>OX940895.1:10939943-11545520 GCA_954871355.1 Cabera pusaria | reverse complement strand
CACGAAACAGTTTTATGGTTCTTCCTAAAATGGACAGTTAAGTAAGTACAGGATTGGATAGGTAGACTTATCTCGAGTAAAAACTTGAAGTTATCCCGAAAATAAGACTGGAAGTACTCGAGTTGGATTTATTGAGCCGGGTGTAATATTGACTTGCGTAAGTGGTTCGCTTAGGGAGACAATATGTCAAAACGAATATATTGAGCGTAAGATAAAACGAGGTAGGTATGCCTTGTAGTCTACACGGCTTCTTTTTTATGAACAAACATATTTGTGTATTAACAAACAATATTACAAGCTATAGTTAATTTTTAAAGCGCTAACGAATTGACTTATTTAATGACAATCTTTTCCAATGGATAAAAGAGAATATTGGTAACATCAAATGTTGGTAGTAATAAAGGTTGTCAAGATTTTCAAGATATCAATGAGCTGACCGAGTAGTGGATTAGTAGATATGCCATGTCACTACCGCTTATAAGAAACATAATAATGTTATCTATCTACTTTATGGCACATACAATCCTTTTGTAAATAAATGACTTATCTAAATTGAAAACATTGAACAGCCGTGAACATATCTACGCAAAAATAAGCATAATTTACATTCATAATAATAAGTATAAACATAATACACAACCATAATGTATATTGTTTTTTTATTAAAAGAGAAGGTAAACTAAGATCCTTCGCTTCAAAATTTGGAACTACAAATTAACAACTGACGACAATATCAAAGCGTGCCACCACCCACAAAGTAAGATTATTACCTACTAAGTACTCAGAAAACCCTCATCTATTACTATTCAACAATCAAAGCATTCCCTAACCCTCCATCGGATAAACAGCCTCATTTGCATTGACCCGGAAATGATTCCCTCTTTATTTTGCAAAAAAAAAATCCACATTCACGGGAGTAGTGTTTGTAAATTTTCCCTCTGACCTACTTGTACATCTGCAGGACCAGATTGCGTTGATCTTCCTCGTCTCCTGCTGGCGAATGTCAGTTTACAAAGTGGGGGGGTTCAGGATGTGTTTTGGGGGATCAGGTTGAGCTGGTGAGGTGGGTCGGACCGATCGATAGAACACTGGCAGGTCGCCCAGTCCCGCGCCCACATTATTGTTATTGCAAGCCTATCTATATGCTTCCGTCATTGGTTCGAAGCCTAGTAATAATGTCAGAGACAAAGATACGAAGGATGGAGGCTATATCTATATCTAGCTATATGGTATTTAGGTGGCTCGAATATTTCGCACGCTTTATGACTATCGGAGGCCAAATTCTGCGTGTCAAGGAAAAAAAGAAATATACTCATATTTACATGTAGTATGTTTATTTTTCTTTGGGATTTTTGTTTTTATTTTGTCTATATTCACTGCTGAAATGTACAACACATAGGTACATACTGCCATTATAAATGTAAAATACGTACAAGATTTAAAGGAGTGACGTTGTTCCCGTTAATATAGTTGACAAGGTTTTACTGCCTCCAGCGAGCCAAAGGGTTGAAGTACTTACATTACGATAAAATACCTATTAAACACGAATAAAAAAAAAACAGTGAATAAGTTAAAATAATTCACTATAAAATAACAGTAAGATTATGAAGAATCAAAGTAAGTAGGTAGTTTAAAAGTCGATGGTAGGCGCAGTGTAAACTACCGTTTGATTGTCACAGTAGCAAATACCGCACACAGCTTTAGTCACAAATCCATGTAATAAAATAATAATTCTAATTTATACGTCACAAATCATAAAATATCAACATTGATGAGGTGAATCAAAGTCATAAAAGTATGATATATATTTATGAAGCACCATTTAATATGGAATTTGTTTCCATAATGAACTCAAATCATGTTGAATTAAAGTTAGTTGTCAAATAATTTAGAATATTCTTTGCAGTTGGCATCCCACCAACCAAGTTTTCCATTCAATTGGGATTTTATTCAAATTATCAAGACAACGATCTTCAGCTTATAATGAAATAATAGTATTGATAACCCATTTCTAAAAAATTAAAGCATTTAAAAATATTATCAATCAGGTACATATTATAATTTAATTGGATTGCTTAGCACGTCATACGTGCAATATAGTGCGTATAAAATTATCACAGATTATTATATAATAATACTATGATAACTACTTGCTGGATGATGTACCTAATCAATAAAGAGTTCTACTTTCAGAATTAGATTATTTAGAATTTATCAATTTATGTATTATAAAATAATTATATCCTTGATACATCTAGATACAAATATACATATGGTAATTGAATTAATTTAAAATTAAAAAATATAACTAAATAATAAAAACACAATCTATTGAAATATTATATAGGTACGTAAATTCCAAACAACAAGAATTTTCATTTTATTTGTAACAAAAATTCATTCAATTCATTCCATCAAAAATCGACAACGTATCCATATTATTATTGTATAAATTAGAATATTTTGTGGCATCACATATTGCTCAAAAATAATATTTCGGTTCATATTGAAAAATATAATATGTTGAACACTGTAACAATTTTATGTAGGTACCTAAGTTTTAATATACATAATATAATTTACAATATGAATCAATTAAAAGCATTGTACCAATACCTTTCAACCCGTCCAATTCCTACTCTCTGTCAGTAAAGGTACGGACACACCGCAGCTTCCTGCGTGCGCGATCTAGGCGGCGATCAGATATCGCAGTAGGATTTGTACCGACTGGTCCACACCAAACGCGATCATAAATCTATTGAAAAGTACTGAGATGGCACACGCAGGACGCAGGACGCCGCGGTGTGGCCGTACCTTAAGTATACAATATTTTTCGAGTTTCTTGTTAATCATAAGTTTAAAATAAAACTACTGAATGAATAATAAGAATCCTTAATAATTAAAGACCAATTTTGAAACTGTATGATGACATTACAATAATATATTATAAAATTAACGCTTGGAAATTAAAGTTTAACTAGCCGGGTGGGTCATATTCATATCTACTACATCGATAAGATAGCAACTGTGTATCGATACCTATTACAAAACTAATAATGTTACAATATATGGCTGTCTAGCCAGTTAGACCGGTAACCGTGGATGATAATAATTCGTTCAACGTAGCACCAGAAATAGAATCGAGATACTCGCTTCTATCGAATGATTAGCCAATCAATACTATGTTGTGAGACTAGAGAGGCGGCGCGAAGCGTTCACATATTTAGCAGAAAAATGTAAATATCTCCGCATTGCTATGTCACAGCGTAATGAAAAATATCTTAATGAATTTGTTATAAATTAAGCTATCAAATCACTTATAATTGCATTTCAATCTCATACCTCAATTGTTTACATTACGTATCAGAATAAAACAGTATGCGGTTCTCAACACCGCGGGTTCAGTTTATAAATAGTATTGATGCGACCGTTCATCCACAAATAAATCGGTATTTGTTTGCTGTGACTTGAATATCACACTCGTGACATGGTACGAACATTTTATTTAATCTGTATCAATACTAAGAAAGTTCTTAGAATTATTTAAATTGAAGTCATATTTCCTATTCTACATTGACTAATACTTTACTTTAAAATTTTGTTGTAAATTTCTGTACAGCTTTGTTTTTACGCAAGTTTTTATTTAACGCAAGTACTAGCCAAATAAATAAATTATGCCACTTGTAAATAAAAGTTCACACATCTTCCCACTAAAACTCTTTAAAATGTATAAGTTTTTAATACAGATTGATTCATAGTAGGCAAGGCTATATCCTACGTAGTAAGCTAATGTATAAAGAATTTCGAAAAATAATAAAAAATAATCTTATTACTATAGATGTGTATATTTGTAGTAGGTTAATACAATATTTAAGAAAAAAATATATTTGCTTAAGTATAGTACCTATATCCACTCACTTACTTACTATGTAAACATATATACTACATACAAGAAAATCAAGTATCATAAATAATCAACGTATGAATTTCAGCTAAAATGATAATTTTATTAATTATTTAAATATTTTCCTATTTTCCCTATTTAAATCATTGTGGTACAGCACTAATAAAAAGTTATATTACCTTAACTTTATTACATTTTAAAGTAAGGTACATTACCATATATGCTTTAAAAACATTAATGAAAATTTCAGCATAAATATAAATGTCTTTAACTAATACTTTAACTGACTCTTTAACTAACAAGTATAAAAAGCCTGTAAAGATATTATGTTTACACTATACAGAAAATTCGGAATTGTAATATATACGAGTATTATAATGGCTAATAACTCACGTAAATATTTACCGGAAATTACTTAGACCAGTTTCGAGTTCTTCATCTGGGAATTATGCTTAAAAGCCCGTTTGCGACGCTCGGTAAATTTTACGTGAGTTTATTAGCAGTAATTTTTTATGTCATATAGGCTACCGGCGATTGACCACTATCTCTCCTGTTGGCACGTAATGATGCGGTCGAGGATGGTAGTACGTTATGCCTAGAATGGGAACTGGCTCTGCCAGAACACATTTGTTGTTTGGCGACAGATTTTTCCAACTTAAGGGTGGTAGCTGGCCAGACGGACAATGAATAGAGTGCCCTATCACCATGCTGGACGTTATCTGTTATAAACTATTATTTGTAATCCTCAAGATATATGTAATAATCAAATAATTTAACCGCTTCAAAATTTACTCACTCATTAACACGAAGTACAAACCTCTTAAAGTTACGTTTACACTATATCTACGATAAATTAGCAATAATATATTTAATAGTCAATACCGCCAATTGCTTCAGCAGCGTTTTCAATTTCAGTGGCAGCTATAAAGCCATGTACACAACATCTGGCGCCTCCACGAATTGTAATTTTATCACTCAGATGACATTCTCCTGCAGTTCAATTAGTGTTTATGTCCTTCTGCTGAACAGCCTCACCTTATTGTACTTGATACATTTATTAGATCGTTCTTCAATTTATTGGATTAAATTTACAAGATGTTTCCGTCAATTAAGATAATTTATTTGCTGGGTTAAAGGGTTGAGTTTATTTTTTATTGTTCGTATTGATGAAGGTTAAGCTTGTTAACGTTTTATTTTGTAAAGATATTTACATTATAATTTCTTAAATAGCATTCGTAATAATTTGTTACGCGTTAATAAAGTGAGCGCATACTAAATTGACCTTTTTGAATACCTACTCGTATAATGTCTAGCCTAAAAGAGTTTATAATCTCTGCTCTATCCCTCAATGAGAGGTTTTTAAATATGGTAACCTAAAATACATTTTAATTACGCTGTTGATATTTTAGTAATCCTGTAAAGTCTTGTAAACTACATCATTTGTGTTCTATCTGAGGTTTTATTTCGGTACTTCAAGGTATTACATTTGTAAGACTTGAAGTCAACTATGTCACGAAAGGATGAGTTGAGTGCGAAGATTATATAAACTCTAAATGTATATCTATATGTTATATATTAAAACTGAATGGAGTACTTACCAGCTTACCTACCTATAATAGTAACGAATATGGCTTGTTTAGTAAATAGAGATGATATTCATATTTCACGATACGTTCATCATTATTAGCCCCATCAGTTCACTGCTGGACATAGGCCTCTCCCAATGCACGCCATTGAGCTCTGTCTTCAGCTCTTCTCCTCCAGTCACTGCCAGCTATCCGATACATTTGTATAGTGTTAACCAATTAAGAAGCTTCAGGTGGGAAAATTAGATCCATGCATATAATATTACTAGCAGCCCGCCCCGGCTTCGCACGGGTAGAACATATATGCCTACAAAATTTGCATCAGTTTGTTGCATCGAATATAAAATATTAACATATTTAACAATCATCGTCATATGTCAACCAATTTACAAAAAACCTTAACGAATTATGCACCTAAACCTTCCTCATAAACACTCTGGCTATTGGTGAAAACCGCATTATAATCCGTTCAGTAGCTATTGAGATTATTGCGAACAGACAGACAGACGCAGTGATGGACATTGTTTTATAATACTTACGTAGTGATATTGGACGGCCCTTTGGCGTAAAGGATAGTTACCCTGATTCTGACACGAGGGTCGTTGGTTCTAATCCTAGCTATATATCTACCAATGAAATATTTATGTGCATTCTTGAATCATGGGTTTTCGTGGGATCATTAAATCTACCAATAATTAAGATTTAAAAACTAAAACAAATGACTTCAATGCCCCGCGAGTCAATTTCAGTAGCAAGTTTGAGACGTTTATCGTCATATCTCTGAAGATACGAATCACATCTCAATGAAATTACAATGGAATCACCTCGGAAACGTACCCTACAAATTACAAAAATAATCATTCGAATCGGTTCACAATTGACGGAGTAATCGCGTAACATACACACACAAAAAAAGACAGAAAAAAGAAACATACAGACGAATTGAGAACTTCCTTCTTTTTGGAAGTCGGTTGAAAAGTAGGTTACCACCAAGGAGAACATCTGCCGCTGTAACCTTACGGCGTTCCCCGACGCAAAAAGTAGGGGTATTATACGTTTAACGTGTCTATCTGTGTGTCTGTCTGTAGCATCTTAGCACCCAACCGGATGTACCGATTTTGATTTTATTATTGATAGTTTTTTTTTGATAGATGTCTTCATCGAGAGTGTTCTTAGCTTTGATTCATGAAAATTCGTTCAATCGTTATAAAACTATGAGCTTTAATCAACTTTCATAGCTCTAATCAATTCGAAAATCTTCTTCTTCAACGATATTGTAAGAACATGGAAGCATTGACCTGATGCTGGGACATCTCCTGGACTCTACAGAATACTCAAATCCTCACCAACTTACAGCTCAGATTTTAAATGTCGTGTTTAGAGTCATTGGAATGCTTTTAATGAAAAGATTATACATAGATCAGTCGGGGTGGTTTAAAATATTGTATTATATATATTGATCATTATTATTTTATACAATAGATCATATTATTATACTATATTGAATTCAAATTGATTGCGATCGGTGAGGATCTACAGAAAAGCTAAGCTTATAATAATATTTTCCTAGTAACTATGACCTATTCTGTGGTTTGACTGCAAATATTTTATTAATTTTGCGATGCGTGTATGTGAAATCCGTGATATCTTCTAGAGTTTTCATTAGAATTATATACTGTAAAGGACAATTTTAAACTATAATATGTGGCCAAGCAAATTAACGTATATATATTTGGATAAGGATTAATACTATATGCTTGAAAATAACCCTGGAAGTTATGTAATATTTTTTAACAAAAAATTAAAGATTAAAATGGTTACTGTGAGTCAACCTTAAGAGATAGACATATGCTGTCGCGGACTTTTTTGTAGGTCTTATTAAGTTGTACAACTCTTCCATAGAAAATATTCTTCCATCTGTTTTCAATTGAGCAGCGTTCGTAAGAAACGTATTTTTTAGTTTTTTTGTCGACTTAGGTTACAAATTAGGTCTCCACGAATGTACTTTTGATTTAAACGGGATAATATATAGCCTATTTTCATTTCGAAAGTCCATTCTATATATTAGTGAAAGAATTTTTAAATCAGTCCAGTAGTTTTTGAGCCAAATCATTACAAACATACAAAAATACAAAAATACAAATGTTCTCTCTTTATAATATTAGTATAGATAGTATAGATATCCTATCACAGGCAGTAGGAGCATATTATATCGATGTTCCGCATGACTTGTAAGCAAAATGTAGCTTACCACAATCAAATAAAAAAATAACTTTACGATGTTCCGGCAGCACACAGCCCTTGGCCCATAGGCGACAATGTCTGCCGAAGATGTAAAATGTCATCATACCTTATGTTGACAAAGTAAATACATAGTCTTTACAGAATATTGTTATCAAAATAAACAATCACAATTAAAACAATTGAATTAATAAATTCTAACAACAATTATGTATTTAAAACACGCTAATCACAGTGGCCCTCCGGTGAAGGAAAACATCGTTAAGAAACCAACAACCCCCGCATGGTGGAAGGACACTATCTAGTGTCCGCCTGGCCAGCTACCACCCTCAAGTTAGAAAATCTGTCACCAAACATCTGATGTGTTCCGGCAGCTTCTTTTTATACTTTATAGGCTAGCGTTTGACCATTATCTCACCTGTTGGTAAGTGATGATGCGGTCGAAGATGGTAAGCACGCTAGGCCTAGAATGGGAACTGACTCTCAAGGATAGCTGCCGAAACACATTAGATGTTTGGTGACTAGCTATAGATTATAAGGTATTAAAAAAAAACAAGCATAGTTATCTAGTACCTATTTTTATAAAAACATTTTTTTATTGAATTTCTAATTATTTCTGTTTGCAACTGCTGGGTGTAGTTTAAGTACTTACAAGCAGCTCTTAGTTTTTTGTATAATTTTCAATGCCATACTACATTGGTGTGTTATTATATAAGGTGCTCGCAATATGATACTCAATAAATGTTTTGATTTAGTTGTAATTCTACAAACCGAAGTAGTCGAAGAAGTAACTTTCACAACGTGACTGTATTAAACAAAATAGGTAAGGTAATATATAAGGTTTGTGTTAGTCGCATACGAATGTTGACACAAACCATTTAAACAGGTCACTGACTTCTCTCACAATGCATCCGCTGTTTTGATTGAATGAAACATGCTCTTGTCAAGCCCACGAATGTTCTTCATTACCCATCAGTGTAGCGTCTTCGCTCGACCAACTGCTAGTGTCACATTTTATTTTTTAAGTTCAACGACCACCACCATACCGATAACGGACCAAAGAAAATCGAAAAGGGAACGGGTTTCTGAGGTATTCTTTGTGCTTTCAACTTAATTTACTACGATACTGATTTTCCTTAAATCAAAAACTGTTTGGTTTTATTTAATCATCGCTTTTTTTGTTACAGGTACGTTCGTGGCTCAAACCGTGCAGGTTGGTTGTTCAATAAAGAAATATCTTACTACATAATAATAATCGCTAGATAGATAGCAGGAATCGAGTTTTAATCCACCAAAAAGGTCTTAATTAACCGGGGGAAAGAGGTGGAGAGGAGAAAAGTCCGAGACACCTCGCGTTTCATTACCATGATCCCTCGACCTCATTAAGCCGTCGGTGTTGTATAAAAAGCGACTTTATATAAGAAGTTAATTCGGCATCACACCTGTCGCGGTCGTAACTTCTCCCTCAGGATGGCTATACAAAAGCCTGGCCCCATCCACCGACAGTGCTATTATTTTACCTTTACATCATTCGTCTTGGCGGCATCGTCAAAGAAAGTATTAAATATATAAGGTCTTCATTACATCGAAGATCGACGTTCGATTTTTAAAAAAACCTTTCCTATTGGCTGGATTATCAACGGCTGTAGCTGTCATAAAATGTGAAGTTGATGTTTGACAGCGCGATTATATAAAACGATGTCGGTTATACTTGATTATGACCACTTGCCGGTTCACACCTGTGATTATGTATACATTTTATTATAGGAAACTGATTAAAATTACAGACAATTCCATATAATATATGAATGAGATGCTGCATGACAGTTAAAGAAATTTGCTTTTTTTAAACTAGTTTTAGTGATTAAATATGCCGACTTGTCTATGCTTTAATTATATTAAAATACTTAAATTGAAATCACCAGATACCTATATAATTGATTTTAAAATTACTTTTTAACGTATATAGTCTATGTAATCATTATAAAAAGTCTATAACATACTTCACTACATATTATAAAACAAAGTCCCCCGCCACGTCTGCAGTCTGTCTGTCTGTTCGCGATAAACTCAAAAACGACTTGCACGGATTTTCTTGCGGTTTCACCAATAGACGAGTGATTCACCGAGTAATTCACCAGGATGATTTAGGTGTATAATTTGTTGAAGTTTTATGTAAATTGGTTGAAATATGACGATGATTGTTAAAGATATGTATTGTTAATTTATACTTGACGGAACAAGCTGATGAAAAAAATGTAGTCATATGCTCTACCTGTGCGAAGCCAGGACGGATCGCTAGTATAAATATAAATACAAATGTATGAATTAATAAAAATAATGTTTGGTTCAATTCTTTCAACTAACTAATATCAGTTTATACGGGACCATTAACCAGTATAGTTGGTCAAATTAAATTGCAGCGACCATAACAAATCAATGAATCCGAATATTACACGCCCGTTTGTTTATAATTACAATGATATTAAAATAAAAGGTCTATTAGAAGTAATAAATAATTACCAATGGTTAGAGTATTAAAGTGGTTTAAAGTTGGCGTTCATCTTTTGTTTTCATTTGTATTAGTAAATATTATTTACTATTTGTATAGGTCCCATCAGAATTATAAGCAAAAACAATTGAATGTATACACACTAAAAACAATAGATATATTCAATTTTATTTTTAATTAATACGGTTGAAGTACATAATTTATTAGCAGAAGTGTATGTTCTTGGAAGTGTTTTAGCTAATCTAACAAGCCATAAGCCTTTTTACTATAAATTATTATTATTAAATGCATCTCTATATCTCTCAATCATTATTATTGATTTATAACTATATATACTTGGATAACAACGAATCCAACTGATTCGTGTATTTAATAATTGTAGCAAATTTAAAATATTCCGATAGCACGCGATAAATGAAACAATTTCAGTTTACGGAGCTTTCCAGTCTGCGCATTTCACGCATGTATATATTTCTCACATTCATCTCCATAAGTACCTACCTACCTACTGTATTTTCAATGAAAATGCATTCATTGTCTTAGGATCCTACCACCAATTTATGGTTCCATCCAATGTTTGTTTTAAAGGATATTTATACCAGTTTATGTTTATACCAGTATTTCTATTAGGAAAGTTGCGGAGGTAAAGAACCGAAAGTATGATGGCCGCCCTCGCCTAAGTAAAGTGAATATTTTCTCGAAATTCTGCGCAAAATGTTCCAATTCCATTTCGGTAAGAGACTAATAATACACTTTTTTCCTCTTTTTACTTCTTGCTTCTACCCTTTACTGTTATACGCGAAAACTGGAATACGTAGAGTCGCCTTACGATTGTAATTAGAGTTTAAATCTTGATTGGTATATTCGTAAACTTTTAAAATTCGAAAACTGGCGTACTTGGTAAGTCGTAAGAGATATGTACAGATAAATTGGAGGCGGTTATAATTTGAAACAGTTTGAGATAAAACGTAACAATAACATAATACGTATATTATTACTCTGGATTTGTATAAATAACGTGTATTCAATGTTTTGGGCAAGGTCAGTAAAAACAATAAATAAAATTAACAATAAATTCAGTAACTGGTAGGTCTGGTGGTCCCACTCTTCTAACGATTTTCGTGAAATTTTGTGAGCAGAGTATTTTCGTAAAATATTCAAAAAGTCACAAAACTTTTCTGTTACCCTTATTAAGACGCAACTTTTTTGTCCGAATATCTTTTTTCATCCATCCTCGGCCATATCGTTACTAACCAATTGGTGAGATAGTAGTAAATAGCTAGCCTAAATTATGTTTAAAAAATCACCATCAAATTATCACTTATCATATCATACCAACGTTTATCTTAAACTGAATCATTACTTATTTTTTAAAATAGATTAGGTATATAAAAATATTTCTCCCAGTCATTAACTTCATAAATAAGCAATCAATATAACAGCATTATTGCTCAATATATTAACTGACTAATTAATTATACTACTCATAAAAGCTCACCCATATTTTGCAATAAAAAAAAAACTTAAAGATTTATTGTTTCTAGGGCATCTCTATTCTCTCGTTGTTCCAAGTAAGACCAGTACAGACGGACGGACAGAGGGTCAATTATTTAGATTGGCTGCGGCGACGGTCCGTCCATGTCTATGTGATGAGTGTAGTTACACCCTTATATAGTGAAAGTTCACTCACTGCTTTAAAGTTGAGAGCAGCTTTTAAATTTATCGAGTGTGAATTTGGACTTGGAAAATATAAGAGTAAAGGATACTTATGCATTTAGTAATTATCTAGCTGCTTTAAAAAAACCTTTCTTTAAAAAAGGAAATTGAAGGAAGAGAGATCGAATTTGCTTGTGCGGATAATAGAAATATGATAGCGATGCGTAGCGTAGTATGCATATGGTAACTAGAATGTGATGATGCGCTCTAGGTCATTAACGTCTATCGATCTTCAATCTCTCCGCTTTGACTTGTTTTCTGAGGCAGCAGTGCTGTAAATTGTTGGTCTTTTAACAAAAAATACAGGTCTATGAATATTTTCTTCTTCCTAACCTAAAGATGTTACGAATACGATAAGTAATTCGTAAAGCAATATAAATCTTATTCGTGCCACTCATTAGAGGTATGCTTGTTTTTCGTCCTTCAATATAATGTTTAAATGTCCAGGTTTCTATATACATTGTCTCACATTTCATTTCTGTCAGAAAATTTCTAAAATATTCAAATGGGTAGGTAAGTGCATATCTGTATAAAGTTCTTAGTGTGAAACATTAACTTATTCTTAAGTAGACTATAATATAACCCGTAGCTCCCCTTAAATACAAAACAAACGGATCTCATCAGAATGCGACCATCCAAAATGTTTCGTTTAACATAACTTTGTAATAATGTAAAAGATTACTGCAAATTGGGTGCGTTTCTGAACCCGACATTTGCTTCTGCATAATCAAATCGAGCTCTCGTTTCCATGCAAATGCTGACATAAATGAATTTTAATAATTTAAGGATACTTTAACTTCGCTCTGCGTTACAGTTTAGCAGTAATATATGCATTTTATTTGTTTATAGCATGTTCACTGGACACCTTTGAGTTAATTATTTAAAATGTTTGAACTTTACCCATTGAATTTATTGATTGACTGAAATTGAACTCATGTTGAATTTCAACAATATTATAATGCAATATAAAAATATAGCATTCTCTTTTACCTTGTGGTTTTTGACTAGCGAGATAATATAATTAATATAATATTTATACTTGATATTTTTGCAAGATTCCTTCTAAAAGGATACTGCGAAAAACTTTATGACCTCAGTTTTCTTGCCAAATTTGCTGCTAAATTAAAACTTTTTTAGTTTTATGGCACTCACATTGATCTTTATTAATAATACTTAAATTCTAAATTTTATACCACCCTCGACCGATCTATTCGTAATCAGTTTATTGAGACCATTCCGATGAGCTCAAATTCGACATCTCTGTTGTAATTTTGTAAGGAGTTAAGTTTAGTTTTTTACTTCACAAAAAAGGAGGAGGTTTTCAATTCGTATTGAATTTTTATGCCTCATTATTTTGTATTTACATTACTATTTGTGGAATAAATGATTATTATTCTGCAGATTCCAGGAGATGTCCCAGCATCAAGTTAACGCTACCAAAATCTAACAATAGCGTTAAAGTAAAAGTGTACTGAATTTCAAATTGATCAGAACTACAAAAATTGATTTCATAGCGTCATCATTTAGAAAAAAGCTCACAGTCTTCAAACGGCTGAACCGATGTTAATGAATCAAAGCTAACAACACTCTTGATTACGACACCTATCTAACAAAAATAAAAAACTACATAACTCAGTTTTTTTATATCATATAAGGTAGCGTTTGACCACTATCTCACCTGTTGTTGGTAAGTGATGATGCGGTCGAAGATAGTCACGCTAGGTCTAGAATGGGATGTCAAACTTAGAACACCCCTTCTTTTTGCGTCGGGGCTTAAAAACGGCAGAATTAGACCAAGACTGGCTAGATTTACTTAGCTATTGTAGTATTTAAATAAAACAGGATTGTAATATGTTATTACATGCGAAATCGTGAACCATATTGATAAAAGTGGTCAATCGTTAGCCAATAGGGAATATGCATGTAGTATAAATTTACTTGAAATCATTTATTTTCCAATCATTATTTTTCTGGTCTTGTTTGCCAAACATTTTGTTATAAATAAAATACTCTTAAATGTGTTAAAATATTACATGAAAAATGCAAAAAAAGTGTGGGAAATTTTAATTTGCAAAACACATCACCACTTGTCAATTAGAAAGTGACGTCACAGGGCACCACACGGTCTCCACAGATTAAATCTTTTTCATAGAAATACTATGCACTGTTGTACGAATACGTACTATTTCTAATAAAAATATTTAATCTGTGGAGACTGTGTGGTGCACTGTGACGTCACAAACGCGCGCGAAAATTTGGCAGCGTTTTAGATACCTCATGTTTTTAAAATGCTAAAACTATTTTTTTTATTCTTAATTTGAAAACTTTCAGAATTATTTCATTTATTTACTGTGTTAAATGGA
This sequence comes from Cabera pusaria, assembly GCA_954871355.1. NCBI lineage: Eukaryota > Metazoa > Arthropoda > Insecta > Lepidoptera > Geometridae > Cabera > Cabera pusaria. The sequence goes on along the minus strand of OX940895.1, from coordinate 11,531,198 downwards.
TGTATTATATACATGACATATTCCCTATTCTGCATTAAAAATATCCAATTTTTTAAGAACTGAAATATTATGCCAAGTATTTTAGTTTCCGAGGATTAAGTAATTATTGAGTTATGACAACATTTTTAATGCTATTAATATATTCTAAAGCTACACCGCGGCGTCCTGCGATCTGCGGGCGCGATCTCAGTACTTTTCAATTGTTTTTTGATCGCGTTTGGTGTGAACCAGTAGGTACAAATACTACTGTGCTATCTGATCACCGCCCAAATCGCGCACGCAGAACGCTGCGGTGTATCCGTACCTTACCTGCCTTACCTGCCTTACCTGCCTACTTACTGAATAAATGCTTTGGTTCTTTGATTCTTAAAGGTGTCAGAAACCAGTCATGTCTAGACTTCATTTACAGTACCAAATTTGATTAGAATTGCAAGCACAAGTACACCATATAATTAATTATTTACGGTATATCTAAAACAGAACACAATGATTCATTGTAATCTAGAGTCGATATTGTAGTTCGTATAATTTTAATATGGATTATCATCTAATGTAGTTCATCGACAGAAGAGTTAATATTCTCAATAAAAAATAATACCTAGAATACGAGTAAGTAGGTATCGTTTTGATTTTAAAGCATTACCTAACTTATGAGAAGGCAAAGCCAAGCTTTGATACCATAAAAGCTAAGGATGTGTTGACAGATAAAAATGGCACCATTAACAAAAGGAAACCACTTAAAATCAAGTTCACAGTTATGACGGGTGTAAAGAATAATGAAAACAGTAGAGTCAAGCGTCGACAGTACTGATATACGGTGGGCATACGCGTACCGACTTACCAAGTATGGCCCGGCGCGTTGGAGCATTGGTACAAGTTAAAAACGGGTAGTGGTTAATATTTTATTAATGGTTTTTATATGAAATAGAGATTTTAGATAGATGGGGTTGAAGTCTTACTAAGATAACGTAGCGTTATTTTAGGTCTGTGGAAACAGTCACACTTTAATTTAATATCAAGTGAGAGTAACTGTTCGGGTTGCATCTTAATAAATAATTCTGGTAAATTTATCTGCTGTAGCGTCACTAAAAAAATTATTAGCCACCATTCAATGTCAAATTTCGAGTGGTCCTATTGAAAACCCTTATATATTATATAAAAATACGGTACCTACTATTGTATATCCGATAAGCTTGCGTTTGACTACTATCCAGCCTGGTATTAAGCGATATGGGAGAATGGTCGGCTTTGATGCCAGAGGTACCGAGTTCAATCCCCGCCGTGCACCAGTGGATTTTTCAATCAAAAAATGTATGTGCACTTTTCACAGTAGTCCTCCGGTGAAGGAAAAACATCGTTAAGAAACTAACAACCCCCGCATGGTGGTAGGACACTATCGAGTGTCCGCCTGGCTAGCTACCACCTTTAAGTTGGAAAATATGTCGCCAAAACATCTAATGTATTCCAGCAGCTATCCTTGAGAGCCAGTTCCCATTCTAGGACTAGTGCTTACTGTTTTCAACCGCATCATCACTTACCAATAGGTGAGATAGCGGTCAAATGCTACCCTATAAATAATAATTAAAATTAGTTTAGTTTAGTTTAAAAACTAAAAAAACCGACTTCCATGCACCGCGAGTCAGTTTCAGTAGCAAGTTTTTCAATTCAATTCAATTCATTTATTCATCTGTTGCTTAACTTACAAAATAATAAAAATGTCCAAAACTACAAATTGAGATAATAATATAAATAAAACCGTAAAAATTGTATGAAAATGAGACCTTTATCATCATATCTCTGGAGATACTAATCAGATCTTTATGAAATTCAATAGAACGACCTTGGAAATACCCTATCGAATAAACAAAATATCATTCGAATCGGTTCACAATTGACGGAGTAATTGCGTTACATACATACAAAAAAAAAACATACATACGAATTGAGAACCTCCTCCTACTTTTTGGACGTCGGTTGAAAAAAAAAGGTTATCTCTTATGATTTTTCTGATGGTAATAGAGATACAGTCATAAGACACATGACATTTATTTTTTATGACTCTTAACTTTGGTAAACCTTCTTTCACACTTGTTTGTTACGAGTTGTTGTTTTTATACTTAATGTTATCAAAAATAGGCAATATACGAGTACAAGTAGGTATATAAACATTGCACCAAAATATTTTTTCAATACCATGAGAATAGCGTATGGTACAAGTGTATAACTTTTTGTTGACTTGTACCATACTCTAAACGCTACCTCCTGTCTCTTGTGGTGTCGCACCAAAGCTGTTTCATACGTGGAATTTTTACGTAAACTCGACTACTTTACCTTACGCTACCTACGCTCGAAAGCATTTCGAAAGCGCCCCGATCGATGAAGCGTACTTTGCCTTCGAATAAGTTAGATTAGATGAAACTTAGAGATTGTGTGAAGATATCTTAGTCATTTTTATGTAAATTTGAAACTGTTTGGTAAATTTTGTTAAGAGAAATAAAGAGATAGAGATCAGCTCTGGACGTAGCATTTCAAAACGGCACCTGACTGGAATTATTGCAGATTTAGGTAGGTTGATTTAGTAGGTACTTACATTTAGTTTTTAATATATTTGTCGCTCATATAAGTATTATAATAGTAGATTGGCTACATTTTAAAATAAGTGCAAGCTTAGGTAGGAAAAGTAATGAGTAAACCTAAATAATATGTATATAACCTACTAGAAAACCAACCTCGCGGCTTTGCCCACAAAATATGGCCCACGTTACTGGCTGATAATGTTGTGTTTTGATAGGTGAAATATTTTTTATAATTGGTCCTGTAGTGGTTTGGTTATCCATTACAAACAAATACTAAACAATAAAATATCTTTCATATTAGTTTAGATATAGATTACTACAGATTAAAATATGTATATACTTAAAGCAATATCCATTGTTATACGCACAGTTAATTTAGTAAAAAAATATGTGCGTCATTGGATTTAATTATTGCTCTTATATATTTATAACTAAACGTTGGAAATTATAATCATACATAAAACATGCCTGATATTTTGCATTAATATGTTTATACTCAATTTATTTATAATAAGTATTGAATCAAATCAAAACATTGACGTCCACCTATTAGATTTAATGAGTTGAAGTATCATTAGGTACATTTTACTTATCAAAACACACGCGGTGTTTTTTTTCTATCGATTGAATAGCTTATTAACATTTTTGAGAAGTTGGAGAAATAAATACATTATTAGAACATTTGTATATTAATTGGTACTGTTAACTAAATGAGCTTTTGGAATTACCTTCTTTTTATCGGCATAATATAGTGGCAGTGGTATTAAATATAACAGGGGTTTATGTGTAGGTAATAAACGTAGGTGCGCGTCAACAAGGCACAAAACAGCGTGTTATAAAAAAACCTAACTTTTACCTACTGTATACAATACTGTACAGAAAAATATGTATTATACATAAAATACACCTGTGCAATATGTTTATTATTATGCATTTTATACTTTAAGATCGTTTAAAAACTAAAAGAACCGACTTTAAACGTCGCGCTAATCAAAGTAGCCAGTAGCAAGTATCATGTCATCGAGGTAATTAAATGCATCGTAATACGAATGTTTATATATAAAAAACCGCTTGACAGATTTCGTTAAAATTAAAATTAAACTCCGAGAGAGGGGAAAACTTCCCTTTGAAACAAAAAAATCATTTTCTAAATCGAGTAATCGGGGAACATACATAAAAAAAAAGATTCCGTCGAAATAATAACCTCCTCCTTATATGTGAAGTCGTTTAAAAATAATGTTTATGCATAAAAATTATCGAAACTGTCTGTTACTTATATACTTCAGTAATTCATTTTATTATTGATCCTTATTTCCACCTTTATGACACTATTTACGCGACTTATGGTGTAAAGTTCTTGTGCTAACCGCATCCGGGTGTGACTGATTACATATATAAATAGTTCTAAATAATTACTAAAATTATTGCATTTTTTACTTGTTTGTATTCGGAATATAGTTCTGAAAAACTGACCCATTATATGTTTATTTACCTACCTATTTGAATTAACTGGCCAAGTCTGAATTAGACTCGCACACGTAGGGTTCCTTACAAAAGTACAATATTTAATAAGGATTAACAAAATTCGACGAATAAACATGTTTCTTCTATGGATAGGTACCTACCCCCATTAATTTATATTGTGTTTCATTGTAGCAGTCGTAATAGATAGGGACTTAACATTTGCTGATGATATTTATTACTATACATATTATCAGCAAAGTTTAAGTCTCTATCTATTACAGTTCATAAGAGCAATGAACGCCGAAAAATAAACACGTTTTTTGTATGCGAAACTCTTTTAATATTTTACTTTATCCTATTTTTAGTAATTTGTTATTATAACGAATATTTTAATACATTTTGCGAAAATGTAAATGTCTTTTGCGGTTTAGAAGACAGACAGACAGACGGACAGACGGACGGACAGCAAAGTGTCAGTAATAGCATTTTGTTGGTACCCTTTCAATCCGGAACCCTAAAAATCAACTTGCTTTATGTAATAATTTGCATCTTAGGCACATTGTTGCGGATACTTAATTATATAGAAGTCGAACAGAGCAATTAGTTACAAGACATTTTAATTTAGCTTGATCTTCTCTAATAAGGTAATTTGGTCTTGAGAAGACGCCATATTGTAGTTTTGTCAACGGTTTTGTCTATTTCAGAGACAATATAGGCTGCTGCAAATTAGAGCAATTTATGAAGGTTCTAAGATCAGTGCTCCTGTTTGCCTATATATTTAGAAAGCGTAGCAATTGTCTTATATTTAATTACCACTTGCGAAGAACATTTTTTTTAAATATCTTATAGGCTAGCGTTTGACACTATCTCACCTGTTGGTAAGTGATGATGCGGTCGAAGATGGTAAGCACGATGATGGTAAGGCCTAGAATGGCAACTGGCTCTCAATGATAGCTCCCGTAACACATTAGATGTTTGGCGAGAGATTTTCTAACTTGAGGGTGGTAGCTGGCCAGGCGGACACTAGATACTGTCTTACCACCATGCGGGGGTTTTTGGTTTCTTAACGATGTTTTCCTTTACCGGAGGGCCACTGTGAGAAGCGCACATACATTTTTCGATAGAAAAATCCATTAGTGTACGGCGGGGTTTGAACTCGGTACCACGGCATCAAAGCCGACCGTTCTCCCGATTACGCCACCGGACCCTCTCACATGCTCTAAGACAGAATAAAAAATGTATTTAAATGTTCGAAAATCATCTAAGTAAGTAGTTACTGTGCTAGTACTTTTGTGTCTCTCTATGTTAGTACATGTATGACTATGGCTTTATATCGATCGGTTCGTGCAATGTGTTTTTAGAACGATAATATGTAAAGTCTGGTTCGATGGAACAATAATTTTGATGGAAATTTCAAACATAAAGTCTGGTAACTTTGAATTGAAAATTGCAAAATATTCGATTCGTATTTCTCTTATGTGGCTGTGTGTAAAAAAGGTAATATCTACGTGAAATAAACTTAAGTGTCATAGGGCCATTTTAACCGGTTCATGATAAAGTGACAGATGGTTTACAGACACCATGTAAAAGTTGTCAAAAATCTGTCAGATAAGTTTCTAACAGGGATTAGGTAAGTATTTCAGAAACCGGTGAAACTGGCTCTCAAAAACGCTAAAATTCTTGTAAAATTTGTTATATGTATACATTCATATGTATACCTAGGGTAAGCAAGTATCATAAGTCTGTAATTTCGGAACCTACTATTTAATAAGTGTAAAAAAGATTTCGACGAGTTAAGAACCTCTTCCTTTTTTGGGAAGTCGGTTGAAAAGTAAGTTTTTTAAGTAAGTAAAACGAAAAGCCGATTAGGTAGTGAAAAATCACGCTCTACTTTTGAAAATTATTTCCAATTATCGAGTGCAAGCAAAGCCGCTAGCGACAGCTAACAATATGTATATATATATTTGAGATATGCTAATTAAACCCTTTAATTTGATGCCCAACGCGTTTAAATTAGCAATTTAATATGACATCACATAGCTCATAATCAGCGGACAATCAAGACGCTTTCAACAATACCTACCTTATTTACGTGAAATAAAACCGGCCAAGAAGAGTTGGACTCGCCCACCGAGCCTTCCGTACCAACTTATCAAACTAGATAGATAGATCGATAAACACTTTATTTGCACTCCAATAATTTTTAATTTAGTATTTTCTGTAATTATACAGAAAATACTTAAGAAAATACTTATTCTAATTACTTAGTATAAGTATTTTTCGTAAGTATTTTCTGCAAAGGGCGGTCTAATCGCTTAAAGCGATTTCTTCCAGACAACCAACTATAATTTACATATAAAAAATCCAAATATAATATTTATATATATATAATAATAAACGTTAAACACGTTCGTTTTCATCATAAAACACTTTGAAGAGATCAATGATGTTTTACAAAGTCTTCGACTACATTCAGTTTACGTAACTCTCCCATACACTTACCATGGTAATTCGAAATAATGCATCAACAAAAATATCACCGAGACACCAACAAATAAAATAAGTATAAAACTTTTTTCGTCCGAAACCAACGACAAAATTATTCAAATGGCACATGGCAGGCACTAATCTCGGGATAGAGCCGAATTAAATTAACGTTACGGTACATTGCCGCTTTTCCAATCCCTCCTTTCCTTCCTCCCACCAGTAATAAGGCCAGCTACATCTAACTAATTAGAATTAATTAGTATCGCTCTATTTTCGTAATGAGATCGTTGCGAGATACCAACTACGTAAATTACGTAATACGTGCGTTTAGTGTTAAATTTATTTTGGGGCGGGTTCAGGGAGGTAGGTGGTATTAATTTGAATGTTGCTTGTTGTTATTCTATTCAGTTTTAGTGTAAAATTGAAATGAGAAGCATTAATTTCATAAAGTTTGGACTGGGGACTCCCGTCCTCTAGACGTATTTTAATTACTGTGCGTGTACTTACATGAAAAATAGAGATATTTTATTTTAGGCGTATTTTAAAATACTGGAGATTTACTTGGAAAATTGTTTTCATTATTTTAATAATAAATAGGTAGATCTATCTATCTAGCTATCTACATGAGACTGTCTGGAAAAGAGAGATTTTGAGCTTTAGAATTTGCTTTAATTCGTTTAAAGTGATGCAGACAGTTCAGTTTGAGTGTCCGTCCACCAACGCGTTTTGACCGATGTTTATATCCAAGAGTATTCGAGGAACCACCTCCTTTATGAGTCCGTTATCCTGGTCTTGAGAATTTCAGCTCGACCAACCTGCACGGCCGCAGTAAAACCCAAGTGCAGTGCATTTTTAAAAGGGAACGCCCCGAGGCTGTGTCCGGGGCTTTTCATTATTTTAAATATTCAGTGACGTGCAATGTGTCCCGAGTTGGAGTCCCATATGACGCCCGCTACTTCTGGATCGGTGAGTACGCTTTCACATTTACACCCGACCCTTTTAGCATTCATCAGCAGAAGCACTTTCTAGCGTATAAACATTAAAATTAATCGCACCGCACTCAAAATTAAAGTAATGCCCTATAAAAATATTCGCACAACAACTCGGGGACCCAATAGCCTCATTAGTTCCCATCGCCCGCTTTTACGAAACTCGTCGGGGAGATAATTTCCGTCCTTGGTCCAGTATAAAGTATCGGGCGGGCCCGAGCGGTTGGCTTGACATGCTCCGACAGTAAACATTCCCAGAGGCTCCGCTATATTCGCACAATTATTCCCTAAAGCGAACCCTTTGCTGTAGTCTACAATTACCTTCCATTCAGCTAGAGGCGTTCCACGGAAAATAAAATAAAATTGAGACGGAAAATAAAATATCGAGATTCGCTCCAATTACCGTACGCTGTGCAGGCTTTATGCTCACGGTGTAGGGTAGGTACTTTTATGGATATATAATTTGAAACGTAAATTTTGTGCAGCAATTAATGCGTTGGCGCGAATGCATGTATGTTGACGCATAAAATGCAGACAAATATAAAAGCAATCGCACGAGGTCGAATCTCGCGTTAATTCCCTAGATTGTGATGCATTACAAACCTGCGGGTACACACTTAAACAGACGCTCTCAATTCCGCCGGCAAATCAACAATGTAACGTGCAGTACACTCATGTTCATAATGACTCGTTTTAGCTTTTTTATCCTTACAAAAATAACCGACGCTATCTTCCCGAGAGGGCTTATGCGCACGTCTCAAGTTTTTCATCATAAGCTTCCCAAAACGTTAAATTTATTTCGGCCCGGGAGCGTTGAATTAAGAGCCGGCTTAATCCTTTCGGTACGAACTTAACCCAAATCATAAAGATGGAACAAGGCAACTTGTACCGAGTAAAGTCAAATATTATCCTTTGAGAAGATTAAAGAGTTATTAAAGCTACGTAGGCGCGTGTCTAATAAGACTACTAGCTCCTTGAGTGCTCTACACCTCGAGGCTGATGGAACTTCAATTAACTTACGTGATATAATATAATTATATAGTTCCCGTAGTAATATAATTTGAAGTTATTTATGGTATAATTATATAGTCCCGTATAGTAATATATAATAATTATATAGGTAGTAATGGTATTAGCAGTGTAGTAACCCACTACGTAAGTACATTTATTAATTAATACTGAGGTATATGGTATATATATATATTATTCGTATTAATGTTAAATTAGAACATAAGATTATAATTACAAAATTTACCGCCACGAATTCAGAAGTAAAAAAAATCCAATACATCAAAACATACAAATAATTTATTCATAATATCCTGCTAATTCACTTCAAAAGCCACAAATCTTCGATACGGCGTCAAGGAATGCGACAAAAAAAAACTGGGTGCGACAAAATGGTCGGTGCGAAAAAAAAAGAATTGTCATAGCGAGCGTCGGCCATTTTGAAACCGGGCTGAGAGGGCGGTGCGAGCGCCGAGTTGATTTATTCGGTGGATTCGGGTGAACTAGTCTAGCTTGATTGACTTGTGTTGACGACTGTACTCTGAAATATTTCGTCTATGATGGAACGGGTTGAATTTCATTAGTAGGTATACTTGATTCTGGTGTCTGTTTGATTAAACATAATTTATTGTAGCAAGAATATTTTTAGTTTGTTATACATAAGTACTTAATAGATACTTATTTTCTTCTTTATTATTTTCTTAATATATTTATATATTAATTAATTTTTCAAGCAGATTATTATTATTATATTTTTTTCAACTTACTACAAATTGTTAATATTACACTGCTGTTCATGTCATATTTAAGAATATTTCAGAGGAAGTCACTAGATTCTGCGACACAGGATATCTTAGTGCAGGATCTAGGGATTTAATCATTAGATAAGGCTGTAAATTTTACCTAGAATTAGACTAAGTAACGAAAAGCCTTGTAAAGTTTGCTAGAATAAATAAACGAATAAATATTGTTTTCTTAATCTTGCAGTTGGTAACATCAATAATGAATTTGCTAATATACCTCCCTATATATGCAATCATATAATTTACGAAACGTAAATAATCATTATTTTGTGTAAAAAAAACATCAAGGGTAGGTGGTATATTCTATATATTATATTATTTATGATCCCTTGCAGCCATACAATAAGAATTCAGTAGTAAAAATAATATAATAATACAGTAAGGCGTTATTGTAATTAACCTACACATAACTACTTCACCTTTCTGAGCCAAACAATTTAACTTAACCTGTGGTAGGTAGAATTAAGTAGCCATTAAATTAAGGATATTTTTATCAATATCATTAGTAGTAATTACGAGTTGAATGCAAACCTCGCAAATGTGCCGACGGAATTTCTACTTGTCGCTGACTCTACATTGTAAGAAACAGCTTATACGAAATGAGATTCTTAACTTTTGATGCTGTTAAATCTTATCTTCATCATAAGGCTGAAGCGGTTCAGAACTTTATTACCAAGCATTCAAGCTTGAAAGTTCTTTGAAACGTGACGTAAGTTAAGACGTTTAAATCTGTATTGTTTTGGATTGAGTCGCAACATTGTTCCATCGAGATTAGTCGAGCTATGAGTGCACCGTCCTTTTCCAGCACAAAATAAAGATATTGAATTTTGATAACGTGTCTCTGTCTCGTAACTGAATTACATACTTTGATATGCTGGAGTATAAAATGCTTATGTGATATTAAAAGTTGTTTCATACAATTTTAGACTGGTATAATTATAATTAATTATACAGAAAAGCTATATATATTATGTTTATTTGACTCTTAATTTGTTAAGTTAAGCTACATATAATATATATATATAATAGGTAATAATAAAAATAATTATTTTTGCAGTGAGCTTCTACGTATTTTTGACTAACGAATATGCAAGGCTTTTCAAGAATACTTAGTATATCCTCTTGTACCTAAGAAGTCTTGAGAACCCACATGACTTTAATCAAGAGATTCGCATAGTCAGGCAAACTTACTTAAGAGTCTAATACTATCAATATTCTTAGTTTAGTTAGTTCAGCCCAGAGCTTAAACTGTAATTATCTAAAATTTTACGTATCACGCCTAAATTTGGGAGAAACTAGACCATCAAGATAGGGGGTCTACATTTTCAGTTCGATGTCTAGGAACTTTATTAGTATTTGCATTTTTTGTGCATAAAATATGTTTAATTTCGAATTTTGAAAAAATTCAACCAACCTATAATGGATAAGCAAGTTTAACATCTCCTGATAATAATGCTGATAAAAATAATATAATTATAAATAGTATAATGCTTCAGTTGGTAGGTTGGCAATAGGTGCACCTACCAATATATAAAAGAGGTGCCGATCAAAATCAAAATCAAAATAAAAATATATTTATTGTAAATACTGTGTTAATCTGTGTGATCTGGTGTTTAATTACTGTGTGATCTTAAAGTTAAATCCTTAAACTTACCCTAGGGTGAACTGTTTCTTTTTTCATCGAATTAATTAAGTTGCGACTTTTCAGAGCAAATTTAGACTTTTTATATCCATACATCTTATTGTGTTGTTAAAAAAACTACATACATAAATTAAAATTCAATAAACTTATACTTTAATAAATAAATATTAAAATAATGTGTAAGGTACTATGTATACAAAATCTCCAGGGAAGGGTTTTTAAACAAGGACTCGTCGATGTTGAAATTGAATAAAACAAGCTGTGTGTGTGTGATATTAACTAAATTATTTTTTTATTTGAAAGGCTCATTTACGCCAATTTTATGGAATATGACATCGTTCAAATGTCCGCCGCGGATGGATCCGAGAGGTCCAATTTTCAATGACTCTTCCGCATAGATCTGGTTGAATTTGAGCGATAGCCTGTGTTCTTTTGACCTTTAGGGCATTGGTCGATTAAAAAATATCTCACACACAGCTTGTTTTATTCAATTTTAACATCGACCTGTCCTTGTTGAAAGACCCTATAGGTAAATTAATGTGTTTTACGAAATATTCTATAGGTATTTAACTCAACTACATTTTATGGAAATATGCCCGATCGTAGCGCCACCTATTGGGTTCAGCTGTGAATTTTCATAAAGTCATCTTCATAAAGTGTATGAACACTATAAAAATCATCAAAATTGGTCCAGCCGTTCAAGAGGAGTTCAGTGACAAAGCTGTGTCTACATTTTCCATGATTGATTTTCACAGTAGCCATAATTAAAGGATAAGGTCTAAATGTAATATAATACGTATAAGTATATCCACGTTCAAAAATTAATTAGGAACACTTCATGAAGATTTTCCTTCTAAATTCCAAAGGAAATGAGAAAATTTAAAAATGCAGCCCTTCGCCTTCATTACTCGGAGTTTCCTTTGACAACTTTGTACCCACTCACTTTCTCCGAAGAAATTGTGCGCGGAAACTCCTCAGTAAGACATTTTCTTTTATCTGAAGGCGGAATATCTAAGAAAGTGACACAGTACAATACAGTGCATAATCCTCATAAAAGCGCTTGCCTTATAGATAGGTACTTGACTTGCCCTTTTACTACATATTTTTCATAAAATGTTTGTTATGTTATTTTAATAACTTATTTGTTTTATGTCAATTTCACGTGATTACATAACTCCGGTTAGATTTATTCTGTCTTTATCGCATCCGTATGGAGAATATCAATAAATACACTAAATTATATGTCTACGTTCTGCCCGACTGTCTGTATGTCTGTCCGTTTAATTGTCTGTATGTCCATGTATCTATATATTTAAAAAAGGTATATATGTTATTATATATGTAAAAACAAAGCTAAATTTAAACCGTGCCGTTTACAAAATATATTTAAACCGTGAAAGGCAGACACAGATTGATATAGGTTAAACATAGCTCTCAGCTTGTATTTTGAAAACAACGTGTTACCTGGTTAGTTACCCCAAAATATTATACCGTACCTAAAAGTAGATTCAATTAATCCATTATAAGCAACGGGAAGTGCGTTAATATTTTAAGTTTTGGACAGCTAGTATAATAGAGATAATATATATATAAAACTGCTTATTTTTTTACTTATTTGTTCTAAAGTAAAGGTTCCTGCATATTATATTTGTTGTTAATTATTAAACCTTGATCTCATTACATAACAATACAAATAATTATTATTTCTAATTTTATACGGTCACTATGTTTTCTAAAAAAGTGTCTTTTGTTGGTCTGTGGAATTTGGCAGGTCTTTTATAATATATAATATTATAAACAAAATTGGTGCCAAAAACTACCCTGAGGTACCCCGTATGACACGTAACGTTCATTTTGAGGAAAATATTTCTTCAATTTTTGCTTTAACATTTATGCTCGTTATCTGAGTTACCTGTTTCCTAATCGATAGGTATGACTGAACACTTGGCTGATAAAGCGCGGTCGTAAGGTTACGTACTGCTTAATTCAAGTACTGTGGTGTCATAGCCGAGGTCCCGGGTAAGGGCATTATCTCAGAGTTTCAGCAGAGCTCCGATTGCGTAATCAGGGAATCTACTTTGATTGCGTTGCTAAATTGTGCTGAGCCGCGGTCGGCTTCTAGATTTGATTCCACGAAAATTGACTTTGCTGACATTGATCGCAGACATTGTAATTTACGACATTGAAAGCGTAGGAATTTTAGTTTTTTATGGGGATTGATTAAAAAAGTAAAAGGATTTAATTTTTATTATAATGTCCAATTTTTTTTATATATCTAAAAGGCTAGCGTTTGACCACTATCTCACCTGTTGGTAAGTGATGATGCAGTCGTTTATTTTTATTGCAAATGTTAATTGATGTATCATTGATATATATTATGTTAATTAAAAAATATTTTAAAAAAGTCTTATGAGATACCTACCTACTATAGAATAAAATAACTTCGATACAGCGACTAGTTGAAATGAATTGAGGTTCTCTAGCCATACCAAAAAATACGCCGTGACAAGAAAAAATAACCATAATATGTGGTTATTATTTACATCTGGTTTTAATCGAACCTGCATACATTTACATAGTTATCTCAAAACATGAAACTTCCATATTAAGCTGCATATTAATTTATCTTAACGAACCTTGATAAAGCCCAATTTTGCCCCGACCCTCTTACCTGTACCAGTACCTTAATTATTTTCTACACAGGGTTTGTCTTTATCCGTCCCGGTAATTTCACAATTTCACGCTGAGGTGGAGATCTCGTTTCCCGGGCCTGAATCCCGGCTCTCCGGGCATCGCTAATGTCCCGGAACGAATCGGTCGGCCACATGTAGAATATAATTATAAAGCTATCCGCGTCGACCCAGAGCATACGCTACGTGAGAACTACGGCTTAATGCGACGGAAATTACTTCAAAATTAACGTTGGCAATATATTGTTGAACTCTGAAAGCGTGAGATCAGTGTAATAACTGTTCCACATGTAGCCGTGTTATATGCATCAGGCAACTTTACACGAAATCGGCGTCAATACATTAATATTCATGACGCGATACGGAAAGTCAATCATTAAGGCGCCTACTTAATATTCCTGCCTTGTTATTGTTCCTACATAGACGAGACCAAAGAAAGGCTGGAGATAATTGTTTTTCTTATCCGGACATTCTCCCGGCATCCTCGGCGAGCGATAATAAAAATCTTGTTCGTATAACTCGGCCGCAAGTTCCACAAAACTCTTGTCAGCGAATGGACGATAATCCGCCGCTTAGTCGTCCTTTTTTACGTAAAAAAACTTTTTCCTTTTGAATAACCCCCTTATTTTTCCGGCAGGCGACCCCTCTTTATTCATAAGCCGCTGACGTAACTTTGAGATCCCTAAATGAATGGTTGTTCGTTGTTTTACGGGTCTATTCACAATGCTTTTGCTTGGAAACTTCAGAGATTTGCCCACGAGAAAAAGTGAAGAGATTTCGCCATGAAATTATATGACGCCCGCCAAATTATTATATTATCTCTGAATTTCTTTAGCTGATATACTCGTATCGGTTGGTTTTTTATTCGTACTTAGAGACCGCATAAAGTGGAAAAAGTTATAAGCGTTCTTCCGAGCGATCATCAAATAGAGGTATAGAAGACCTTCTTAAGAAGCTCGATGTTTATAATTTGATCACGTAGCTGGACTGGAGCCAGGCTATTACTATATCTTGGATTAATTAATACGTTAGCCTCTAGGATTAAAATTAAACTACAGAGTGGCGTGTTGCAGCCGCATTTTACTACAATGTAAGGATTTAATTAGTCGGGCACTTCAAAGTGATTCGCATTTTGTAGGCAATATCATGGACAATCCTACCCGTCTATTTGTTTAACATTGTAATATAATGGCTATATAGGATTTGTAGTAAATAACTGATACTCAATGAAAATGCAAGTTTACTAGCGACTCCATGTCCATTATGTGCGTATTATGAATCGTATAATCGGTATGTTATTTCTATGAATGCTTTACCTTATATTTTATGTGAGGTTATAGGAATAGTTTTAAAAGAGGTAAGTAATAGAAAGCATATTTTCAGTAATATTTAACAAAACTATTAGGTATTTACATAAAATACCTAACACATTCAAAAAGCCGATCCAGCTTTTTTTTAAATATTGGAAAAAGAAATCATAGAAATAATTTTGTTGTATTTTTGGAAGAGAGACGAAGAGAGTTATTCCGAAAAACTCAAGAGGTACTCGTACCTGCCTACTGCAGAATATGGGAGATAGATATTAGAGGGGTTTTACCGTAACAAGCAAGTATGCTTGTGCAGTGATTCGTAATGTTGAATATAACTATTGATCGTGGTCGTCGTGGTGTTGAGACAGAAATTTGGAGAGTTTTGTGCCTGAAAATCATATTCATAGATATGCCTTAGTTATGGATATGTTTAGAGGTCATATCTAATTGTCACTCTGAACTGAGTGACAATCAAATATTTAGTATCTTTTTATATTTGATGAGGATGGTGGTGATGACTGACTTCGGCCGTCGGTCGAACCACCCACCAATCAAAGACATATTGTTAGTTGTAGTACTTGCATGAAGTTTAGTGCTAGCAAGTTCAGAAAACGGGTTGGAAGAGTTGGTTGAATGTCGGTTTATCAACACCTCGTCTCACTGCAATCTTCAACTTACAGACAGGCATCACTTTACCTTAGACAGCACTAATTAGGTACTCATAAGTACGAGACCAATGTCTAGCATCAGGTCAATCAGTGGTCAAGTAATTTATTGTCCGCATTTACAAATAAAAATTATGTCGTCTATTTTACACAGATATAATTTCGCGTGAAATTGTAATAGTTTTCTTAAATCATCAACATCAGAAAATGTCTGTCTACTGCTGGACATAGGCCTCTTTTATGGCACACCACTCAGTTCTATCTTAAGCTACTATTATTTTCCTATATGCCTATACCCACTATTTACTGAAGTAACAAACAAAATAGGTACTTGAAAGTGCGTTGCAAAAGCTCATTCTCTTAGCGTGAGTTGCTGCCGTTACGTTTATGAGTAGCGATGGTAAACAAACAACAAGGCTGTTAACGATACTACAACCCTTTCGACTACAAAAGCAATCGACATTTTCATTGAAAACGTCATGACATGTCATGTAAATAACTCATTTTCTGAAGAAATCACTAGGAAGTAAAAACAATTTTTGATCGAAAACATGAAGGTTGAAGGAAGGTACCAGGATATTTTGTTACGTAAATATTATTGTGGATAGTAAAGTTTCGAGTCACTATTATCTACATTCTTTGTATATTACTTTAGATATCTAAGCCTTCTTTGTCATATCATCCATGAATAATTTCATGAGACTATGATCTCTCCTTAACATTATTAAGAGGTGAGATAAATGTAAGTTTATCTGTCAAAATATGTAAATTTTCATAACAAAATCAAATCGCCGGCAATGGATGTAATCTAAATCGATTTATGTTTTCTCCCGTAAAAATAGTTCTCACGTTACGTTATAAAATGGAATTCATCTTAGTTTATGCAGATAGGAAGGTCGTATGGTACCGCTCGAGCGAGGGAAAAATTTGAATATAGATGGCGTTTGTGTGCCTCTAGCGAGAACTCTACTACGGTCCCTGCGGTGAGTTTTATACCGGCCAAATTGCGGGGTAAAATTTACCATACAACTTTGTTTACCAGAATACATAATTAGGACTTGTATTTATTATTCAGAGTGATTTTTTTATTCGCAGCTGTCGTGTTGCTATAAACAATGAGACACAATAGTACAGTCATTAGTTCAGTAGAAATTAGCCAAACAATAAGTATTACACAAGACTATTGCTCATTATTTACTGTGCTTACATAGTCATACCAAGCTACTTATTCAATAGTTGCAAATTTACTCAATTTTGCGACAAAATGTACCAAATGAAGTAGGTTTTTTTGTGTGTACTTACAGCAAAACAGTAACTAGACATATCTAAATACTAGAAGTGCCCCGCGGCTTCGCCCGCGTTAAAAACTTATTTTATTTACTTAAAACTTTCCTATTGTAAAAACGATTCTATCATTAAAGACATCAAATAAGATTTAGCCAAATCGGTTCACCCGTTTTCATGTTTTCACGTGACCAAGGCAATTTGAGATTCATATTTATAAAACCCAAAATACACAAATTTTCAAACTTTGTTACCTACCCCATTTCGAAAAATTCTACAACACGCACTTTATCTCATCTTGTTTCGCCATACAAACTTTGAATCCCCGTTCCGTATCCGGGAATATTTTTTAGAAAATCCTTTCTGGACATACCTACGTAATAATAACTATCTGCATTCTTAATTTCAGCGCAATCCGAAACAATATTGATTTTTAGACTTTGTTACCCCAGTTTATCCTCTTAGGGTGGCATTTTGAAAAAGTCTGAAACTCGTATTTACTTATTTATTTACAGAAGCACTTGTGTGAAATGTCAAATAAAATGACTATCCAAACTTTGAACCGCCGCTTTATCCCCTTAAAGAGTGAATTTTGAAAAATTATTTCTTGGCGGATACCTAAGTCAAAATAACTATCTGCATGCCAAATTTCAGCGCAATCTGAAACAATATTGATTTCAGAATTTGTTACACTACTTCACCCTTTTAGGGATGGAATTCCGAAAGAGTCTGAAACACGTATTTACTATATACTTACTTACTTAAGTACTTGTGTTAAGTTTCGAATATAAAAGGCTATCTAATCTGGTTTCTCCATACAAACTTTGAACCCCTGTTTCATCCCCTTCAGGGGTGAATTTTGGAAAATCCTTTCTCAGAGGGAACTAACGTCGTAATAAAAATCTGCATGCCAAGTTTCAGCACAATCCGAAACAATATTTGTTTTGACACTTTGTTACCCCATTTCACCCTCTTAGGGGTGGAAATTCAAAAAAACCTGAAACACGTATTTACTTATTTTTTTACAGAAGCACCTGTGTGAAGTTTCGGATAGAAAAGACTATCTACTCTTGTTTCTCCATACAAACTTAGAACCCCCATTTCATCCCCTGGAAGGGTGAATTTTGGAAAATCCTTTCTTAGTCCCTTACGTACTAAGACAAATAAACCCTTCAAATTTCATGTCTCTACGACCAGCGGTTTAGGCTGTGCGTTGTCTATAAGTCAGTCAGTCAGTCAGTATGTCAGGACAAAGGTTCTTATAGATAGATATTAGATTATATTAGATAAAACTCCTGCCTTTTTTTTATCACATATACCTAATCTTAGAATAAGTCTAAAATTTCGTGCAACCAATCTATAGTAGGCGCTCAACCCGGTACCGAGATCCTCTTTACGAGGTAAGGCTAAAATGCTGTTCTCGAGTTTGGCTGAAAACTGCGCTTGGTTTATATGGAACGGAGGAGAGAGCGAGCCAAATGGCCACCTCTCGGCAACTCGACGGGCGGCCGTTTGGGCCGGAATGACTAGGGTGGAGTTACGTATCGGCATGGAGATTTCGCCTGGAGATATTGCTATGCAGAGGTTAGGAATTATTTTAAATCATAATTATAGATATTTATCATTTTAATATCTATTAATATTCTAAGTAATATTGTAATACGAGTTGGTTATGATAATTATAATAGATATAGCGACATATTTCTCAATAAATGAAATATGTACGTACTTTTAATTAGATATATCTATAACATTACATTACCATTAAATTTTTAAGATGCTCATCTCAGTATAGATAGATAGATAGATAACACCTTATTTGCACACCACTTATAAAATAAACATTGAACATAAACAAATGAAAAATACTTAAGCTATGTAATGCAAAGGGCGGTTTTATCGCTTAAAGCGATTTCTTCCAGACAACCAAATGTATGAACAAAGAGATAGATTTTGTCATAATATTGACTATGTTATTTGTTTTAGTACTCTTAATAAATAAACATTTTATCTGAATGTTGATGTAATTCAACGTAAAGTAGAGGTGTACGAACAACAGATTTTTGAAAATTCCGACCGAAGACGATTAAATGGGGAAAAATTGTCTCTATGAACATTTTCTGGCTTTGAACTTAAAGCGCTAAAAATTTATATTTGAGTTGTTCATTTAACATAAAAAATTAAGGTATGAATATAGGGGTGCATTAAAGTGGTGCAATGGGGATGGATGAAAATGTATGTCGAAAGTTCTTTCTTTATGAAGTTATACTGATTAACTAGTAAAAAATAATTACAAATCATAGTTTAAAAAAATATATCCTTAGATAAATATGGTCACAGTTTTAGGAGGTTGCGTTTGCAAATACAAATGGCGTAGTAATAATATACATTTAATTATAGACACAAAAAGTGTATTTACATATGCAACTCTCAAAGTAATAAATTACTTGCTATGACCATACGTAATATATCACATTATCGGACCCAAGAGGAAGCTTGCTTAAGTCCGTTACATACAAATGCCTTTCATTAAGTTGTCGATGTTCCGCCCGAAACGCTACGGTCTTCAGCGCTATTGTGTTTAACTTCTACTACAGCAATGCAGTGGTATTTCTTGAACAAAAATACCTACAGGCTTCATATATGCCCATGTTGTTTATATAGCGCCATATTAGAGTATAAGTGATACCGAGACGTATTACGGTAGGGAGTGGTAGTGAATGTTGCTAAAGAGGAGTCGTAAGGCTCGTCCTAATTTTGATACTTCCTGTATTAAGCTGATGATATAAAAGCATTAATACCTATCTACTATTATGTCTCCACTACATGCTATAGAAGGCTTTTCGACAAGTTTGCGATCATACATTTCTATGTAAAATTAAACTGTAACTGTAATAATACTGAATAATTTGATATTTCAAAATAAACGGCTATCTGGTACTTCGTTTGGCAAAAAGATCTGCTGTTAGTTTTTTATATCGAAATACTGATATGAGAATTATCTCTCTAGCCCTCTAACCTATAGGTGAACTATTACCTAATACTTATAACTCGTGCCAAGCCTTTGCTGCACGCGTAGCAATAAAAGTGTGAAATTATACAAATATTACCGATATTATTACGATAAAATATACACAAAAAAACGATAACATGTATGCCAATTACGACATTGGTATAAGTACAAACTATTTACAATAAAACTGTTACCTAAGTACAACTAAATAATAGAAATCTATACCTAAATACTCGCTCGTAAGTCGTAATTATAAACATAGGAAATTAAGAAGATTCTTAGACTTTGTTTTACATTTTTGATCCACGCCCACTTTAAAATTACCCTAAAGGTATATAATAACCTATTAGTTATTTTTTTTAATTACTCAGTCGCATCGATTGACGAAATTTCTATGTCATCTTAAATAACGTCATAATTTCATTAAAATAAAAGACAATTTCGTTAACAAATAAATTTTCGGCCTACATTTATTATAATTAATTGACAGAGAAAACCGTAATGGACATAACATAACAGATTTTCTCTATCCAATACTTCAGCGTCTTAAAACTTTACGTAAGAAGGTACCTATCTACAAGAATACAGCCTGCAAAATCACGCTTATTTTTATAAATCAATCCTAAACCTAATCAATCTTTTTAATAAATCACGTATCTCACAAAAGCCATCAGCCCGCGAGATAACATAGGTATTGGAGTAGTAAAGTAAATGAGATCTTTTCGGCGCAGATGCACGTATATACCCGGGTACCCGCCCGAGCCCGGGCAACGTTGTATTACGTTGACAGTACCTCAGCTCGCATCATCTTGTCAGCCTGGTCTCCGGAGGTCATATTACCTATATTGAATAAATGTTAATAGCATCACTAGTGATTGTAAAAAAAAATAATACTAACAGTCATCTTTTTGATTTACATACTTGTACTACATACCTGGGCATGTTTCCCAAGGGGTGCGTGTTCGAGTCCCGTCGGTACGATGAAATTTTGGATTGTGTGTACAAACTTTTTGTAAATAACGTCGTGTAAATATTATCCTATTTCCTACTAATATTATAAAGGTGAAAGTTTGTGTGTATGTATGTCACTTCTTCACGCTTAAACTACTTAACCGATTGAGCTGAAATTCGGTTCGTAGATAGTCCGTATAATCCGTCCATCCGCCCGATAATCATAGACCGTGATATAATACCTACATAGGGTATTTGTATCCAGATATTCCCACGGTAACGAACTTGTCAAACGATAAAACAATAAACGATGCGGGTAAAACCGCGGGGTACAGCTAGTTTACCAATAAATGAGTAGGTACTAGAGTCAAAAGTGCAAAATATGAACGGATATATGTAATAGTAGGTAAGTAGAGCTTATTTATACAAAAAAGTACTTAATCTGCAAGTGTGTACACTAATGACAATACATCTTCGTGAAAGAGCATATCTGCAAAGAGATACCCTCTACTTTCTCTTATAAATGCAATGAAAATAAACGAAAATAAAAATGGGTCAGTGTCAGCAAACTTGATTTTATTTTTGGCTTTTCGGCAGATTTGCAATTGTTCAATAACATAAAAAGCGAAATGTTTTATGTACACTTTAGGGACGTAAAAAGTGGTGATTAGTGGGTGCGGTTAATTGTATCTTGTTAATAATTTTCTTAGTTAATTGTCTGTTGGCAAGTTCCACACACAGACTTCGGGTTACTGGTTTCACATCAGATTTTAGCACACGCAGAAATAGTCGAGACAACAGTAAATATATCAATTTTATACAAGCTTTTATTTATTTTACCTTTCCCGATGTCTGTATGTAATCAGCTCTTGCATGTTACATTTGACCCACTTTTAAACTTAACTTGTAAATCGGATGACAATGCAATGTTATCCTACTAATATTATAAAGGCGAAAGTATGTGAGTATGTTTTACTTCTTCACGCGAAAACTACTTGACTGATTGCGCTGATTGATTTGGTGTGTAGATAGACTAGACCCTGGAGTAACACATAGGGTACTTTTTATTCCGATATTCTCACGGGACCGATGTCTAGCGGGTAAAACCGCGGGACACAGCTAGTGGTATCATAAAAGTATGGTCTAATGAACACCCACGCGCTATTCATTTTCAGTACCAATTTTGAGATGTTTATCTCAATATCTCTGGAGATACTTGTCAGACCTCGATAAAATTACCATGGTACCACATTTGGGATACTTCTCCTTTCGAACAAAAAAAGAATAATCAAAATCGGTTCATAAACGACGAAGTTATCTGCGAACAAACATAAAATAAAAAAATATATATATACGGTCGAATTGAGAAACCTCCTTTTTTTGAAGTCGGTTAAAAAAGGTTTATTAAGATATAACTTGTTTTAATTTAATAGTTGAAAAACTCACATTTTACTAGTCATGTCGGCTACAACATTAAAAGCATTTCGAAGATATAACCAAAAAACTAAAAATTTTGATTAGCACAATTCTCTGTTCTACTGAAGTCGTAAGTAAACAGTACTGCACACAGTACTGTACTTACGACTTTTGCCATAAATTTCAATCCATATGTTTCAAGTCACAGTAATTATAGAATTCAGCTATATCTATGGAGCTAACATACTGCATAGCCACTATGATCGAGCTTACCCGTTCGGAAACCGTTTTGATAAGGCATGATATGAATTCGGATTTAAGACTTGTTCCGTTTTTATATTTGGGAAATCTACCGGCAGATATCGGTTTCATTATAGATACTACTGATTGAAGTCTATTCCCACATGGAATATAGTAAGACAACCTATTTATATTTATGCAATTCTTACAGGTACTTTTCATTAAAACTGGATATAAATAAAAATAAGACATATCAGATCTACCCTCCTATTTGTTTGCAGTTGTTATTTTTTTAACACCTCTTATGGATCAGAGTTTGATGGCAAGAATTAAATAAATAAGCCAAAATTGCTGTGAACTGAAATATGAATACTCATGTGAAAGGGCAGAACTCCGTCCTAAAATATTCATAACCGTATATTTGTCAAGAAACGAAACCCACGCCAGATCTCCACTAAAACGCTTACGCAAATATAAAATACAATCTCCTTGAAATCCAATCTAGGGACCGACCTCATCAATATTCCGCCGCCTTGTTATTCTCCTCAAGGCTTTAAAACAAAACAAAAGAGGCTCTGTTATTTAACTCGTTTCCGATACAGCCCTATTTCGTCGTATAACAAAATTTCCTTTGAGAATAAGTTTGTGAGATCTCATTTGTCTCTGCGAGATGGAAGTCGTACCGAGAATAACAATAGGTAAATTTATGTAAATGAGTACCGTTCTACGTAACAAAAAGGAAATGAGCCGAGTGGTGTGAGGCGTTCAATTTGATTGTCAAACGGTTTTGTTCGGGACGTTTTGAAATGACGCCTCCGTATATAGTCACGTACCTGTCTGTTTAGTTTAGTGTTATTGCTATATTGTTCTCGTATGACAGCTGTATACGTTGATACCCATTTATGACATTCTTATAGATATTGTGTGGGTACCTATATGCATGTTTGGTGGAGCATTGCTACAAAGTTTCAAGTGTCTATAAATTGTTTCTCTCAACTAACTTAAGTTTCGATAGCCTCATACGAAACATAAACATCTTAGACTCCATTTCGTCATCACTACAATATTTAGTTACCTGAACATTATCTATATAGTATGTATTTTATGTTATCCCATAAAGGTACATGAACTTTAAAATAAAAGTTGATTATCTTTTATGTATTTGCATCTCTTTGCGTTTCTTGATGAAATGACAGTCCAAACTAGAAATTATATTTTTGTAGCTCTTCAGAATAAATAGTTTCGGAGAAAACGGGATAACGCAGACATTTTTACGATATATCTCGTATTTACAGAGAAACAGCAAAAGTTTCTTCAACAAATTTTCATGCGGTAAATATATTTTATAGAGGTTTTAGTGAAAATGTTTGCAAAGTTCGAGAGCAATCTCTCAAGGGAACAAACATGTCTATTACTTATTTTCATAGCCCGAAGAAAAATATCAACTTTGTTGCACACTTTCCCAAGAACTAATCAAACTTTTAGAATAAAACCACATGAGATGTTTTTTCGCAAACCTCAGGCGAGAAAATAATACCTACTTACTAATTTATCGATTTCGTAAAACAATTATAACTTTCAGTTAAAAGTTAAAATTGTTTGACTTCGAGATTTTTTTTTTAATTTACATTCTGGAGTTCTTCTAGGCAAATAAAGGTACACACCGCAGCGTCCCGCGTGCGCGATTTAGGCGGCGATCAGATAGCGCAGTAGTATTTGTAACAACTGGTTCACACCAAACGCGATCAGAAAACAATTGAAAAGTACTAAGATCGCGTCCGCAGATCGCAGGACGCCGCGGTGTGTGGCCGTACCTTAAGAAAACCTATATTTATGTAGTAAGTAGTTATCATCATTTACCTTTTACTGTTTGATTTATTTAATTATTTTGCATAATACTAATACCGCTAGAGATACCACTTCAAAAACAATAATATAAAAATCTACCTACGAAGCTAATATGATGCATATAATTTTTTTCGACTCATATAAATCGATTTTGTGTAAAATGTTACTTAATTTATCTTTGGAACTGACATTCAATATCATTTAAACACTTAAAGACAAGCCATTGATCTCTGAATGAGGAATAAATTAAATAGTTAAGTATTCAGAAGTCATTTGTGAATATATTTGAAAAGGTGGAATGACATCATGAGTTCACAGCGGAAACAGTTTAGAACAAAAACAATCTTTATAAAATTTGATGACCATACATAAAAATTTGAAATTATGATTTAATTTTTTTTTAATTATTATTTATTTTGTTTAAAGTAATTTGAAGGACGTTATTGATAGATTCAACGTGATCCCACAAATAAAACCCAAAAAAATGTACTACCTCAAAACCCATTTTTTTAACGAAGCCTTTTTTTTCCCATAAAGACTTTATGCACCATCACACGAGCCAGCTTATATTTTAACAAAAACAACAGCCGAAATTCATGCTGACTGGATGTTATTACATTTTCCTATTTACTTATGTAGGTAAGTGCCCCGCCGTAGAGGCATAACACAAGGGTTCTCTTTCATTTCCGACATAAATATAAACGTAGGCTGTACCTACCTCTTTTACTTTATTCAGAGCGTGTCGAAAGTGGAAAAACCTCGCAAAACTTTCATTGCATGCGGAGCTTACCTACACGTGTGTCACATAGCCGAAATATCTGCCAATTTCATTTCTCTGCTCACCTCCCTGGAGCGTAGTAAACACCACCCCCTCCCTGCCATTTCTTCCGACCTCACCCCCCTTTCCGTGTTTGTCCAACTGATATTCTTGAAGATACAAAACCACTTCAGTGAGACCCGCTTCGTGTATATATATCCTAGTTCTAGCAAAGCTGAGAATTTTTCCTGCAGAATTTAAGAGATCTTCGCAGGTGGTTAGGAATTTAAAGTTAAACTCTTTGTGCACTTGCTTCTGAACAAATACGATGTTTTGTCTAGAAACTTCTAAAGAATAGATGTAAGTTCTAAGAGATCGTTCGTTCTCTACATTCATTGGAGCGTTCTGTTTATATTCTCAATTCAAGAATATGGCATTAGTGCAAGCTTAAGGTATATAACTTGCAACGCAACATGTTTTGAAATTGAAAAATTAATTTAACAACAAAGACTTTAACTGGTTCTTTCATAACAACAAGTAGCTAACGTTAACACACTTACAGACTTCGTTAAAATTGTTGTCTACCTAATTATATAATATGTTTTATTTACGTTCACTTTCAGTCTCAATCACAATTGCCGATACCTCATTCACTCTCCAATATATTTTTGTTGTTTTAAAAACGTCCTTATTAGTTCTATCAAGGTTATCGAGGGATCTACAAACCTGCCACAACAAATACAGAATAACATGAAATAGGGTCCATCTCCAAACAATCACTACAAGCGTTCGATTGGTGCCCTTATTGGCTACAAGAGCTCTCCCATCACCGTGTTTACGTATCCTCATTAACTGTGTTTGTGTGAAGCCTAATTTGCGACGTGTTTGCGTTACGTAACATCCCTGTAATTGGTCGATGACGGATTTAGGCACTCTCGGCAATGTTGAGCTGCGGATACACTTCAAAACATTTTTTTAAGGAATGTCTCAATTCTGTATACCTATGTGAATCTGTAACATGATATAATAATACCAAAAGTTATACGCAATATTATATGAACTTTTATGAATGAATAATATGATTATACGATAATTTTTTTAACCTTTTCTTTTTTCCTCTACCGGCCTTTACCTACCTACAGCTTCACCAGTTCTCAGATGCTTAACAGGGGGTCTTTGTATATAACGTTTTGCCATTTGCCTATTTAAGGTGTAGTAGATTCTTAAATGTTTTTCAAAGTAGATTCTTAAGAAATATAACTTTATATAGTCACGTTTTCTTTATTAGATTTTAAGTTTTTAGAAAATTTGAGATGACATGTTCACATGAGTATTAACTCGATTCGATTTCTCGCTGCTCTCTCTTTTGAATAGATCCATTGACTACTTTGTACATCCTACATTACATACAGCTCATTTGAACCATGCGTGATTGCACGAAAAACAGTTCCGTGGTCTCATTACGCTACACTTCACTCGGTTCCAAGTGTGTCTACAGCTTTATTTTCGCCTGAGAATATAATTTTGGTGTCTGAAATATGACGCACTGAATGCCTTTAGTTTCTGTGTCTATTAATTTGCGAATTGATAGACACCATTATCTTTTAATTGTGCAGTCAATTGTGATTGTGTATATGTACTTAAACTTAGTTGTCCGTGACTATTTTATAGATGTTTATGAAGTGCAACAATGTACTTATGTACTAAATAATTACCTGTGTTTTACGATTCTATAGCAGATATTATAACAAACGTTGTCAATGATTCATAGTAAGTTCCTAGTCATTAAAGGTACGAACACACCGCAGCGTCCTGCGTGCGCGATCTATGCGGCGATCAGATAGCGCAGTAGTAATTGTGCCGACTGGTTCACACCAAACGCGTACAGAAAACAATTGAAAAGTACTGAGATCGCGCCCGCAGATCAGGACGCCGCGGTGTGGCCATACCTTAACGTTATACGATTGTGCCTCTATCGCTTGTTCCGCGCTCTCGCTTGCACGCGGAACGAGACACTTTTTCGTCCGTGCAGCCGGCGTTCATCGATATAAAAGAAGTTGTGGCGTTTAAAAAAAAAAAAAAAAACCTATTAACCTAAAAAGAACAGTCTTGGTATGTCACGTTTTAACTCAGCTATAAAACCTAACCTAACATTTAAACCAAACGTCCGTAACCTCGTGACCAACTCATCTTCTCCCAGCGAGTCAGATAACTAAACTGCCAAAACTTCCAACTTCATTAACCAAATAAGTTAATCAGACCCACTTAATTATTCAAGGATATAAAGGCCCAGTACCTATTCTATAAACTCCGCTCGATATTTGGCACAAAACTCTGCGGAGCAGAGCATATTCAGAACAGAATACTTGTTGAGGTTTCAGCCCACTATATCTATTCATAGGGGGAGAAGGGAAGGGCGTTCGTGTCACTCCAAGTTTTTAGGATTAAAAAGAAAAAGGAACCCTTATAGGATCGCTTTGTTGTCCGTCTGTCTGTCCGTCTGTCTGTCTGTTTGTCCCCTCAATCAAGACCCTTTATCTCAGTAGAGGTATCAAGTTGAAACTTATATCAAATACTCGTCGCGTCTACGGTATCTCTTGGCTGTGAAAAAATCATACCTGTAAGTCAACGCGCTCAAAAGATATGTAGTAGCATTTTTTCGCATTTTGCGATTTCAAAAGGGAATCAAAACCTATAGGGTACTTTCCGTTGTCATAGAATCATGAAATGTGGCATGAAGCAAGCTCTTAAAGCACTTATATAGGAATAAATCTGAAAACCATAAATATGTAGGGTAATAACTAAAAAAAAGTTAATTTACTAAAACAAACTTATTATGTGTAAGCTGGTGCAATACATTTTCTAGGGATCGAACTACTAGTTATGTTTGTCCTTTAACCTAGTCTGCGAAGTTGGTACGGAAGCCTCGGTTAGCGAGTCCAACTCGACTTGGCTGGTTTTGTTTTTAGTTGTGAAACTCTTTTAGGCGCTCTAGGGTAAAATTTGACGGAAAAAATGAAGCGTCACGGGCCAAATCAGCGTAAGTAACGTAAGCGTCATGTTATCTATACTAATATTATAAAGAGATAACATTTGTATTTTTGTATGTTTGTAATGATTTGGCTCAATAATATTATCCCGTTTAAATCAAATGTAATTCGTGGAGACCTAATTTGCAACCTAAGTTGACAAAAAAACGGTCGAAAAAACACGTTTCTTACGAACGCTGCTCAATTTAAAACAGATGGAAGAATATTTTCTATGGAAAAGTTGTACGACTTAATAAGAACTACAAAAAAATCCGCGACAGCATATGTCTAGCTCTTAAGGTTGACTCACAGTAACCATTTTAATCTTTAATTTTATGTTAAAAATTTTTATTTTATATATTTTTTTTCTTTCTTTCTTTGTGTGTGTATGTTAAGCGATTACTCCGTCAGTTGTGAACCGATTCGAATGATTATTTTTGTAATCGGTAGGGTACGTTTCCGAGGTGGTTCCGTTGTAATTTCATTGAGATGTGATAAGTATCTTCAGAGATATGACGATAAACGTCTCAAACTTGCTACTGAAATTGACTCGCGGGGCATTGAAGTCAGTTGTTTTAGTTTTTAAACTATCTTAATTATTGGTAGATTTAATGATCACATGAAAACCCATGATTCATGAATGCACATAAAACTTTCATAGGTAGGTATATAGCTAGGATTAGAACCAACGACCCTCGGGTCAGAATCAGGGTAACTATCCTTTACGCCAAAGGGCCGTCCAATATAACGTAGTGACGTAAGTATTATAAAATGAGTCTTTACCCTTTATAAACAAGGAACAAGGTACTCCGTCTTTGTTACTGTAAAGGATTTATTCTAAGGATTTTGTATTTGGTACAAAATTATCCAACACCCAAGTTCAACGACTATTACTGCTAAACTAATAAAGTTATCTCAACCACTATAGTTTTCCTTTAAAGTTCATGAAATGCGCTATTATCACGAATTTTTCCAGATTTTTCAAGCCCCGCAGTTTAGCTTTTAGAGGGGGGGGGACGTGAAATGAAGAAATAAAATGCTTATTAATTATTATATTTTGCTGGCGAAAAATGATAGTGGTATTTTTTGCTCGATCTTATAAAATACTGTAGTGTGGTACGGAACCCTAGTGCGAGTCTGACTTGCACTTGGCCAGTTTATTTTTTACATGTAGACTATGCTCTATATATTAATTATGCTCTTTATACCCCATCGTAACATAGCATCGGTAAGATAATGTAAAAATAGTTTGTGTGTTTTCAGTAACAGAAAAAAATGCCTCGGTATTATTGAGTATAGTGCACAGAAATGCTTATTTGTGTTCAAAACAGAATACTTGCCAAAGGCCTCGGTTACGCGCCATTTTACCCAACGGAGGGTTTTACCAAGCGGCGGCATAAAATTTTCTCGTGTAAATACCTATTCCTTGCGAAATAGAGGGAAATGTTGACGTTGCAGTATTGAAAGGCTTTTTCTACGAAATATTGATTGGATCTGTCTTGAAGTGATAAGAGAAGGAAAGTGTTTACGAAGCAATGTCTTTCTGCCAGATTATATTCCGGCAAAGGCAAGGTTCGCCAAGGTACACTTCAAGGCAAAAAAAATGCTTTAATTAATTTAGTATCGAATACGGGTTTTAAATTATAATGGGAAGGATGTGAAATTGATTATATTGACTAAGTGCAAACTAAAATTTTAATAATGGTATTGTCACTCAAAATTAATGAAATATTTCAAATGATAGTTTGTCATTAATATACCCATTTTTCGTTCGTTAATTGGTTAAGAAAGTTGACGCAATTGATAAATATTGCCTCCAAAGCCATTCTGACTTGTGTAAAGTAATGATAGATAGGAGGATACAGGAAAATTGATGACACAATACAGTAAAAGTACCTACAGCTCCATTGAAATGAAAATAGAATTAATGCCTTTTCAATACCAATCCCGATGTGCCAGTTTCAGCGACGATATGAAGCGATCCGATAGTTCAATCTTGTTTACGGTGGCCGCAATAGACGGACTCTGCCTCCAATGTAGCGATCCGGGGTAATGGCAGACCGGCGAATATGACCAAACCGGGTACTATACTGCTGCATACAGTACAGAAGAAAAGAGTTTGCTTATTTTAAAATACATATACGTATAAAATTAGTGCAAATTACGAATTAACACTCTTGATAAATAAATTCATAATCACCTTTATTGTACAACACAAATTACATGAAACTTTTAACAAAGATATATACGGTCGAATTGAGAAACCTCTTCCTTTTTTTAAGTCGGTTAAAAATAGGCTTAATGTTAGTTGTACAATGGGTGGAATGTATTTTTTATAAATAAAATCCTTTATTAATAATAATAATCCAACATAATAAAAGTAGATTGACGTTGGTTAAAAGGCTTTCAAAACAAACAAAGCGTCACAGTAAATTCGCTAAAAAATTACATGGCCGGTAGTTTTCATTTAGCCAGTTTAGCAGCCAACAAAACTTAGATGACCAAAATCAATTTACCACCCAACAGTATTATATCGGATTGGTACGAGTTTTAAAAATACCTATGCTGACTTCAAGACACTTGTTATTCTCCGTCTAAAATTAATAAAACGGTTTGTCACCAGTGTACAACTGACAAACACGATGCCAATATTCCGACACTTTAGGTACACGCCTCTACATGCATGTACTACCTATATCACGCTACACGTCGCTCCGGCCAAATGACCCCATTATCCCACCCTTATCCCTTCCCCAAACCCAAATTCCAACTTTATTCTCAACAGAGATAAAGCCCAAAGTAGAATAAACAGAACTGTAATGAACAAGCGACATCGCACCGACACGAATCTGATAATAACTTACGTATTTTGTATGAGTTGATTTTGGCTCAACTATCCGAGATTATCAGATTTCAATACGGCCCGGTGAATAAATTTTGATTTGGATACGATATTGAAATTTTATCGACTGGTATTCGAAAAGAAAGCTGACTGGAGTACAATTGCTTGGGTATGTAAATTCAGATGTTGAAATATGTAGGTACACGATCAATATTCAAATGAGTGCATGATCCCGAATAATATTCGAATAGTATGCGCAGTTGTACAGGGACAAAAATAGTAAGAAAATATTGTTATGAAGGTTTGATAGTCATAACGTTAAATGTAACGTACATTTTTATTTATTATTTTCTTTCTTTTAAATGGTCTTCGTTGCCTAATAATATTCTTTCGAGAAAACTATACTTCATCAATGAACAATACAGTATGAAACCAATTTCTGTCTGTATGTTAGTAAGTTACCACCCTCTACGTAAAACGGGTAGGAGCGCACATTACTGAGAGTACTGCATTAGCTTCTCCTATCACTGGCTATATCTCCTATACGGTAAAAGCATCGAAATAGAGGCGTCGGAGAGTACCCACCTGTGCTTTACTCCGAAACACGACCGGTTCCGAACAGTATCCGTAAAGCCCCTACTTTAATGCTGTCGTACACATCTTGTCACTTTTATATCCATTTAATATTCTACTGATTCTGTCAAATTTTTGGGTGCCACTCCGACTAGATAATTGTCGAATTCTTATCTTCGTTATTGCTTCAATCTCGGTAGCTCGACTTTCACCGATAAAATTTTAATACGAAGCGAAACCAACTCTCTATATCTACCTATATAAATATATGAAGTTTGTATTATACTGCAAGCTCATCCTAAGTTCTATATGGTACGTGAGTCTCGTACGTTGACCCAAGCATTTCGCTGTTCAGTAGACTGAAAATGATACTAAAACTTTGAACAAAACCATCATAACGTTCGTCATACGAGGATTGTACTTATGCATCCAATCGCAATGTTATATCCTCTGACTGACACTCACGACGGGTCATGGCCGCTTAAGGCCCTTGAAAGCGATTAGGTAGGGGTTTTATTACACAAAGTAAGCGGTGAAAGTTTCAACGATAGTACGTTTGACATAAAGTGGATTAAACTTAAGTCACACATCTATATTAAACTTAATCAAATTCTCTTTTAGAAAATTTGATTTTCTACAAAATCATATAGTTATATTCTTACACTACTGTAAGAATATAACTATACTATTAAAGTGATATATTAATTTGAACGCTTGCGACATTTTTCGCGTATGAACTGGGCCTAAGTAGTAAAAATATGTTGCACACTTTTTGAAACTTTGTCAACAATTGTATCCAGTAAGCATTATATCTCAAATTGTAATCGCTACATCTAGATTTATCAATAGTCTCTACGTAGCCTATCAGTCAACATTATGCAATTTTATTAAATGTGGATTTAACTAGGAAAAGCAACGTTACAAAATATACATAGTACAACATGTGACTGATACGAGAGCTACAAATTTTTTTTCGTGTTTTACGTCAAATATTTAGGTCATGTTTATGATAACACTTCATTTCATTTCAGAGGCGACACTCATAGGCAATTATAAGAGATGTCGCTGACGTTAAGTGGCAATTGATAGAAGATTTCTGGTGGTAAAAACATTTTTTTGGCGCTGAAAGTAGGAAAAGACGACGTTTTAAAGCCAGGAATCGTAAAATAGATTATATAGGATGTTGCAACTGGTCGGTTATATAAATCTACGTATTTGTAGCACGATGAGTATGAAAGTTATTTGAAAATATACTCCAATGTAGTTTAGTTTAGATAAAGAGAGATTTTCATTTTACCAAAGTAAAGATCAGTAACGGATTGTATAATAGTTGCATCGTAAGTTATACCTTTATGTCTGAGCTGAACTCACCGTACAAAATATTTCAACAAACATTAATTAGACTACAGATTGTAGTTGACATACCGATTATTTCAATATAAGCAAATTTATTTGTCTAACTATATAATTAATAAACTAAGACTAATTTTGTCGTAACGATATATCGAACTGTGGCTTAATTGGCAAAGCACCTGGACATGTAATGCAGGAGGTTGCGGGTTCAATTGTGGATTGGATTGTGTTTAACAATTTAACTATATAATGTTTGCAATATAAAATAATTAAGATAGTTTAAATACTAAAACAACCGACTTCCATGCCCCGCGAGTCAATTTCTGTAGCAAGTTTGAGACGTTTGTCGTTATATCTCTGGAGATACTTATCAGATCTCGATAAAATTACAATGGTACCAACTCGAAAATGTACAATACTAGATTAAAAGAATCATTCGAATCAGTTTACAATTGACGGAGTAATCGCGTAACATACATACATAAAAATACATTACGAGAGACGACGAATTGAGAACCTCCTTCTTTTTGGAAGTCGGTTGAAAAGCGCTGGTATCTATGTAAATAAGTACTTCCATCTTTTTAAACAAGAAAATAGTATTTAATATTTTTATTCGAGAATTTTAAAAACACCAACCATAAAATAAGTTTTTGGCAAAACATTTTCTTATAAATTGGGTCTATCACAGGCATCAAATGGCATCCGCACCTTAACGTGACTTCTCTTGTTATTATTGAAGCGTGACCAATGGTGCTTGGTTTCAGTCGTGGATCATAATCCTTAATCAAAACAGGACCACTCAATTCGTAGAATTCGACGTAGAATTGTAACATGTTGTACAAAGTTCAAAGAAACGTAAAGTGGCTTCTTCAATTTAATTTTTAGGCAAGCTCGTCCTTTGATGGTATGGTTATGCAGCAAAGTATCAACACTTTTTATGATTTAATTGATTTTAATCAAATGCTAAACTGTCCTAATTTTATTTTTGTATCACACACACATTCGCTTGACTTCTCACTTGATATGGTGGTAGGACACTATCTAGTGCCCACCTGGCCAGCTACCACCCTCAAGTTAGAAAATCTGTCACCAAACATCTAATGTATTCCAGCAGCTATAATTAAGAGCTAGTTCCCACTCTAGGCCTAGCTTGCTACCATCCTCGACCGCATCATCACTTACCAACAGGTGAGATAGTGGTCAAACGCTAGCCTATATAATAAATAAATATATTAGGAGAAGATCTTTTCATATGTCATAGGCTAGCCTTCGACTACTATCTCGCTTAGTGGTGAGCAATGATGTGGTAGAGGTAGAGGATATTGACCACGCTAGGCCGAGAATGCTCCGACTCTCAAGGGACGTGGTAATGGCGGCAGATTTTCTCCTTGATGGTGGTATGCTGTTTTTAGGTAGCAAGTTAGGCGGAACATCGATATAATGCTTCTACCACTTATGGAAGGTACCAGATGCGGTCTATGATAGAATGAGTATAGATAAGCTTGGTTGGAAATGGAAGATAGCAATGAGATAAACAACGGATTTTAGCCTAATACGCTCAACCCAACTATCCAAACCCATGTTTCAATAAACTACCCATCTCATACTATAAGAATCTTTGTTTGACATACTGACTGACTGACTGACTGACTGACTGACAGACAACGCACAGCCTAAACTACTGGTCGAAGAGACTTGAAATTTGGAGGGTATATTTGTCTTAGTGCGTCCTACCTGTGATGACATACGGAGCCGAGACGTGGACACTCACAGTCCGACTGGTCCACCAGTTTAAAGTCGCTCAGCGAGCTATGGAGAGAGCTATGCTCGGTATTTCCCTGCGGGATCGAATCCGGAACGAAGTAATTCGCCAGAGAACTAAAGTTATCGACATAGCTCAACGGATTAGCAAGCTGAAGTGGCAGTGGGCTGGTCATATCTGCCGCAGGACTGATAACCGTTGGGGCAGACTTGTCCTAGAGTGGAGACCGCGAATCGGCAAACGTAGCGTAGGACGTCCTGTGACCAGGTGGAGCGACGACATACGCAAAGCGGTGGGCAGTGACTGGAAGAGAAGAGCCGAAGATCGGGCTCAGTGGCGCATCTTGGGAGAGGCCTATGTCCAGCAGTGATACAGGCTGATGATGATTTGTCTTAGTACGTAAGGGTGTACTAAGAAAGGATTTTCCAAAATTCACTCCTTAAGGGGATGAAATAGGGGTTCAAATTTTGTATGGAGAAACAAGATAAGATAGTCTTTTCTATCCGAAACTTAACACAAGTACTTAAGTAAGTAAATACGTGTTTTAGGCTCTTTCGAAATTCCACCCCTAAAAGAGTGAAGTGGGGTAACAAATTCTGAAATCAATATTGTTTCGGCTTGCGCTGAAATTTGGCATGCAGTTTGATTTAGCTATCCGCTAAGAAATAAGTTTTTTAAATTTACTCTTCAAGGGGATGAAGCGGGGGTTCAATGTTTGGATAGTCGTTTTATTCGACATTTCACACAAGTACTTCTGTAAATAAATAAGTAAATACGAGTTTCAGACTTTTTCAAAATGCCACCCTAAGAGGATAAACTGGGGTAACAAAGTCAAAAATAAACATTGTTTCGGATTGCGCTGAAATTTAGAATGCAGATAGTTATTATGACGTAGGTATCCGCTCAGAAAGGATTTTCTAAAAATTCCTTTCGGATACGGAACGGGGATTCAAAGTTTGTATGGCAAAATAAGATGAGATAAAGTACGTGCTGTAGGATTTTTCGAAATGAGGTAGGTAACAAAGTCAGAAAATTTGGGTTTTTCGGGTTTCATAAAAATGAATCCCGAATTGCCTTAGTCACGTGATAACATGAAAACGGGTGAACCGAATTGGCTTATTCTTATTTGATGTCTTTAATGATAGAAACGATTTTACAAAAGAAAAGTTTTGAATTTATAAAAGAAGTTTTTAACGCGGGCGAAGCCGCGGGGCACTTCTAGTATTTAATAATTACTTAGTGTGGTATCATTACAGATACAGCGGAATGCACAATTCTGGCAGTCCAGACTGTTGCATGTCACTGCACTGCACCTGTTACCTTGAGACATAAAGATGTTGATTCGCACACGCCCTGTAATTTTACTGGATACCTTGCCATTTCAACCGAAAAACATTTCTATTTCACGGCTGAAAATAATCGGCAAAGTGGTGGTTCCGCCCCAGGCGGACTAGCAAAGTCCTACCACTACGGCAGAAGTCCTACCACTACAATCTAGCAGTATAAGCTTCGTAAAAAACTGTCTAGTTATAAGGTCATCTTAATATAACTAGAATTAACATTTTATTTTAGCAGAAGGTGTTATTAGGTATACCTATTATCCTTGGATTAACTTAATCTGTTATTGGAATAGGTACATACTTACGTATTGATTAAGAGTATACCTTTTAAATAAAAAAACACTCAGTTTCATTGCACTTCACAGCCATCTCCAGCGTCAGCCAGTTGGGATACTCTTCGCTTATCACTGAGTCACTGGACAAAATTAAACCTCCAATACTATGCTTGACTAGGCTCGTAAATCGTAACGAGTTTATGATTTATGCGTTCAGACACTACGCACGCATAAATTTAGAGTAACAAAAAATATTCTCTAGTGTCTGCACTACGTTGTTACTGGTATATTTATCTGTGGTGTGGTATATTTATTATAGTTTCAAGTACCTGTCTGTTTGTATAGAATACATATAGTATCAGGCAGTTAATATTGTACATAATTAAGATAGTTTAAAAACTAAAACAACCGACTTCCATGCTCGATGCATTTTTAGTCGAATTCTTTCTTTAAAATTTTTTTTTAAATTTATTTATTGTCATCGGTCCTTAATAAGTATGCCAAATTTCGAGTTAATCCGACGTTTTGAAAGGGGTTAAAATCATGTTCAAAGATTCCGTTACATACTAACATACAAACATACTCGTACATACGTCTGAAGCTAATAAAAGCGTATTAAAAAAAACTTACAGACGAATTGAGAACCTCCTTCTTTTTGGAAGTCGGTTACAAAACAGCTTTAGCTTTAAAAATCAATCTTGCTTTGAATCAAAGATATTTCAAGAATATTTGTTAATAATATACAGGCGTTTGACTACTATATAACTTTATTATTTCTTTGATGACTTGACTGAAATTACAAATAACGCCATACTTACTTGAATGGCTTGACTGGAATAATAAGAAACATAATAATTTATTGACTGAATTAAGTTCATTTTTATCATTTTTAATCATTCTTTTTTAAAGCTTTACTGAAATAATATGTACCGTCATTATTTCTATCTATATAAGTATATCTATTATAAGTATCGTCATAATTACTGACTGGAAAAATAAGTAACATTCATTGACTGAGTTGACTGAAATTATAAGTGACGGCAAAATTTCTTGAATGCCTTCCATTACTATTTTTATATTATTATAATGTCATTATTTCTCTAATGCCTCGACGGAAATAATAAATAACATCATAATTGCTTGAATAAAATAACATAATAATATTGATTTCGTTTACTGAAATTATAAGTAACGTCATCGTTTCTAGCATGAAGTTATATTTTCTGAATTATAATTATGGCTGAAATCATGTACAACTTCATAATTTCTTGAATGAAATGACCAACATCATAAGTAACGTAATATTTAGTTGAATGACTGGACTGATATAAGAATTAATAAGTAACGTCATAATTTGTTTACTGTGTTGACTGAAAATATAAGCCACGTGATAATTTTACACAGTGACACAGGCGTTGCTCTACGATTCTAAAAGCAGCCGACGGGACGATAGCCAAATTCTGTTCAATATGTTGTACCTAACTACTTTACCTTATCTACATACTATTAGCCACTATCAGCTGTTTAATTTTACTGAATTAATCATAGAGAAACGTGTATTGTATTGTTATGCGATGTGACTCTCACGATAATTTTAAAATCGTAGGGTTTTTCTCCTTAAGCCGAACTACTTCTCTGTTAGGTATTCAACCGTGAAATTAGAAATGTTTCCGGTTTGAAGAAAAGAAAAATTATAAATAGACTACAAACATACTTGCCTAAGTTTTTTAGAATGAACATATCTTTGTATGATCATAGCATATACCATACTATCTAATAATATGAATTTATTTACTTTACCGAATGTATACATTGGTGGAAGACAGTTTCACCACGTAACACAGCTAAATTGGAATACCATAATTACATGTATGTAGTTAGTTGCTCTCTCTCATACTTAAAATAGATTGAAAACTTGTACATAATGTGAGTGTCGATATAGATCGACACTGGATTCGATGGATAGCCATTAAATACGATAGCATACACTAAGTTCATTAAGTTAGTAAAGCTTAAGTAAGCTTCTTTAGTAGAAACCTATTTAGTTTTGAAAGCTTTGTAATGTTTGCCTTTCAAAAGCTAGCTTATGAAACTAGCATATTGAAGGTACCTAATATATTTATATATAATAATTTATATAAATAATAACAATATAATATATTCGATTATTAGGATTGGTGTTCAGTCAGTGTAGGACTAGGATTATAAGATTTTGTATGAAGAAGAGAAAAAAATCAAGTATATAATAAATAGAAAGGTACCTACATAATCTAACCTGCCAAGGTACCAACATCGTCTTGTTAAAAGCATTGTACCCGAATATATTTTTTATATATTGTACAACCCATAATCTGTCAATTCTACTGACAACGTTGTATTTAAAACTAAAGTAGGTATTAGATAAATATGATTTGAAATCTGACCTTATACAGCGTTTAAAACCTATTCAAAACCTATAAAAATAATAAAAACAGAATATTATTTGACAGGAGAAATTAACAGACATTTCTGTCTATAAAACTTTCAGTACTAGCCACATTTTTTCATTCGCAATACAATTCAATCACGTCACTTTACGACCAATTATTCAGAAACACTCCCCTTATGTCACGTCCTATAAATATATACGAGCGTCTAATTGCATCCCCCGCGTTTTAGACGCCCATGTTATGGCATCTTTAGGTATTTTTATCTTCGAGCTTTTCTCGATGTTGTCTTTTTATATTTTCTATGACTTTTTATAGTGAGGTATAAGATTATACAGGTTTTATTGGTGGTGTTTTGTGACAAATGAATAATATTATTATCTTTAATATTTCCTAGGAAACACAGATGCGTCAATCTATACTAATATTATACATTTGTATTTTTGTATGTTTGTAATGATTTGGCTCAAAAACTACTGAACCGATTTAAAAAATTCTTTGACTAATACATAGAATGGACTTTCAGAATGAAAATAGGCTATATATTATCCCGTTTAAATCAAAGGTACATTCGTGGAGACCTAATTTGCAACCTAAGTCGGCAAAACAACGGTCGAAAAAACACGTTTCTTACGAACGCTGCTTAATTGAAAATAGATAGAAGAATATTTTCTATGCAAGAGTTGTACAACTTAATAAGACCTACGAAAAAATCCGCGACAGCATATGTCTATCTCTTAAGGTTGACTCACAGTAACCATTTTAATCTTAAAATTTTTGTTAAAAAATATAACATAACTTCCAAGGCTATTTTCAAGTATATAGTACTAGCTGTGCCCGCGACTTCGTCCGCGTGGAATAGTGTCTTTGGGTAGCATTTTTAAATATTTAGGCTAATTATTTTACAAATAAGACACATGCGTATCCCACCTACACCGCACCGTACCACGCCGCGCAAATCCCCCTCCCCTCTCCCTCCCCCTCGCCCTTCTCCTACCTTCTCTCTCTCTCTCTTCCCTCCACCCCCTTTCTCATTACTTCCCTCTCCCCCTCCCCTTTCCCCCCACTTCCCCCTCCCCTCCCCATCACTCTTCCCCCCACTCCCCTTCCCTCACTTCCCTCTCCCTTCCCCTTTCCCCCCACTCCCCCTCCCCTCCCCTTTCCCTCACCTCCCATCCCTCTTGGGGAAGGGGAAAGGGGTTTCCCCTTCCCCTCACTTCCACCCTCCCTTCCCTCCCCTCATTCCCCCTTCTCCTTCTCCCTCCACCTTCCCCCTCACAAACTTTGAATGACATATTAATTTATATCGAATCAACAGCCTAAACAATAAGTTTCAAGCTTCTAGCTTTAAAAATGACAATACTTCCATACAACTTTTCATCCCCCCTTTCAGCCCCTTACAACCCTCTTTTCGCATTAAAAAGTAGCCTATGTTCGTTCTCAGGCTCTAGACTATCTGTGTACCAAATTTCATTTAAATCGGTTCAGTGGTTTTGGCGTGAAAGTGACACAGACAGACAGACAGAGTTACTTTCGCATTTATAATATTAGTTAGGATTAGGATTAATCCTTATCCAAATAATTAATTAGCTTGGCCACATATTATAGATTAAAATTGTCCTTTACAGTATATAATTCAAATGAAAACTTTAGAAGATATCACGAATTTCACATACACGCATCGCAAAATTAATAAAATATTTGCAGTGAAACCACAGAAAAGGTCATAGTTACTAAGAAAATATTATTATAGGCTTAGCTATGCTGTAGATCCCCACCGATCACAATCAATTTGAAGTCAATATAGTATAATAATATGATCTATTGTATAAAATAATATTCATCTATATATATAACAATATAATATTTTAAACCACCCCGACTGATCTATGTATAATCTTTTCATTAAAAGCATTCCAATGACTCTAAACACGACATTTAAAATCTGAGCTGTAAGTTGGAGAGGA
Organism: Cabera pusaria; assembly: GCA_954871355.1. Taxonomy (NCBI): domain Eukaryota; kingdom Metazoa; phylum Arthropoda; class Insecta; order Lepidoptera; family Geometridae; genus Cabera; species Cabera pusaria. Next base: position 11,490,488 of record OX940895.1, on the reverse strand, counting down.
TTTGAGTATTCTGTAGAGTCTAGGAGATGTCCCAGCATTAGGTCAATGCTTCCATGTTCTTACAATATCGTTGAAGAAGAAGATTTTCGAATTGATCAGACCTATGAAAGTTGATTTCATAGCGCAATTAACTAGAAAAAAGCTCATAGTTTTGTAACGATTGAACGAATTTTCATGAATCAAAGCTAAGAAAACTCTCGATGTAGACATCTATCAAACAAAAAAAAACTATCAATTATTGAAACAAAATCGGTTCATCCGGTTAGGTGCTAAGATGCTACAGACAGGTGTCTGTCTGTAGATACACACGTTAAACGTATATTACCCCTACATTTTGCGTCGGGGAACGCGTAAGGTTACGGCGACAGATGTTCACCTTTTTTTTTATATATCTTATAGGCTAGCGTTTGACCACTATCTCACCTGTTGGTAAGTGATGATGCGGTCGAAGATGGTAAGCACGCTAGGCCTAGACTGGGGAACTGGCTCTCAAGGATAGCTGCCGGAACACATTAGATGTTTTTGGCGACAGATTTTCTAACTTGAGGTTGGTAGCTGGTCAGGTGGACACTAGATAGTGTCCTACCACCATGCGGGGGTTGTTGGTTTCTTAACGATGTTTTCATTCACCGGAGGGCCACTGTGAGAAGCGCACATACATTTTTCGATGGAAAAATCCATTGGTGCACGGTAAGGTTTGAACTCGGTACCACGGCATCAAAGCCGACCGTTCTCCCGATTACGCCACCGGGCCCTCTAAAATAAAAAAATATATAATTGACATAAATATAATGCATAACTAAATTTTAATTGTTAAACTCGTACTTATAACTAAGATTTGGCTGACCACAGTTTGTTCTTATTATTAACTACTATTAATACTATTTTACTACCCGTGTTTTTTTAGAAGTAAGGCCTTCCTCTGCCGAGGTGTTAAGTATTGAAATTCGAAATACTTTTTAATATTTTTTAAAAATCATTATCATAATCATCTTTAGACGAAACATCTGTACTTCATATTTTATGAGAAAATATTAGGAACGTTTAGCATATTTGCTTAATAGCTCACTCTAGGGACCAGGGAGGTCATACCTCTATTTCGCATGAGCTCAAAAGTCACGATGCTCAAAATGTATTCATTGCATTACCATTGCAGATGGCAATGCACCGAGCGTGCACCAACCTAACCCAAGTCAAAACTATAACTCCAACTATAGCATAATGCATACAATTACATTAACGGTCCATATAAGCAAAAACGATTGCATAAACCGGACAATACTATCCCGAGAAACCTTACAAAAGCATCATTGTCTCAACTTAACCCTTTTTTGCATATTGCATAACGAAACTAGAGCAAAAAGTACCGAAAAAATTAACCGTTCGCTTACCTAGAAAGGGTTTAAACATTGCGGTTAGTTTGAACAATCGGTACAGTTATTGTGGAGTTTTATGGTGCTGTAAATCATTTGGAGAAAAAGACTGTGACGTCATAGGCTGTAAAGATTTAACGGCCGATCAGCTGTGAGGTCGGCTCGATGACCCTCTGACTGTTCGATGAATGTTGCTCGTTGAAGATATTATTACTTGTTTTTCAGCGGTAGAGAAAAACAGGGGTATATTTCGGAGAATGAATATTGTCGGATATAATTTGATTGTTGACAGTGTATACGTATATAAACACATTAATTATCAATATTCCGTCTGACTTGCTACCAAAACGTATGTTACCATCATTAAGTAGAAAATCTGCCGACATAACTTTGCGGTGTTTCGGCAGCACACAGCCCTTGAGAGTCTAGGCCTAGCGTGTTCAGCATTTCCGACCAGATGTTCGCTTATCAGTATCGAGATAGTGGTCACACGCTAGCCTATCAGATAATAAAAAATCAAAAGATTAGTCTTACAATATACCCAACATTAAACTGTATTGAATTATAAACATCTGATTAGCAATAATTATCAGCGTAATTTTCAGTAACATAGAAATCCCTACCAGTCAAGGTTATATAAAGGGCCATTTTATGTTACATTAAATGTATAACTAGGTAGCTCACAGCACAATGTATGGGGTAGGTATATACCACATTACATTATATTCTTTATGTAAAAAAAAGTGAAGATATATATTGAGTGTTCGAAATTAAGCTAGTACAAAGACGTTTTTTTCTAACTATTTACAAGCTTTTATTTCACGGCGTGTTAGTGTGCATGTATGTATGTATGTTTATGTCGGTGAAATCTTGGAAGCATGCACTTCCTGGCGTTCGATTACAATACAAAGCTTTTTGAATTGATTGATTTAATTTTGGTATACTTGAGTTCTCGGTGACAATGCATGTGGTACCATCGAACTGATCTGATGATGGAACTGGGCTGTAGGACTTAAACTCCGTAATGGCTAATTGTAGGACAGGTGAATTTCGTTATCGTTAGTACTTTTAATTTTACATGTTAACTCATTTGCAATAAGCTTGTGTGTTTAAAAAGTTTTTTAACTTTTACTTTATTCATCTAAATGTTTATCCACATCCATCTAGCTATTTATCTTATATTATTTAATAATATCATATTTAATAATATTTAATAATATAATTCTATCTGACGTTTGGAAATTTCAATTTTAAATATTCAGTCTTTAACGTTATCATGTATTACCTAGATACACGGTTTTTGGTTAAATCTATCTTAGACAGAGATACTTTGCTTAGATTAGATTTTCTGTATACTTGGTATATATTTTCCTTATAAAAAAATCCTTTATTGTTTTTTTATGATATAAGGTAACAGGACAAGCACGACGCTCGCCTGATGGCAAGCGATGCCGTGTACCAAGATACAGCGGCATGTAAATTCTGAACTGCCAAAATTTTTCATGTCACTGCACTGCGCCTGTTACCTCGAGACATAAAGATGTTGAGTCCCACATGCCCTGTAATTTCACTGCACGTCTTTTGAAAAACATTTCTATTTCACGGCTGAAAATTAGTTGCAAAGTGGTGGTACCGCCCCAGGCGAAGCAGAAGTCCTACCACTACAACAACCTTTTTTTACCATTCACATCATTTTTTACCATTTTACCATTCACTGTCATTTTGATTTATCGAAGAAAAATTATAGAAAAAATGAAGCCTAGATTTAAAATTTTATTTCTACTTGGAGAACGTTTGCCAATCTATCTTGCACACGCCATATACCTAACACAATAACTATTTTCAGTGATAAGGAAGGAGGTCACTTTCAGTCGATAACGTTGCTAGCTCTCTACGCATATTAAATCCGATAAACAGTCGCGATAAGCGACCTATTGTTGGTTTTCCCAATCAAGATGCAAGCTAGATTGAAATACAGGATTGATTTGTCGAGATTATGTGATTAGGAACTTATTGGAGGATTCGAATGAATTGTAATGAGTTTTTAAGGGGAGGTGGGTTTATTATGCTTTATGTAAAACAGAATGGTAGGATGGGTGAGTCCGATGGTATTATTTAGTTTCATATATTTGTATTGATGCTTCGAGAATGCAAGCATTTGTTAGTACAAATGCTTGCATTCTCGATACCTGTCGTAGATTTATTTTATTTAGATGAAAATGCTTAATTTCAATATCATCGGTGTAGGTCTACACTTTTTGTAAGGAAATGCTTTTGAAGAATTATTGCGATGTTGGTTGTGTAATTATTTTTGGGTTATACAATTGTAATTGTTAGCAATAGTTTTTTTTAACCAGCAAAGTATGAAAAAAATGCAGTGGGATTGATGGCATTATAACTATTTCATCGGTCTAGTTTTCACCAAAGTCAGTAAATGAAGTGAAAATCTTCAACTTATCGCTATTAAAGCTGGCCATAAAACCCATTATGGCAGTTTTTATCGGTAATGCTTCAATAAAAGTCACCACTGTAACCTATGCGTATAAATTGGCAAACTAAACAGAAACCGTTGCAGTTACGATCTACATTTCTTCGCGGTGTGTTAGTGGAAATGAAAGAAAAAACCATGAATTTTTATCACAGTTATGAGAAAACCTCGCGATGGTCAGCACGTCTCTGTTTTAATTAAAGCCAGACAGTGTATTACCTAAATTTATTTTACCACGTGCCTCGACCGCATATTGTGCAGACGTGTTTACTAAAACGCCTGAAAAACGGCCAACATACTCGGTGAGTGAACAGATTCAACGCGTGGGTGGAAAGCTACTCCGCCACGCTACACCCAATGCCATCTATGTAGCGGATAGATAAACGGGACGCGTACGTAACCGGGACAACCTTTTTGTACATGGACCGTAACACAAACGTATAAAAGTTTCCCCACACGCACAAAAGTCAACTTGATTCGTGCGTGAGTGTGCGTAGAGCTTTCACGCACACAGTGACGAGAGCAAGTCGTAAAAAGAGCTATTGAAAAGCTTCAGCCGTCCGCCGCGCGGTGGCGCTGTTCGAATGGTTCGTATCTAGGACGGAGCGGTGATTCCAAACTTTGCGCATTTGGCGCTGGTGTGCTCAGTGGAAGTTTTAAATTAGTTTTCTTATTAGATAGGATGCTTTGGCTGGTGAACTGGTCCGGGCTTATTGGATTTTGAGAGGCGAATGAGGTCGAATATTTTTGAATACGATGTTTAAGCGGAATATTTTTGGCAAACCACTGTCTTTTAATAAAATTTCTGACCTGTTGGGTTGTACCTGCCTACTAAGAATAAAATGAAACAAAAATTACTTATTCAAGTTTTTAGATAAATTAATTGTTGAGATATGAGTTTAATGTGTGTGTTTGTTTTTCTATGTAATCTATATAATATATAAGAGAAAGTCGTGTTAGTTACTACACTTATAACTCAAGAACGGCTGGGCCAATATTTATGATTTTTGTATTCTTGGAATTGTCTTTGTCAGGAATAGGATAATAAATATTAAAAACAATGAATAAATGACCTAAAAAAATTATATAAGAAAAAATATTTTGCCAAAATGTTCCTGGGTTTAAAAACTGCCAATCATTTGATGTTCAATTGTTTATCCCGCCGTATTTTTTTTTTGTATAATTATGGCTCCACACGATTAGTGTATTTAGCCAGTGCCATGTACAAATAAGTATAAAATGTTCCCATGGATCCCTTGGATAGCATTACAATATTCGGATTATCGCGTTTTTTTTGGTATAATTATGGCTCCACTCGATAAGTGTATTTAGCCCGTATCAAGTAGTAAGTCAAGTAAAAATTCTTAAAGTTTTTGTGAATTCAATTCAAGTCACGTAGATTTTAAAAATGTTAATATTGTCAGTAATGATAATTGTTTCACATATTTATTGATTGTCAAATATGCGTGCGTTCAGAAATGTATGCTTACAAGCACCTTAAAAAAGTTTATATTGCCAAAAACCATTTTTACCAATTTTTATTCTATTTCTGTATTGCTATAATACATTAATAAACTTAATATCGGGAGTTTTGGCGGGAACGTGGAAATGTGTGTGTGGTCTCATTGTATTTTTTCCTAAAACTTGTGTTCTTCCGCGAGTTAATGTGTAATAAATGTGGAATATTAACCATTAAGTGCCGGTGAATGAGTGCGAGTGTAGGGAAACAGCACAATGTTGAAAAACATGCTATTTGCGTCCTCACCAAAATTCCACTGAAAATCTTCAGTAAACACCATATCTTTACTGAAGGTATGACTTCGACTAGACTTTCACTTGAAAACTAACCTGAAATGTGACTTTAACCCATCTCTACGACTTAAATTTTAGTTTTTTAGTTTTTTTTGTTTTTTTTTTTTTTTTTTTTTTTTTTTTTTTTTTTTTTTCTTTTTTTTTTTTCGCCTTGGGTGGGTAGGTGTGAAAACACTTTCTACAATTGCTCTGCATTTATTTAAATAAAATAATTGTTTAAAGTCATAAAATTCATTCGATAAATGCATTATAATACATAATTAAAAGTATACTTCACCTGCCAAACAAGAGATATCCTATAGAAAAACTCCAGGGATTGCGGTAACTTCATTTCACTTTCTTATCAAGCACTATCACTATGGAGCAAACACAATCTTTTCGTGACATAATGGAAGCATTCAACAAGCGCATGGACGTTTTTGAGACTGAACTTCAGAAAGCCCCTCCAGGCAGCAGCACTGAAGCTTTGGCAGCAGATTTTTCAGAATTTAAAAAATTCACTGCAGAAGTTCTCCGTGGTTTCCAGCTGCAACTCGAAATGCTATCACACGAAGTAGATCACCTCCAGATGCAGAGTCGGCGTAAGATTTTGCTTTTCCATGGAGTTAAAGAAGAGAAGCAAGAAGACACTGCGGCACTGGTTGTAGATATATGTAAAAGTCACTTCAAGATGACTGATTTCGCAGCCAGTGCGATAAATCGTTGTCAACGGATGGGCCGTAGTGCTATCGACAGATCCAGGCCTATACTTGTCAAGCTCAGGGACTTTGAAGTGCGGAATAAGATGTGGTCATCCAAAACTTCATTGAAAGGTACCAACATTACTATTTCAGAGTTCTTGACGAAAGGTAGACACCAGACGTTTATGGAGGCTAGACAGCGCTTCGGAGTTTCCAAATGCTGGACACGGGACGGTAATATTCATATCATTGCTCCTGATGGTACGCATCATCGCATCTCTAGCTTGTATGAATTAGGCAGCATTGAACTGGCGGAGGTTCAAAAAGCGCCCTCGTTACCGAAAACTGTGGCTGCGACGTCAAGGCGGGCTCCATCGAGAACCCGACGTGCCACAGCTAAAAAGTAGACTGATTTTCATCTCAGACTGCATATCTGATGTTTTTCTCATATTTTCTCGTTGTATTCTTTTTTGTGGGTAGTACTGTGCTATAGTGTAGGTAATGTAAACCCTCATTTTTCATTAAATACTTCTGCAGGTACAATCAAAACAAACAAAATATTTATTATTCCAACCCACTTGATCTGTTTTTATTGCAGTTGCAACAAGCGCTTTGACAGTTAAACTGACATTGTCTAGTCGAGTTGACAATGACAGTATCTTACTAGTTGACATATTTTTTATTTTAATAGTAGGCTTCACCTGGGTTTTATATTTAGCCAAATGTATGTGTTTCTTTTTTATTGATTTATTATTAATTTTTTTTTTCTTTATTTATCATTGTGCAGCAAACAGGAGCGTGTATCCATTGTTAAATTTAATGCAATTTACATAATATGGTAGAAAATTAGTATTTAAGAACTGTTCGTCTAGTGGAATATTAATCTGGTTGGAATAATTTATATGAATAATTGTGAATATATTTAGCATAAGGTGGCTTTAAAAGTTAACATATATATATTTTTAAAGTCAATATATATATATATATACCTACCTGATGTTAAAAGTAAACAAAAATATAATTATTCCAACCCACATGATTTGATTTTTATTGCAGTTGCAAGCACTTTGACAGTTTGATTTGTCGTTGTCTAGTTGTGTTCACAGTATCTTGTCAGTTGATATGCTATGCTTTTGCTTTTATAGTAGGCTAAACCTGGGTACCATATTAAGCCAAATGTATGGTTTTGTTTCCTTACTTATTATATTTTTGTGTCATTGTGCAGCGAACAGGTGTGTTTCTGTGAGTGTATCCATTATTAAATTTTAATGAAATTTACGTTAATATGGTTAGAAATAATATTATTGAACTGTTCGTCTTGTGGTATATTAATCTGGTTGGAATAATTTATATTAATAATGTGAATATATAGTTCGGTGCCTTTTAAAGTTCTACGTACCTACCTGATGTAAGTTAAGTATTTACCTACCTTATTTTGTTGTTAATGTCATTCAATATGTTTTAGTCTTAGTCATTTATTTAAAATTCATGCGATCTCTTACCATTAACCGGCAGATGAAGTATGCGTAATTTTTATTTTAAATTTATTTTCTTACATTTTAGTTTGTAACTGTTAATTATAGGTATATATAGATATAATATAACATATTGAATTGAATATATATAAATATATATATTTAAATATAATATTGATATAGTATAAGGATATTTATTCGTATTATTATATATAAGTACATTACAATGCTACAAAATGTTGATGATACTGATAGTCAATCTTTTCATTCTTGCTCATCCAGTAACGAGCTGATTGATGATAGCTTTGCCAGCATCCCTTCTTTGAACGACACGTTATTGAATCAGTTTTCTGATGTACCTAAGAACTTTAATGTTGTTCATATCAATGCCCAGAGTATTCCGGCACATTATCCCGATATGGTGGCATCATTTTCCAATAATAATATCCAAGCTATTCTTGTTTCTGAATCTTGGCTTAAACCCTGTCTCCCTTCCACTTCTTACTCTCTTCCTGGCTTTTCCTTACTACGAAATGATAGAACCGGCAGTGCTGGTGGTGGTGTGGCTATTTACTTGCGCTCTCATCTCCCTTACTCTATCCTGAGTATGTCGCCGCAACCTCCTCCAGCCAATGCCGGGGAACATCTATTTATTGAAGTAGTTTTGTCCCACACTAAGCTGCTCCTTGGCGTTTACTATAGCCATTCTCTTAGAGTTAATTATTTCCTATCCTTCGACAAGCTTTTAGAAGACTTCACTCCATCCTATCCTCACACTATTATTATGGGAGACTTTAACACGTGTATTTTGAAAAAAGACTATCGCTCCACATCACTCGAAAACACGGTTAATTCCTATAACATGCACATCTTGTCACTCAATCCTACTCATTACTTTCCCAACTGTCCTCCATCTCTTCTTGACCTTATCCTTGTTTCTTCTCCTCAACATGTCGCCAAGCATGGACAGTGTACAGCTGACTCCTTCTCCTACCATGACCTTATCTTCTTGTCGTATAAGATCCGCCCACCTAAATTTAAACCCAAAATCATTCTTCAGCGTAGTTTTGGTTCTATGGACGTAGAAAGACTGCGCAGTGATGCTTCCAAAATTGACTGGTTGCCTGTATACAACGCTGATGATATCGATAGTAAAGTTTCATTATTCAATTCTTCTTTGATCCAGTTGTATGATATTCACGCTCCCTTACGAACTATTAAAATTAAACATCTCCCATCGCCGTGGTTAACAGATGATATTAGGGTACTTATGCACAAAAAGGCAGTAACCAAGTCCAAATATAAGTCCAGCCCTAATGATAACAATAAAAATAAATACATGTTAGCAAGGAATCGCTGCAATAGAGTGTGTCGAGACGCACAACGCCACCATATCCATAGTTCGGTTGAGAATGAGGATCCTGCTAAAGTCTGGAGATTTCTCCGGTCTTTAGGAGTCGGGAAACAACAGCAAAATTCTTCATCTAATAACGTAGATATTAATGCTCTTAACAAACATTTCTCTTCGTCTTCTACGATCGATGTGAAAGACAAACTTGCAACACTTCATTATCTTTCTCGTAAACCTACTCCTGATTACTCATCTTTTGTTTTAAATGAATTTACTGCATGTGATGTTAAGAAGAGCATCCTTTCCATATCCTCAAACGCCATAGGAGGGGACGGTATCAGCCGAAATATGATTGTTCCTATATTGGATGAGATATTACCTATTTTATGTCATATATTGAACGGTTCTATTTCGGAAGGTGTCGTTCCTTCCTGTTGGAAAGAAGCCCATATCATTCCTCTTCCCAAGAAATCCAACCCCAAATCCTTTTCTGAATACCGTCCTATTTCTATTCTCCCTCTGTTGTCCAAAGTCCTTGAACGATTAGTTCATAACCAACTCAACCTCTTCCTTAATCGTTACAATCTCCTCAATCCCTTCCAGTCTGGTTTCCGTCCTGGCCATAGCACTGTATCTGCACTTGTTAAGGTCACAGATGACATAAGGCTGGGTATGGAAAACGGCAAACTTACTATCCTATCCTTATTAGATTTCAGCAATGCGTTCAACACTGTTGATTTCGACATTCTCCTTGCATTGCTCTGCTCTCTTAACATATCTCCATCGGTAATTCAGTGGTTTCATAGTTACCTATATGGGCGGCGGCAGCGTGTACGCATTGAAGATTTATTTTCTTCGTGGTGTGACACGAGTGCTGGCGTCCCTCAGGGTGGTGTTCTATCTCCTCTTTTATTTGCCATTTTCATTAATTCTTTATCTTCTTCTCTCTCTTCCTCGTACCACCTCTATGCAGACGATCTCCAAATATACTCACAAACATCTGTCGAACGTTTAGATGAAGCTATTGGGATTACCAACGATGACTTATGCCGTATAGCAGATTGGAGCAAATCGTATGGATTATCCGTTAACCCCACTAAAACTCAAGCTATCATCGTGGGTAGTTCTAGACTTCTTGCAAAGGTAGACTCCTCAAGACTTCCTCCAATCGTTTTTAATAATGTGATTGTTCCCTATAGCAATCAAGTAAAAAATCTCGGGGTCATACTTGATAAAAATTTTACTTGGGATCCTCAGATTCAGTCTCTTAGCCAAAAGTTGTTTGCTTCTGCAGCTTCACTCCGTAGACTGCGTAATTTTCTGCCGACTGCGACTAAAGCTGCGCTTGCTCAGTCTCTTCTACTTCCCTTACTAGACTACGCTGATGTCAGTTACTTGGACCTTAGGCAAGACCAATTGAACAAGCTTGAGCGGTTGCAAAACTTTTGCATACGGTTTATTTTCGGTCTCCGGAAATTTGACCATGTTTCAGAGTTCCGCTCAAAACTTAATTGGCTCCCTATCCGTCTTCGCCGGAATACTCATATCCTTTCCCTTCTATATACCATATTGTTCAATCCCTCAACTCCCATTTATTTAAAAGAACGTTTCCAGTTTCTCTCTTCCACCAATACCCTTTCTCTTAGGTCATCGGAAAACTTGGTTCTCAACATTCCAGCACATAATACTAACTTTTATGATGCGTCATTCTCTGTGCAAGCTGTGCGCCTCTGGAATGATCTACCAGTTGATATCAGACGTGCTCAGTCTCTGTGTAGTTTTAAAGCTCGTGTCAAAAATTATTACTTGTCACTTAAATAATATTATGTTTGTATTAAGTCATTCGTTTCAGCATTAGAAATATTATAATTTGATTATTTATTGTGCATCTATATATATATATATATATATAGTAAATTATATATAATATATATATTTGTATTATGTATGTATATGTTTATACATGTAGATTATTAGTAAGTCTATGTATTTTATATTAATTTAAACCCTTTCCTCGTCACCTATCATGCCACCGTCCATGCTCAACATAATTAAATATAATTTCCATCCTAAGGTTGTCTGGAAGACATCGCTTTTAGCGATAAGACCGCCCATTGTACCAGTAATTTACTTAGTGCAAATGTTTGTATCTTCTTTTTTGTGCAAATTGGTGTCAATAAAGAGTTATTGTATTGTATTGTATTGTATTGTAAATTCATAAAAACTTAAAGAATTTCAATACTTGACACTGGCTTAATATACTAATCGTGTGGAGCCATAATAAAACTAAAAAAAAAAAAAAACTTAATGTCTCTTTTGTATTCATTTATTACGTTCATAAAAGCCTAAAACAAGTTAATCTAAAAGGTAACTCGACATTCATTGTCTGTTAGGTGGTACAAAGTTCGCCGGGTCAGCTAGTGTGTTATATTTATTCTTAATAGATAGCTTGATGATGCAACCATAACTATAAAATAGCACATGTTGAAGCACTATAATTCCAATGTTTTGTTTGTTGTTGTTTTTTAATTAAGTTTGTTCACAATAACTTTCATTTTGTAAGAATGTATCTGCTACACTCTATCTGACACACCACGGTTTTTTAAGATATTTCACTATATACCAAACTGCTTTTCTTTTCGGTAACGAAATTATGGGACGTATGAAATTAATTAAAATGTGCAAAGGAGTCATTTTTAGGGTTCCGTAGCCGAATGGCAAAAAACGGAACCCTTATAGATTCGTCATGTCTGTCTGTAAACCTATACGTGTGGGGTGGGTGTCTATGGATAGGTCTTCAAAAATGACATTGAGGTTCCTAAAATCATTTTTTCTCAAAGTCAATCATTTGAAAGATAGGCGCGTCTAAAGTGGTAAAATGTGTTTCCCCCCCCCCCCCCCTCTAACTTTTAAAGTATGGGAGTGAAAAATAAAAATCTATAAAAATATATGCTGTAGATCTCAATAAAAACTAACAACGGAAATTGATTTGAACGAGATTCAGCCAGCAGTTTTTGAGATATGGCGACCGCAAAGATAACTTTGTTTTTCATACAAACACTATGAAAAACAAAGTTAATTTTGTAGTTGCGAAAAATCATAGTTATGGAATACTTAACGGTGTTACGGAACCCTACGAGTGCGAGTCCGACTTGCACTTGGCCAGTTTATTAGTATCTTGCCGTGCGTAGTATTGTATGCTGGGAGGGTAATTTTTTAATATTTTATAAGCCTAGGCATATATAGGCTAGTAGAAAGCGATAATGTTATCGAAGATGGTGAACACGCTATAGGCCTAAAATACCTACTAATTTAAAGTATGTTGCGCTTATCGACATGGTTAGGATGTCGATGGTTGCGCTGTAGGAATAGGTAATATGTATTTAAAACCTATAACTAACAAATCCAACTAGTTTTATTTATTATTAATGTTATATACCGGCTGTAATTCACGTACCTTTAGTCGAATTTTCTCGACCTAGGTTTATTTATCTAAAAAAAATCAATGTATTATTTAGCTACTAGGTAAACCAAAATTCACGCCTTTTAATTAAACTTATAATATAATATATTATAATAATATTTATTTTAAAAGGTATAAATGTTTAACTTTTTTAGTACTTAATGGTAAGATTTCTGCAAGTCCGCCGGACGGAATTCACCAATATTTTTAATTAATTTAGCCATAAAACACGAATGTTTTTTTTGAATGGCAAAGTGTCCAGTAAAATTATGTGCACATGTGAGACTTAACATTGTTACCTATGTCTCGAGGTAGCAGGCGCAGAGTAGTGACGTGCAGAAAATGTTGAATAGGTACTCAGAATTTTGCATGCTACTGTTTCTGTAATAGGTACCTTACACCATAAAAAAAAGTCTTTCAATTAAATTAGTATCGAAAGTGGAAGCTTGTGAAAAGCCATAAAATTAATCGAAACAACACATCGTTAAAATAGTGATTCATGCTTATAAGTGACTCTTGGCTTGATTATTCAGTATTCAGATTAAGTATTTTGTTGAAAAATGCCAGTAAATATTTTATGGCTCTCAAGTACTGGTACACTCGAGTTATATGCTATAACTTTTCCTTTCGATGAAGTTATCAGTTTGTTGATAAATTACGACAAGTTGTTGTAGACTTTTAACTTATTTTAATATTATAAATTGTTTTATGGTTTATTTTTCATATATTATACGCTAGCGTTTGACCACTATCTTGCCTGTCGATAAACGATAATGTGGTCGAAGATGGTGAACACGCTAGGCCTAGACTACTCTGACTCTCAAGGGAAGTGTGCTGCCTGAACACCGTAAGTTTATAAGCAGCAGATGGTGGTAAGTTACTTTTTGGTAGCAAATCAGGCGGAACAGCGATATAATATACGCCTACTGCGTGTGGAAATATTGTGTCATGATCGTACTAAGTTATAAGATCGTTTAAAAACAAAAAAAGAACCGACTTCAATGCCGCGCTATTAATTTTCAGTACAAATGTTGAGGTGTTATCTCCATATCTCTGGAGAAACTTATTAGACCTCAATAAAATTACCATGGTACCACGCTTGGGATATATCCTTCCCAAGAAAAAAAGAATAATCAAAACGGTTCATACACGATGAAGTTATCCGAGACAAACATAAAAAAAGTAAAAAAAATATATACAGTCGAATTGAGATATGCAGCTGACAGTCGGACTATCAGTTCCATTTGGATCATGATATGTACTGTGATCGGTATGCGTTTCTCTATGTTGTGTTTCACTATTTCACTTTTTTTATTTTTTTTATATAAAAATTGTCTGAAGTACTGAAACACACAGTTACATGTATGGTTGGTTTTAACCTACTTTATTTTTTTTTTAATATTCTGACGTAAACGATTGGATGACAGCTGAATGGTTCATTACTTTTTTTTTCTAATTCAAAGCGTTAAATTCTGCTTTTGCTATGTTTACTTGATAATTGGTTATGATTTATTTTATGATTTATGATTTGGACGTGTATATGTGCGTATATTTATACTGCCTACATACTGAATAAATGCTTTGATTCTTTGATTCTGAGAAACGTCCTCCTTTTTTTGAAGTCGGTTAAAAACCACCATACCATTCGAACAACACCATTCAGGTTAGAGTATGAATTATTTTTATTCGCCTGCCTGTACATATTATAAACTTACTTTAGGTACTTACCAAAGTAGTAGTAATTATCTTTATAAATAACCTGTTTGCTATTTATATTTTTATTCTCTGTGCAGGTTGAAAACAGTACCTGTTTTCACCCTACCTTTATGCCCTATATTGTTCATTTATTATAATATAATCAAATCTGTTTCACCTATCTGCAAACAAAAACATATGGCTGTGACATAGGAATTCGTTTAGTTAACGTTTTATTGACTTTATAAATTTGTGTACAAAATTCATTAACAAAGAATGTTTTCTTATTATCTCTACATCAAGATCAGACATTTCATATGCCTCATGAAGACTTGGCCCAAATTGTCCTGGAAAAGCCTATTTTTGTGTTTAATCTAGACTGGCATCTGTCTATTTTTTTCTGTATTACTAAAGAACTAGACGAGAAATGTGAGTAAAAGTTGTGTCATTTCTTGAGCGCCCGATAGAACAGCTATCTGGGGTAGGGTGACAATCTTATAGCCAAATGAGAAATACATTATAGATATAATTCGTTTTGTGACTTTTATTATTCGTCCTCGTCAACGCTAATGTATGAAGGAAAAGCCAGTGATGATTTCGAATAATTTTATTAACCTTATCTATAAAATACCTAGGTACTCTGCTCCGCATACATTGCCATTTTGTATTTATTTCTGCTTGATTAAAAATATCCACGATCTTTGCCCAAGGTTGGTTGTCTCTACCTATATTGATTCAGTACAAGAACCGGCATCCTCTATTATTTTGTGCGTTATCGAAAGTATCAGTATCTAAGTAGAGATAACCTACCCATGGTTCGTAGTCTCTACACTAATACCGACGCTTCAAATAGAGGGAGATACAGCCAGTTCTATAGCCCATCTCCCTCTATTTGATGTTTGAAAAGTAAAACGGAAGTTACCTATGTAGATACATTCGCATTGTGTATGAGGGTACGAAGATATAATGTATACTATTATTGATTAGAGCTTAAACTGAATCCGTACGAAATTTATTCGTTGAATGATACTGATGATAAATCTCACACAATCAGTTGAACTGCTTCAGCAATAATAGGTAATAAAGTAACAAAAACTGATCTTCATATTTATAGATATAGATGTGCCGCTTGATAGGACTTTGGTGCTATTGACCTGTGCATATATGCATATGCGTATAATATACGCTTTAAAGATATCTTATTTTTAAATAGGTTTAGCCGTGCTATCAACAATATTGTTTTACTACCAGATTAAAAAAACAACAAGAATAGTAATAGGACAATATAAAGCATTTATTTAAATTTTGACAATATTATAAATGTCCATTTTACAAAGGTCTTCTATATTATCAGCAAAACCTTTAATTTTTGACCCAAGCCCTGTTAATAAAGCCTACGAAACAGTCTACCACGGGATCCAACCCAATCCGGTAAAACTCCTGATCCATTGCCACCCCACCCGTCCCCTTTCGCAACCCCCTCTCATCTAACTTGCCCCATTACCGGGGTCTTCCATTCGTTCCAATTTCAAATTTGAAGCTGATGGCACATCTATGCTACCGCAGCTCTGTGGAAACCTTGCTTTTGAGATTGAACCGCGAGGTTGAAGGGAGTCCATGTGCATACCTACCTTCTTTAGTACGAGTACATAGGTATAGTGTACAATAAGGTCAACGCTATATGACCTCACTGGATAATGTAAAATATGTCGAAAAGAAAACCTTACAGACAAACTATGCTGTTCTTAGTATGTATACAGATAATAATTTACCATAAACTTTTCATATCTATATCTAGTTAGGTAAATTAATAATTGAATCGTAAGACGATACAATGACGTTGCAAGAAAGAAAACTGCGTCATCAGTTTTCTTAATTATCAAGTTTTAAAATCACATCTTATATAATCTGCAGTTGCTACTCGTATTGTGAGCATCTAATGGAAGTCTCTCGTATTTTTGAATGATGAATCTTTTTAAAAGTAACATAAAGTTCATTTTTTATCACGAGCTAAATTTCTACACCGGAAATAAAGCAATCACGAAGCCAACTCACCCCTCAACAAGAATTTCTTAAATTGTGTTAGTCAGAGAGCTGACAACTTACAATCGTTATTATGTGACACTTTATTTTATCGTTAATGTATTACATATTTGTTTTAAGTGAACAATCTTCTTTAGAAATTTACCCGATTTAAGATGATTTTATTTTCTCATTATCATTGTACTCGTACTTGCGCATAGTCAACCGCTTTGATTCGTTATTTACCTTTGGCAGAGAGGTCGCCATAGTCAGTGTTATAGATCTATTATATGGTACTTTTTAACACTTATTTTAACATCGTCTTCGTACTCATTTCAGATTAATTTTAGTATCATTTTGCAGTCATGTATGATAAATAGGATTACGACTCTATCTTAGACTGTATCATCACTTTCCATCATGTCAAATGCATACAATATCGATGTTAAAAGCTTTTCTATATTGAATAAAAATCTCTAATTGATTCAGATTCAGTCTCATCCGATGAATAAGGAGTATCCCAAAAGGGGATGAAAGGGGTTCAAAGTTTGTGTGGAGAAACAAGATTAGATAGTCTTCATTATTCGAAACTTCACACATGTACTTCTATAAATAAATAAGTAAATACGTGTTTTAGTCTTTTTCGAAATTCCACCCCTAAGGGGGTGAAATAGGGCAACTTAGTCTGAAAATCAATATGTTTTTTTTGGTTTTACAAAAATAGATCCGTATTTCTCTTGGTCACGCCATTACTTGCAAACGGGTGAACCGATTGGGCTAATACTATTTTTGATGTGATTTTAAGAAAGAAAGGTTTGTACGAAGAAAAGTTTTAAATAAATAAAATAATTATTTAACGCGGTCGAAGCCGTGGAGCACTTCTAGTTGAACGTAAAGTTGTATATTAACAATTAATCAGATTTTTTGCCTATGTTATGATTTTGGTCGCCACCTCTAGGCCTTTATTTGGCTAGGCTCACCATGCTCAGAATTTCCTTGGATCTTTGTATTCTCATGTGGTCTACAGTAATGCGTTTGAGCTATAACTTTCTGTCTCCGTATTTTCTTAATTGACTTGCTTTCGCTTGCTTATTACAAGCTTCGATGTTGTACAACTAAAGTATGAAATATTGTACTAAAGTGACGGTAGAAAGTTTCTATTGTACGTTGCTTCTAAGTAAAGGCTTTCTATTTTACACTTTGTCTATGTTATGTCGATTGATTGATGATTATGTGTATCAGTCGATTTAAGATCGTGAAGTGCTTGCTGGGTTTATTAGTAAATGTTATTTGTTTATCTTAGTAGCTACTAGACTTAGGAAAAATATCGAATTGATATTTTTGCTAAAAAGTGTACGTTTTACCAACTGCCAATTTATAGAAAAAATATTTGCAGTTGTTAGAAGAGCGATCAAATTCCTGGCGTCAACTCAAGCAAAGATTGGGTAAAATTTTTGTTTTTACCTAAGTCATGACTAAAGTTAATAATATATATTTTATATAGATACTAGCTGTGCCCCGCAGATTTGCCTGCGATACAAAAAATGTATCTTATTTTTTTAAATAATTTTATTAAAAATTAAACTTTTCTTTCAAATTAACCATCTCGTGACATTAAAAAACACAACAAAAAAGAATTAGCGAAATCCATCCAGCCGTTCACGCGTGACCAAGGGTAATAGGGATTCACTGTTATATATACCTCTAGATATATATAAAAGTACCAATTATTACTACGCACTATATTTGGTGTCGGCTGTCTTGTCTTGCGTAAACTCACATAAGTATAAATTTAATATATTTTCTAAGTTATGTCTACTTTTTAGTACCTATTGCAATCAATCCCTTTAGGTATGTATCTAAGGTAGTAAGGTTTGGACCATATTTACCATCTAATGTCAAAATATTTCTGAAACTTTACTGAAGTTTCGTCCCAAATCTTTGTATTCCCGTAGTGGCGACTTAAAAATAATTCCTTACGGTTTCGAAGCACGTCCGAGCGTTATTTTAGTCTGGCCAATTCAGCCAGTCTGCAGCCAGCAACCAAATCTCAAATTCTCTTGGAAATAGTGTATATCGTTGATAGAATGTTTCGTATGTAACTCTCGTACCTCGATTAGTCTGAGCTGGGCAGGTTCTGGAATAAACTTCTTAAAACGTAGGTATTTTTGTGAATGCGTCGGCTTTAGTTAGGTTGGGAGTCTATGTGCTTAAAATCTTAATGAACTATCTATACTATGGCTTATCTCAGCTTCTCAAGTTTTGTTGTCATTAACTTTTATCTACAAAATATTTATACAGAATATTTACCATGTTTTTGACTATTTAAGAGTTGCCGATATTTCGGCACTTGTGTAATTTTTTTTTGGAGTCAGCCCCATATACCTATGAGTTGTAACATATACTATTTATATTACTTTTAATTATAACAGTGCTAACATGAACATTGTCTTTCTTTAAATATACCGACCATGTAAAAAGTAAAGTGTTTTTTATTTATAAAAAATATATCCAAATGTCTTTTACAGTTAACTTTGATTTTAATTTGTGTTATATATGCATTATTGTGCGATATACATAGTGAAAATGTATTCTGTCTGTTTATAGTTATCTCATATGTATATATTTTAGCATAATTAAACTACCATCAAATACTGCGTAGAGCAATGCTCGAAATTCCTAGAATTAAACCTTGTGAAAAGGCCAAGCAATTAAGAGACAATTTACCTTCCCAAATAGAACAATTACTCATTAGCAACCATCAACCTTCAAACACATTACGGTATTACACTTCTGTTATAGCATACTGAAGGTCAAAAACCATAAAAAATAGTAAAGGGTGAAAGTTACATAGACGTTTCGACCGCTGCGGAAAATCCGCTAACAAACTTTAACAAAAAAAACTACAATCTTGCAGTTTTTGACTAGTGTTTCAATATTATTACTAATAATATTGAATTTTCATTCTATTACACCACAGATAGTTTTTGTCTATCGTGTAATTCGACTATTAATTTATAAATAAATAAATAGTCAAATTATTTATTTCCCTAATTATATAGTTACAAGTACCTACTCTCCGCAAGAAGTGTTTGAAAGGAGAAAGAATCAAACAAATTATTATTCTTATTTGGTAATCTGAGTAGGTAATTTTGATTGTATATGCGTTTGAATAATAACCGCCATAAACCGTCCGTATAGCGTGAGCCTATGTCACAAACAATACAATACCTATAGCAAGCACACAGCGTCCTTGCCCCAAAACTTCCACCAATCAAATGGTATTTCTTATAAAAGAATATCATCTCCGCAAACTTTGCTCTCATCCCTCCCAACGTAGTATGCCAAGACAAAGTTTGTCTTGTCACCAAAATAGTTCCCTACACATGTCATGCTGTATCTAGGTATGTTTGTACATCAATATGTTGTGAATGTTTGGACACTGTGAAAACAGTAAGTCAACTCGAGAAATGTATATGATTAATGATAATTTTCATCTTCGTCATCATAATCAGCCAGTATCAGTCCACTACTGGACATAGGCCTCTCTCAAGTCAATAATTTTATTCTTGTCTAATCTTTGAAGTCCTGGGTCTGAGGTAGCAAATATTACCCATATGTTCTAAATATATTTATTTTCGACTGTATGAAATAACGCAAGTACTTATTTTTGTACCTTTATAATAAATAATAAGTAATGTCATCTATTTTCCTATATTAATTAAATGGATAAATTTTTTTTTCATGATATTTATCTTGTTTTCTTCTATATAAGTAATATAACGTATGTTTTATAGTAAAACAGTAGCAGCAATATACTTTATCTTATATAAACTTACATACATATGGTACACATTACATACTTACACCTATTATTAACTTAAATGATAGGCTATTCAAAGTTATTGGAAATGAAAAAGACATCAAATAATACAATTTTATTAATTTTTAGAAGTTTTACAACACATTTAATTCACTTCAGGTTTGTATTAAAGATGAGAGAACTATCCAGTAGTCGTTATTTCTATTTAGTCTAAGTTCGAAGATTGATAATTAATTAAGACACTATATTTAAATGAAGTTACAACTGCAATATTGAAGAAAAAATAACGTTCACTCACTTAGTTACTTAATAGTTCTTATTTATAGTTAGTTGAACACAGTTTCGAATAAAAAACAATAGTTACACCACAGGTGAAAAAATATGCTTAGAAACTACAGGGAATTTGAGACTCAGTATCTTTATAAGATGCCTCTACGCAGCATGGAGTGACGAGCAATAATATAAAAAAACTATTCTGAACGCCAAACTTGAGCTACTGCAATATTCTCTATGTGTAACACTCGGGTGTGAGCGCAATATCAGCCAATATGCGAATGAACGCGGTAGACAGGCGCCCAATTTGTAGGAAACATCGCGACTTCTACGTGACGTTGTATTATGTTTGTGGATGCTCATTGTAGTTCTAGGTTCCTGGTGTTAACATGACGTTTTCCTTGTTGGACAGGTCGGTCTGAAACAAACACGTTTACGTTAGATCTGTATGAAACGCTATATCGCTATATGTATCTAGTTACGGCTCATTTGGCATCAAATGAGCCTTTCAATTAAAAAAAATAGTTAAAAAACACTCGCTAGGTGGCTTATGATGCAAACCTAATAAGATGTCACTGACAAAAGCGTTAAAGCGAATCTTTGTTTATATATTTTACCTACAAGTGTTGGAAATTCAAGAAAATAGAAACGGTTTAGACATCAATCGAATTAAAGTAAAAAAAAAAATAGATTTGTAAGATTTACTCAGTATCACAGAGACATATCATTGAGTTAATTTTGTAAGCTACCTGATGAGTCATATTACTAAGTTTTTTTTGGTATAAAAACGCCTCATTCTGCAAGTTAGCGAACTGCTTTATTGCAAGTAACTAAATTTTGATAGAGTTCCTAGTCTGTAAGCTAATAATAACAAGAGCGCATTAACATTGCGCTGGCTTAGTTTTTTACTCCCTTCTAGGTTACAGAATTGGGGCCCTGGATCAGGTTAACGGGCGTAATGCGTTGTTCAGAGTTTTGCGTGTTGTAATATCTGATATAGGCAGGATCATCAGGCTTTTCGGTATTGTTAGTTCTGTAACATTAACATAGACCTTAGATTAACCACAAAATAATGAATAGTACAAGATTAACTTGGTATATATAATTTAATTTAATTAGAATTTCAGAGTATTGTTTTAATCGTAGTTTGTAAAAATATAATTACAAGTTTTGACTCTGAATTCATAATGCAAACATTTTATAGCTTCATGAAAGAAAGATGTCAAGTTATTAATTAAGTACTATCTATCTGCTCTAAATGCCTACCTATCTAAAGGTATTGCATTTACGTATAAAGAAAAATACTTTCTCTTCACTATAAAATACCACAGTACCTAAAAATACTTGAAAGTACCGAATGCAATTTGCACGCCATAAAATATCTTGCGGGTGGCCGCATGTCAGTTTCCGTTGTTGTAAAAACGTCAAACCCATTACTTGATATTTGTTGCGAGTTTCTGTAGTCTGGGAGATGTGGAACGGATCTATTACATTAGAGTGAGTACTATGTTTTCGATACAATACAGTGAAAATACACAGTGGATAAATAACAACATCATCATCTAAAGACTGATTCATGAACGAAAACGTTAACCAAGACAACGTTAACAAAAACCATTGTAGTGGGTATTATGATACCTAACTATCTACCTAACTTTTAGCCAAATAGTAAAAGACGTAGGTTTTACCTACCTTATAACCTTTATACACAGCCAAAATCTAATATTTCAGGCTTTCTCTGTGCTTTTGCTTAACTGAGTAGGTACCTACAGATTTTATATTATTATTGTACGCTATTTTATAACTTTATGGCGTGCACTTTATATTACGATTAGAAATACATTAGTTTGATCGATGCTTTAACGATAGGTACATAAAAACTGTTTTAAGCACATAATACAAAAACTAAGAGGCCCCCCAGACAACAGACTTTGTGTCGCCCAATAGTTAGTCGGTTTATTAATCAGTATGGAAATGTGTAGAAGTGCGCACATTGTAACGCTTACATATCGACCAATATCTATTTGATTTTTATATTTATAAAGAATGAAAAGGTGATAGGAGCATTATAATATGGATGATTCACCTGACTTGCTACCAAACAGTAGCTTAACACCATCAAGGAAAAAATCCGCCGCTATAACCTAACGGTGTTCCAACAGCTCACAGCCCTTGAGAGTCAAATCACTGTAGGCCTAAAATTATTCTCGACCACATCATCGCTTGCTACCAGGCCACATAGTGGTCAAACCCTAGCCTATCAGTTAAAAAAATAAGAATCCATTTCAACTATTAAAGTTTGTGATCTGCGTGGGCTCTAAATGTGAAGAAGCAAAGAGCTAAGTTTTTTTGTCTTTGAGTAAGATTATTTACCAGCAGCTCTCAGACTGCGTGTTTCATACATATCCACGATCCAAAAGGACTTGTGCCAAATGTCCCAAATGCCGACGAAGCTAAGCGACATCAATAAATTCCTTAATTTAATTAAACTTATTACGTTCATCCGAGGACATAAACAAGTCGAGACCATGCAACATTGTATGAGAATATCGTCTATGTGTTCAACTGAATAAATATGATGTTCAATTTGCTAGATTGTGAACATGAAAGTTAGAATTTCAGTGCGAATGCAATGTTGTGATCTCTAGTTATTGTAATTACTTTAAATTTCAAAACCGAATGGATTCATTCGAAAGCTCTTCAAAGCTTATTTCAGATAAAAGTCGACATAATACGTAAATACTGGATATTTAAAAAAAATACGCGGGATCCCCGTTTTGTTTAGATATTTAGATAATAATCTTCAATTGTAGTTTCAGCTTATTTTTTTCTAGGAGTGCCTCACGGCTTCGCCCGCGTTAAATACTTCTTGCATTTATTTAAAACTTTCCTTTCGTATAAACCTGTCTTTCATAAGAACACACCAAAAAAAGAATTAGCCAAATCGGTCCACCTGTTTTCTTAGTTAGAGCGTGACCAAGATAAATATGGATTCATTTTTATAAAACCCAAAAAACTTTATTGATTTTCAGATACCTCATTTTACACTCTTAGGAGTGGAGTTTCGAAAAAGCCTGAAACATGTAATTACTTATATATTTACAGAAGTACTTGTGTGAAGTTTCGAATATAAAAAAAAAAACTAATATTGATTCTTTATACAAACTTAACTTTGGACTCCGTTTCATATCCGGGGTGAATTTTGGAAAATACTTTCATAGCTACCTACGTCATCATAACCATCCGCATGCCAAATTTTAGTAGTTTGAGCTGTATTTTGATAGATCAATCAGTCATTCAGACAGTCAGTAACGTTTGCCTTTTATATAAACAGATTATTGGAGATTTACAAGCATTTTACTTACTTAGTTAAGCTGCCCAATATGGAATCGTGTAGTGTGATGACGTTGCTACACAACCGACTTACAACTAGATTCTTTTCCATAAATATTTATTGCTTTTTATTGAATCGTCATAGAATTAAAGTATATTGTTTTGAGTATATAGGACTTTATTTTTTAGCTCCTACCTCCTGCATAAATAACTAAGTATGATTCTAAATTCATTAGAGATACCTACTTCAAAACGATATATGTATTAGACATATTAAAAAAAACTAGAGTCCGACCGAAACTGGTTTTCCGGCCGAAACCGAAACTCACGTGGTCAAGTATAGAATTTCTTAAAATACTGAAAGGTGCATTTTACCCATTATTCTGCATTAATTACGACATGAAATGGAAACACAGTACATTAATTTTGTTGCAATCATTTATATGATAGATAGATAGTATTAGCATATATTATAGTGTTATTACTAGAAGTGCCCTGCGGCTTCGCCCGTGTTAAAGACTTCTTTTATTTACTTAAGACTTTTATTTTGTAAAAACCTTTCTATCATAAAAGCGAAGAAGTAAAAGCTAACTCGGTTCACCCGTTTTCAGGTTATTGCGGAAATAGGGATTCATATTTATAAAACCTGAAAGACTGTATTCAATTGCAGACATTTTTACCAACCTCTTGCAAAAATCCTGCAACACGTATTTACTTAGATACTTATTTACTTTAGTACTAAAGTAAATTATAAGTTTATATATATAATTTAAAATAAAATAAATATCCGGGGGGAATTAAAAAAAAAACGTTTCTAAGCGGATACCTACGTCATAATAACTATATGCATTCTAAATCTCAGCGCAATCAGAAACAATATTGATTTTGAGACTTTGTTACCCCACTTAGGGTGGCACCCTCTTAGGGTGGAATTTTGAAAAAGCCTGAAACTCGAAATTTACTTATTTATTTACAGAAGTACTTATGTGAAATGTTGAATAAAATGACTATCCAAACTCTGAACCCCCGCTTCATAACCTTAAAGACTGAATTTTGGAAAATCCTTTATAAACAGATACTAACGTCATAATAACTATCTATGCCATATTTCAGCGCAATCCAAAACAATATTTTACCCCATTTCACCCCCTCAGGGGTTGAATTTCGAAAAAGTCTGAAACACGTTATTATTTATTTATTTACTGAAACACTTGTGTGCAGTTTCGAATAGATAAAACTATCTTATCTTGTTTCTCCATACAAACTATAAACCCTCGTTTCATCCCCTTAAAGGGTGAATTTTAGAAAATAATTTCTCTGGTAGAACTAACGTCGTAATAACTATCTGCATGCCAAATTTCAGCGCAACCCGAACAATATTGGTTTTCAGACTTTGTTACCCCATTTCACCTTTCACGGAATCAAACAACAAAAATTCTTATAGTATTAGATAATATAAAAAATAATAATATTATTTTTTCAAATTAAGTTCTCATAGCAAAATGTTAGGCGAAAGTTTCGGTTTCGGCAAAAGTTTCGGCCAATTTTGGCCGAAACCGAAATTGCCGCCGAAACTTGATTTTTGGCCGAAACTCGGCCGACACTAAAAAAGCATGACCGATGAATTGAGTTGCTCAAGCATAAATGAGCTAAATAAATTCTATATCAACTACTTTTGACATGACCGATGAATTGAGTTGCTCAAGCATAAATGAGCTAAATAAATTCTATATCAACTACTTTTGAAAGCCATAAATTAAAAACTAGAACCACTAATAATTAAACTCAATCCTAATTTGTCTTAATTATTTTAATGACCTGTCACAGCATAGTAATACATATATATATATATTATTTGATTATTCAATAGTAAATTATGGCCAGAATCATTATTTAAAAACGGATACATATTAATGTATTACTTTATCTTTTAATCAGAAATCAACGTCAATCAGCGGTGTTGATAATCAAGCTCAAATCTGAACGTTTGTAATTTTTGTCGCTGTAGACATTTCCTGTGCGATAAGGACTTATAACTTACCAGGTATGATATTTTATTCATTTATTTTATCTCAGATAATTAATTTGATGCAATGTCATTTGAGAATAAGTTTGTAGATATCTACGTTCTTTGAATTTAATGTAGAAAATAAATATTAAAAGCTTAATAGTATGAATAGTATGCCATACAGAAAATTGTAGCTCAACATTTTTATATGTTACTATACTTATGGTTAACTTAATAATATTGCCATATTTTCACCACAAGATATTTTGATTAAACGGCACGCTGGACTTCTCTAGTCTAAAATAAAAAGAGCTCAGATACACACATCTGTGTCAGATATCGCGTCCCACAACAAATATCGACAGCTGCAAATACATTTTTATAAAAATAGTTGGAAATATCGTCTGGAGGACGCCTCCAAGTTTGCTCGGCGCTCGAACACTTTCATGCAAAATGTATTTGGTTGTCCTCGTGAAATTTGTATCAAGGGGAATAGTTTCTCCGCGTCCTCGGCAAGAAAATGTTTGATATTTTTTCTATATTTTCCTATTTCGTATTCGTTTTCTTGGATGCTTGTTTGGTTTGTTTTATTAACAGCTCCGAGTTCGGCTGGAATTGATCCAGGGAGAAGAAATTCAAAATTGTTCGCGAATGTTTGTTTATGCTACGCTTTTGCTATAGGTATTTTCATTCTTAGCTAAAGTTAAATTGTAAACCGATATGAATGATTATCTTTTCCATTTTAGGGTGTATCTCCAAGGTAGCCCATTTAAATTTTATCAAGATCTGATATGTATCTTCAGAAATATGGCGATAAAAAATATCAAACTTGCTACTGAAACTGACTCATGCGGCATGTGAAGCGGGTTTTTTAGTTTTATTTATCTTAAGTTTATTATGTATAAAAAGTGATGCTAAGTACTTGCAATTGCCAAAAATATTATTTGAACGACTCAGCTATGTTACCAAGGTTTTATATTTTTTCTGTGGCGCGATACCTCATTCAATAAACTAGGTTAGGTAGGTCAACATTTACGAGAAAATGTGAAAAATATTAGAAAGCAAAAGTTCACTACACCAGCAAATACCTATTATCCGTACTCACCAACTTTGTCAGAAGTAAACCAACCGGTAAAATTAAATTATATCCCACATTTCCCAGGCAAGTTAGCGTGAAAATTGCGTGAGTTTACATCATAGTAACATCGGAATATAGCAAAAAACCGTGTGTCGTGTTTTCGACTGAAACAATATTTCATCTCGGGCTCATGGGGCCGAGACACGGCATTGGGTTATTTTGACGTACCCTTCAAATCAACCTGAATAATTTACGTGTTTTGTCGGCGAAGGTGTAATATGTACTTACCTACATCTAGTTTCTACGTGGTTCTTGTTTTTAAGTTACATATTTCGCGATGTTTTCACCCTCTCTGCTTGCTGGGGTTGGAGTATGTCATTCAGTAATTTTCATGTTAATTAAACACTCATATGCGTATGTATAACACGACTCTACAAAAAAATTTTCGTTCTTTGTCCTAAAGTTTATACTATTATTTTCCAGTTAGTTATGCACAAAAACGAAAAGAAAATACCTTTTTTCGGTATAAAATTTGCTTTTGTGATAGTTATAATAATAATACTCATTTTTCAATTTTTTCATAAATTTTAATTGATTTTAATATTTTTAAAAAGACCGCGCGGTGAGAGTGGGGTATTAACGTTTACACTGTGCCGCTAGATGGCACCCGAGTGATAAACAACCATCAGGTGTTATTTACAAGCCCAGAATAACTTAAAATGTCGTCACGATATGCTAACAACTTACTATATGCTTACAAATTTTAAGGCCATGGGCTGCAGGATGTCATTAAAAGTACATATGCTGCATGCTCATTTGGATAAATTTAAAAACAATATGGGAGCCTATTCCGAAGAGCAAGGAGAACGTTTCCATTAGGACATCATGAATTTTGAACAACGCTATCAAGGCCAATACAATGAAAACATGATGGGCGACTATATTTGGGGTTTATTGAGAGAAAGTAGCTATGAACATAAAAGAAAAAGTAAAAGTGTGCACTTTTAAGTTATTTTCCACTTTTCTGTAAGCTAATTTGATAGTAAAACTTAATAAAAATAATAAACATTTTTATTTCAATAGTTTTATTTTCAATCAAAAATTAAAATCCGAGATTTTTAAAAATTTCGTTCAATCAGTCTTCTAAGCACAAAAGCAAAGTTTTTCATGCCATATATTTTTTTTCCGTCTAATTACGACCTAAACTACCGAAATTTAATGCTTTGCAATCAAAGTCAAATTTCATGTTGACCCGTGTAATAATTCCTTTTTTTATAATATGTATAATAGCCATAATTATAAAGAAGTAGGTAGGTAGATATATTACTAAATTTATTTCAACAGTTAGTGATTCGTAGGTTACATTTAGTGGTTACTACGTAGTATTATTATCTTTTCTATGGTTAAGTTCAACTTTTTACAAAATATACCAGAGTCATTGAATTAAAATATTTTGAGCTCATTAGGTACTCTCAAGTATTATGTTTCTTTGAAGTGTCACACACTTTATATTTTTGTAAATTGTTAAACACAATCCTAAATTTCATCGTACCGACGGGACTCGAACCCGCACCCCCCGGATTACACGTCCACGTGCTCTGCCAATTAAGCCACGGTTCGATCCATCGATACGACGAAATTAGTGGATTGCATTTGTTAACCCAATAATGCATTGGTGGCGCCATCTATGACTACTTATTACGTAAGTTAATCATACGGAAGAAATCATTACAGCTTTCAAATCCGACGAGAGATGTTGCACTGCGTAAATCAAATATTATGTTTCTTTGAAGTGTCACACACTTTATATTTTTGTAAATTGTTAAACACAATCCAAAATTACATCGTACCGACGGGACTCGAACCCGCACCCCCCGGATTACATGTCCAGGTGCTCTGCCAATTAAGCCACGGTTCGATCCATCGATACGACGACGAACGACGAAATTAGTGGATTGCATTTGTTAACCCAATTATGCATTGGTGGCGCCATCTATGAGTACTTATTACGTAAGTTAATCATTCGGAAGAAATCATTACAGTTTTGAAATCCGACGAGAGATCTTGCACTGCGTAAATCAAATATTATGTTTCTTTGATGTGTAACTAAAAACGTAAACTAAAGTAATCTAGAGTAAAAACTTTAAACTAGTTAATTATGTTTGGATATTAGGATTATTTCCAAATTGAGACATAAATTATTATCTTTTTTCAATTTTATTTGTAACATTCTCTGTTAATTAGATTCACCTGTCTAAAACAAGAAAAATAATTAATAATGTGGTTTTTATTGAGTTTTGGAATCAGCTGCCACGTTTAGGTATACTAGTAATTTTATATTTGACCCTGGTCATGTTTCAAAATGTTTTTTTTTTTAGTTATTTGTAACTTGTTTTTTTTTTTAATAACAGATCAAGATCAAGATAATTAACAAATTAAGATTTGTTAAATTGAAAAATGTCATCGATGTTTCTTTTTTCAAAATTGACCAAGCATCAATCAAATGGGCTTTGTTAAATAGGAAAATTTATTTTAAAACCTAACCTTTAGAGTCTGGTATAAAGCGAGCGTATTTTATTACTCAAATCACAGAACTTTTTCTGTGTTCTATTTATTTGCAAAAAATGTAACAAACCTTAAAATCCTACCTTAGTTTATTTTTATTAAAAAGTTGTTGTTAAATCCTTGAAATTTCAAATGCACATCAGCAGCAAGCGAGCGTTTAAATTAAAATATTTTCAGAAAAATTCTCCAAAAATATTCTAGCATCCGCATTTTCATCATAGCACCGAAAATATCCTCCGAATACCCTGAGATACGTAGCCTATTTTCTCCGACCGCTACCTCTTTAGTTAAATTATTCCTTTATTTTCGGCCAAATGCGTTGAAATAACAGGTGAGTGGAAACTACAGAAGTCCAGAATAGGTGTTTTGAGCCAACTCTGGCCATTGTGGCCCGGATGAGGCAGCAATGGCCGGTAGCAAAAACTGCGTGTTGCGCAAACGATTACTTAGTAAAGGCGGGGCTAAGGTTAGCGAATTGAGCGGGAATTAACGAATGAGATGAAGATATAGTTTTGAATTTTTATTCTAAATGCGAATCTTATCTTTTTCAGAAGCTGATAGATTTCAGGGTTGTGTTAAGAGGGAACGCGGGGTGCAGTTTTCCATACAAATGTATTCCCCCGTTTCCTCCCTGGAAAATGCTTCTGGAGCAAAATTTGTTTCTACAAAATATCAAGGTCTGCTGCCCCTATCATTTGCTTTTTTTAGACCAACCAATCGCGAAATATAAGCCTTTTTATCTCCTCTTTAAGATTTTTGGAGGGTCACTATTTCTATTTGCAATTGTTTGGTCAAAAAAGCAAATGATATGGGCATAGCTACAGCAGACCTTGATATTTTGCAGAAACAAATTTTGCTCTAGAAGCATTTTCCAGGCAGGAAACATGAGAATACGTATAATTATATATAATTTGTATGGAAAACTGCACCCCGCGTACGCTCTTAAGGTTGGGTTAATTTACTTGTAAATTTACGACTTTTACTCACCTTAATCACTTAATGATTCGCTTACTAATTATAATATTATGTAATTTTTATTTGTGATGCAAAATTTTATAAGAGCTTTGAGTCACTAAAGCAGATATAATGTCAGCTTAAATGTATTTACTAAATAGTTTTAAACATCAAATATTTAAAATAGTACCTACATATAATAGATTCAACCTTCTTCCCCCTTTTACAATCGGATTACAAGGCAAACTAATAAACGGCATCTATACCTTGTGGATATTTTAGAAATCCGCACTAAGTTTCGGTTCTACTTTCATAATCCAAACCGCAAAAGAATGGAACACTTTGCCGGCTGACTTGTTTCCGAGTAGCTATACTTAACTTGGGTCTCTTCAAGTGAAGCGTTAACAGGTATCTTCTAAGCAAGCTTCCCTCAATCACATCGTCACTTTCCATCAGCTGAGATAATGGTCAAATGCTTGCCAATTTGTAATAAAAAAAAACTGAAAATTAAAACATGCTAAAAACTATTCGTCGTGTTAATATCGTACTGTGGCTTAATTGGTTAGAGCGCCAGGGCAAGTTTCCCAAGAGACGCAAGTTCGAATCCCTTCGGTACGATGTAATTTTGGATTGAGTGTAACAATGTACAAAAATACAAAAGTGTGTAACACTCAAAGAAAAATAACATAAAAACAACATTAAAATGTTATACATAATATATTATAAATAAAAAACAACCTAGGTTTCTGTCTGCCTTGTACATTTTTTTTTTACATCTTTGTACATCATTAATATTATTGCAGTAGGTCAACCATTATTTTCAAATATAAGTTGTTATTACCTTTTACTTTACTTTGGACACACAAGCACTTATACATAGGATGACAATACATACTTAATGACCTGTAAAAGGCATAGTAAGTATACTTAAATCTCTTTCATATATCAACTTATGGTTATATACTTAGTGAAGATATAATATATATACTTGTATATGATAGACAAATAAGATAATCACTTAAAGACAAGTTGTTGTTTTCTGTTAGCAAATTCATTTCTTTCATATCTTATTCTTAACGTAAATGTATTACAATATTATAATTATTTCAAGCCCAAATCACTAGCGATTCAGATTCGGCTTCACATGGTTAGCACAGTCCTGTTGTTCCGATCGCAATCACACTTCACAGTGTTGGTTAGGCTGGGCAAACCTGGAAATTTCATCAAAGTCACTTTAACCGTTCTGGAGTCTTGGAATATATATATATAGGTACGTGCTACACACATCGATTTTTATACAAATATAGAGAGTAGATGGATTAAAAGGTACCTAAATACCTCATCTTATAATTTATATTTTTAGGTTCATTTTATAGGTTGTTATAATTCATTTCGATTTAGATGTTTATAGACTAACCCGACAATAAACACATTAGAAAAAACAGCTTACTTTTATTATCCAAGTAATAAATCAGATGTTCGTCTTAAAGAGATAATAAAACCATAAAAGAACGATTCTAAAACGGTAGCAATGATTATAAAAAATTGTAACACCCCAAAGCAATGTTTACCTGCTTATTGTAAACTTTTATTGTTTACCTTTTTATGAATACAAAAGTGAAATCTATTCGGATTTTTTGTTGAAAGTGAAAGTTGACACAGGAGTTTTATTGTCTTTTGTTAAAAAATAAAGTGTTTTATGTGCCTTCTGGCTCCTAGTCCAGTCTGTTTTATAGATGTTCAAATAAAAAGGATGAGCGTTTGAAACTGACAAAACGTCGTCATAAAAGCAATGGACTTGTTTACCAATCGCTTATTGATCTTTAATGCAGTCATAATGATCGAATTGAAATGATATGACAATAGCTCTAAATTAATTATGAAGCAGATTAATTTTAATTCATTAAGTGACGATCAGTTAGTCGGTATATCCAGGTCTTTATTTTGTACATTAATTAATATCTTAAGTCGGAATTATATGGAAAATCAAATCACAAGATTTATTAGTAGTCAAACACACACGGGTACATGGTAAATAGTCAACATCTTTAATAGTATCTAGGCAATTTTTTATTGTGAAAGTTACGCAAACTCTGCTTCTTTGTTATATCTTCATGATTAAGCGGTTAACAATTTTTTTATGGACAGATTGAACTTCGGAATCTCAGTTTATAAAATGTACATGTTACAAACTGAGATTCCCAAGTTTACTAATTTAGCGTTTAATTAAGCGTTTGTGACTAGTACTTAACGATGTTACGCTTACCTAGAAGATACCTTTCGTGAGTTGAAGACCCCTACCTATCTGTTTACTGATGTGAGCGCTATACAAAATTAGTTTATTATATTTAATGTAAAATTTAAATGCTTGTAATGTAAGTTTCGCTATCGCTCATGGTGTCGAGCCACACACGTTTGCCGGAGTAACTTCGCACACCTAATGTGAACGCCACAATTATCCGCTCTTCATCACAAAGCCTTACCCTGCCTTCAATGCAAATACTTGGAACTTATGCCACAGAACAGATAAGATAGAGCTGCTGGTCTCTAATGAGTCCGGCTTATTTAGAATTTTCAGCCAGCGTTAGAATAAAGTTATAGCTGGATATGCCGGATACAACAAAAAAAAACTCAAACCAGAAACCACAAACATAGATTGAAATGTGTTAGAACAAAGGCTTCAGTTCAATATTATTAATTTATATAATGTACAATATATAAAGAGTAGGAACCTATTAAGTGAGTTTTGTGTTTGTACCTGATAAGCAAGCATTTGACCACTAAATATCTAACCTGATGTTAAGCGACGATGTGTTTCTGCAATTTGTAATTTATAAGTACCTACTTAGGTAATATTTTTTCTACACAATAGCAAATGACATGCCGGTGATATAAGACAATGAAACCTAAACTTTAAATTTTACAATAAAAATAATCAGTTTTGTGATATTAGTAACGATGCCACCAACTACGCTTCGCTAAAATAGTTATGTGTTCTGACCCATTGACATTCATATTTATTTTATTAATAGGTTATTTGCTTTACGCTTGATATGTTGATGTTGAATAATATTAAATATACTTCAAAATGTAGATTTACAATTTATAATTACATATAATATTTTTTTCCGTAGTGGAAAACACACAAAATTAATGTATTCTATATGTATGCATCCGGCATAAGCATATTCCGCCCATCTCTACGAAGTATGAACTTATGTTACCCGAGTAGATAAACAACCCTTTTGTTCCTGGGCTTCCCAAACCTCTTGCTATAAACTGGTGCCGTTAGAATAACTTGAATGAAAGGATGTATGGTCCTGTGGCTTTATTTTGGCTCTCTTACTTTTGCATTTGCATGATTTAACAAAAATAAACAGTTTTCTTAAAAATATTTTAATCTAATAGTCGATATCAGTATTAAAATTGAATGGAAAAGTAAAAGTAGGTACTTATTTTTTTTATAGCACAATGTGACCTAAACCCGCACTTTACGCACGCTTTGTAGTGGTATATCCGTGACTTAAATAGTCGATTATTGCACGGCGTTTAGCTCAGCTTAGCCAACTTCACGCCGTGCAATAATCTTCTATTTGACGGAAAAGCGTAGCAAGCTTAAAGTGCGGGTTTATGTCACACTGGCAGAGTGGCAGCTATAAAATAATATACGATACTCGTGACTTAAGTTGTCTATTATTGCACGGCGTAGCACCCTTGCTGCGCTCGGGTGCTAACTTCACGCCGTGCAATAATGGACTACTTAAGTCACACGTATCGTGATGTACTAATAGTTAACTCGTTCAATAATTTAAAAAGTAAACTGTAACTATTATACAAAATAAATATAAATAATGATAAATTAATCTTTTTTTTCTGAATATCCGACTTAACATTAAATGTGATGTTGGTTATTGATATTTTTTTCTAATATCTTCGTAGATACTAAAAGTGTAACTTCGTAAGCTTTTCCTTTTAAATTTCTAGAGTAATAAGGCACTCCAGCGAGCAGCTGCCAGAACTTTTGAAATATTGTCTTGATTGCAACTTAGGTAAATAGCAAATGAGACTTTCCACTAAATGCTTAAATCATGGTTACGTAGCACCTATTTTCCTGTAAATAAAAGGAAACATAGTACCTATAAATACATAGTCTTATACACGTAGGTATACAGCCGTATATGTAACTAAAATCGTCGTTCGTCTACATTTGGTAGAAGTATATTATATAAATGTTTTGCTTGGCGTGCTACCAAAAAGAAGCTTACCACCATGAAGGAGAAAACCTTCCGCCATAACCTAACGGTGTTCCGGCAGTAAACGGTCCTGTGTAAGCGTCAGAGTCGTGTTCAACATTTTCGGCAACATCATCGCTTATCACCAGGCGAGATAGTGGTGAAACGCTATTCTATTATATGAATACAAATATTAGTTATATGAGTACAAGCGGAACACGAATATGCGTAGCATAGCGGACTTGGAAGCTTTAAACGAGCCCACTTTGAGTGTTCTATTAATTGTCGATTATTTGGCAGCATTTGAGTCAGTATTTGACTATTTGTTATAAACTCATTCTACGTCTTCACACTAATAGACAAAATACATTTATGTTAGAAGTCACATTAGTCTAGCGTGAATGTAGCTCGAATAGCGTAGAATAGCCCTAATAAGCAAGTCTTTTCTAGATAATGGGGCGTAGAATTGTCTAACTCTTAGCATATCTATCAATATATTTACATACCTATTTCACTAATACACTTATTAGATGTAAATATATACAGCATGTTTTGGCGATCTCTATCTCATATGAAAACAGGGTGAGATTTTGCAATCACACAGTTAATAACTATTTTACACAACCTTCTTTGCTTTTATAGCCATTAGGTCGCACGTCGGCTCTTTAAGATGTTTAAAAAAATATATATATATAAGTAGGTATATAAAAAAAATGAAAACATGGGCAATGGACACACTACACTCATAATTATTATTATTTCCTAATACAATAAGTATATTAAGACTACATACTATTAACATTGAGATAATTTTGTGTTCATATTTTATTCCACCCTGTACTCCTTTTGTTTTAATCAAAGCATTTCCTCTAGGACAAAATCAGCGAAATCAAATGCAAGTCACGAATACACGATATTAGGGATGTAGATTAGAAAAACATGGAAATAGAATGGGAGCGGGACTCGAAAACAATCTGAAACAAAGAGATTGATTTTATTAGTTGCGTTACATTTAGGGTGGACTTAATCTAAATTAATAAATCGTGTGGCTAATTAATCCAAATGATTGCATAGTAACTTAATACGAGGTTAAATAGTTTGCAAGTGCTTGCCTGTCAGGCATAAAATAAATTAAAAAAAAAATGGCCAAGTGCCAGTTAGGCTCACGTGTGAATTTAATATTACAAAATTTTTATTTGTGGTTGTTGCAAAACATTTTCTATGGATCGAACTGCAAAGTTAAGTTTGTCTTTTAACCTAGTCTGAAAAATTTGTACGAAAGCCTCGGGGCGCGAGTATAACTCGCACTTAGCCTGTTTTAAAATTTTTTTTTGTAAGATTTTACGTAATTTCAAAAATAATATAAAATTTTCAACGACGCTCTGGCAGCAAATATTGTTCCAGGTCACTTAATACAAACCTCTAAATTAAAAGTTGACTCAAATTCGAGCGATTTGGTATAAGATTCAACCTCATCTGCGATCAAAACCTTGTTTTAACTGTGTATGTCAGTATTCTTTACGTGCATAATTTAAAAAAAATGCTTGAACTAATCTAACAAAAATACAACAACTTATGCGCCAAAAAAGTAGATAATACCTCGGTCATTAAATGAAATCTTGGTTAATAAAATTTGCACTTTACGTATGGAAAACGTTCACAAAAGTCTGGATTTAACTTATTCATTATCTAATTATGATAATTACCTACACAGCTTCTCGTCTAATATTCCAAAGAAATCGCTCTAATAATTAAAAGCATATTTTTAGTTTCTTTTTGTTTTGTTTTTAAGTTAGTCATGGTGATTATTTAATTTTCATGTTTAATTTTCAAATTTTTAGGTGTCGCTCTCATTATCAGAATAACAACAGTTCTTAGATTGTAATAAATATGTTTAGGTAAATAATGAGACGCAGAATAATTTACAAAAACATTTAGCATTTAGCTTAGCTTTTAAAAATTTAGCTTAGTTGGAGAGTTTAACAAGAGTACTAGTAATGTGGAACCCACATAGCTAGTAAGCTTTTAAAATATATATTTATACAAAAAGTATTACTCTACAAAGCCAAAATTCAGGAGATCGTCAAGACATTAATATTCAATTTGTTCCCCCACTATTATAAGTATCGATCAACATTAAAAGTGATTTGTTTTCTTTTTTACCTTCCATATTACCTACATAACTCAATCAAAAAAACCTGTCACATAATGACACTAATCTTAATTTATACCTAATCCAGTCAGGTTGATTCTCACGCGCAGTCACTAAATCATCGCCTTTTATTTGTACTTGTAGATAACTGATCATAATTAACTTTAACATGTTCAATCTTTCGATAAAGCCTTACTTAAAAGCCAAGACGCATAATGACTATAGGAAGGCGTTACCATAATCAAAAAGTTAGACCTCCCACATACAGAAGAATATAGCTATTATTTATTTCTTTCCAACCAAACCGTGACGAAATGTAACCGACACGGAACATGTTGGAGCGGAGATATCTCTATCTCTACAAAAATAACAGAGAAATTCATTTGAAACAAAAGAACTACCCGGATATTCCGTACCTACTTCAAAGGCGGTTCGGATTGAGCAAGTGCCCTCTCCATTATGTTAATCATATCGGTCTAACTGGACTTAGACGCTTTGAATATTTCTACATATTTTTATGCACCTGCTGAGCTCTTCAACTGATTTGAATATCTCTGGTCTGGCAATTTATGGTTAATTCTTGTGTTTTTGTGTTAGACCTCTTGAGTGAGCCATGATACGATCGATTAAGTAACTTGCGACATAACCTGTTCAATTTTAACTTAAAGTAAGTACCTATCTTAGAATGCCATCAGGAATCACGCGCTGCTATAAATTATGAGATATTCCAGGTTTAAAGATGTGAGAATTTTTATCAGATAATTTTGAAGTTATTTCTATTAGTAATATAAGACTGCATTTAAAATATGAGTGTATATTTGACATGTATAAGTATATCAGCTGTTGTTGTTTGTAGTACAACCGAATAAAGTAACAGACATAAAGGTCTTGTAACGCGAGGGTGACTACAATACCTACTGCTTTCCTCCCTCTAATATTATCCGACAGGTTGTAGATATCAGTATCGATCAGGAGCGCCCCTTGCTTCCGACCTTGTATCTTCCTGATAAAAAAAAGTATTGGTTGAATGTAAACAAACCAATCTAGTGAATATTCTCGAATTCATAGACTTTACTTGTTATATTGATATACCTACAGCATATAATAAATAGATGCTGTAATATTTGCTGTAGTCGGATGAATTGGTATTATTATGGCCGCTCATTTACGTGATGGCACATAAGCACAGAACAATATCTGCGCTTGGTTGCTGCTCTATAATTTTGCTTGACATGCATACGAGTTAGTGCGGCAATTGATAGGCAAATTGGCAGTTGTATTAGGTAGGTTTTTTATTTTGTCCTAGAATTGTTTTTCTATATTATAGTGACTCATCATTTAGGTAGTGCCACCGTCCATGCTTATCATAGGTTTCATATCCAACCAAAGGTTGTCTGGAAGAGATCGCTCTTAGCGATAAGTCCACCCATTGTACATCTAATTTAAGTTATGCCAATTCTGTTTTTTATTTATTGTTTATATATTGGTGTCAATAAAGAGTTTTTGTATTGTATTGTATTGTAGTGTTAAGACTAGATTGTAATGTTTAAATTACAATCTAGTCTTAACACTACCTAAGAACGGTAAAAATCATTGTAAGATAGTTATAGGACACTCACTGCATTAAAACTTTATCGACCTGTTAGTGAAGCGGTCACTCTACAAAATACCGTCTGAAAAAAATCTAAATGTACATAGTTGAGATAATAAAAACATAGCTTCACAAGTGCTACCGTATACTGAATAAGTACAATTACTCGCAATAAAACAAAAGGGAAGTAAATAACCTAGCATAAATAAAATTGGGTGTTTATAGAATCTTCCCCCTAATAAAGCTCAGTGATATCAACTCACGCCGATTCCGATGCAAATGTAATAACTCTTGCTCTTGTTAAACATGATATTTTCTTGTAGGATTAAAAGAAAACTGAATAAACGTCGGGAATTTTCACCCTTGTTTGCATTAATCTTGTTTTGTTCGACGTAAAAGCCGAAGTTTGGACGTAAAAACTATAAAAATGTATATAAGTATCGTTGTCGCAAACGACTATCGACACGACATAATTTTGGGTTAAAATTACTCAATTAAGATATAGAATTGCTTGATAGCGTGCTTCTATGGTGATTTAAACACCGCGTTGGTTGTGCGTTGCGACAAAGTGTACCTTACCTACTACCTATTTAACTATACCTAGTTATCCATCATCGCAATACCTTTGACCGGACACCGCGAACACAAAGTACTTCACCATTTTCAGTTATCTCCTGCGGACCAGGGTGGAGGTCTATTAACTCAATCAGCTTTAGAAAATGTTTACACTAATCACATTTTTTTAAGCTTTAATTTTTATGCATGGAATGATGACTACATTCTAGGCCGTATTTACCATCCTCGACTCCATTATCGCTTGCCACCAGGCGAGCCTTCAGATATTTAAAAAAATAATGACCTATAAGAGTTTTAATGTCTTCTCTAAAATGAATTTCTCGTTATTTTTTTAAAACCTAAAGTCCTCTTCTAGAGGTGTGACCAATTAAAATGTAGCCTGCCTAAGATAGCAAATGGTACAACATTTTAGATTGTCAATTTTGATGCAACTATTTCGTGTAGTTTTACTTGATGAGGACGCTTAAAGAACGGCTGGAACCTTTTAAACAGACTAATTTGCGCTTGGAGAAATTCCAAGGTGTATTTTCTCATTTGGACAATACTCATTTCGAATTGTAGACGAGCGTCTTTTAAGAACTATTTTAATGTAGGATAGTCTTTAATTATTCCGGGATCCCGGTGCAATATACATAATAATATAAGCATTTGAGGTCATTGACTCGAAATACCTCTTCCTACCCGATAACTGGTAGTAATTTTCATCAAAGGAACATCGCAATTATACGCCTGTCACCTGTGGACGAACACCAGATTGTTATTACTCTAAGATATAAATTTCACCCGTGCGGATCCGGGGCAAGTTGCTATAGTTAACTTTAAAATATTAAAATGTATATTTACTTAGTTTAAACACGTGGTTTTATTACTCTTACCACTAGAGAAAACAGTTTTGTAGTTGGCAAGCATATAAAACAAGTAGTAGGTAGCTATTTTCAAACATTTAACTCCTATTAAGTACCTTATATTAAATCGGTTTTCTAATTCATTTTTTAACCGACTTCAAAAAAAGGAGGAGGTTTCTCAATTCGACCGTATATATATTTTTTTTTTTTATGTTTGTTCGCGGATATCTTCGTCGTTTATGAACCGATTTTGATTATTCTTTTTTTTGTTCGAAAGGAGATATCCCAAGTGTGGTACCATGGTATTTTATCGAGGTTTGATAAGTATCTCCAGAGATATTGAGATAAACATTTCAAAATTGGTACCGAAAATGAATAGCGCGGCATTGAAGTCGGTTCTTTTTTAGTTTTTAAACGATATTATTATAATAAAGAAACTAAAAATCTAGTTCATCCGACCTCTACTCAATTCATAACAAGAATAAAGAAGTTCCTGGCGACTTTTGACCGCCCGTCTGTCGTGCTTCAAGGGCGGACCAAACGTGAAATTAAAAGGGAAAATAGGACGAGATAATTTAGCCACCCCACTCCCTCCCGTCTCCACCCCTTGTTAGAGTTTAATCTGTTTAAACTTTTATTTACTTTACTTTAGCCAAATTAGAGCGATTACAAGCCACGCTTTTTGATGGGAATGCCACGTTTAAGTGTCGTGAAATTAAATTTTATTGGAGTTAAATTGAAAGTTACAGTTATTTTCTTCTAAACAAATGTCAAATTGAGTTATTGTAGCCAAAATAAGATAAATCTAAGATATGTACAACAAGACTTGTTCGCTTCAGCTTTTTTTATCTTACTCTAGCCTCAACAGTATAAAAACTAAATTGATATTTACCAAGTAAATTATTATGATAGGAAATAATGGTTCAGCCCCTTCAGTTAGGTACAAATATTAAAATAAATATCTTCCCCTACATGCTTACTTTTCGTATATTAAAACCTCTAAATAAGTATAATAATAGCCTGCTAATAAATTTGTTCCATATATTGACTTGTCCAAAGTCTAACTCTACAAAGATTCTTAAAAGTAGATATGCATTTTTATTATAATATAACATCTTCATTTCTAACCCAAAATTTTAATTTACTTCATCGTGAAGAAAGCCCACACATAATCAAACAAAACCGTTATGCATGTCTCTTGCAAGATAAAATTTCCAATAATAATCGTCTCTCATTCACAAGTATCAAATTATGTAAATCGGAATACTTTTCGACTTCAAGCCGATTCGAGGTAGAGTGGACGATTTAATATCGGAGTCGACATTGAATTATCAGCAGATCAATATTCATGTAAATTCGTATTTTAAATTCAAAATATCTGCATAAACCAATGATGTCTATTAGGTATACCTATACTTAAGGGGCAATAACTTAACCAACTTTTTATGTGTAGTATCGAAATAATAATATTAACATTAATGAACAGAATTTGTCATAATTAATATAGAAAATTTATAAATTATATCATTTCAATATGCAAATAGATTCTCATAGCGTCAGTAAAAAAAATTTGCTACCATGTTTTTCTACCATAAATATTAGACTTGTTTTTCGATGGCGGCGAGAATTTGGGACGCCATTGATTTTCAGGTTCATTGAACTGATAACTTTCCTGCACGCGTGAATTTTACTTATAGAACTACGTATCAATATTCATAGTTACGTAGGTATACAGGCCGTAGATATCGATTTCTCACAGTATCTTTGACCTTTGCGGACTTTATTAGTAGGTATATCAAAGTAAATGAGACATAAGAAGCTTCGACACTTATTTGAAGCACTTTCTGAATACTAATGTTATT
The DNA here is from genome assembly GCA_954871355.1 of Cabera pusaria. Classification (NCBI taxonomy): domain Eukaryota; kingdom Metazoa; phylum Arthropoda; class Insecta; order Lepidoptera; family Geometridae; genus Cabera; species Cabera pusaria. Next base: position 11,448,837 of record OX940895.1, on the reverse strand, counting down.
TTTTAATCCAAAGAGAAAGTCAGTTCTCACAAACGGAAACGTTCAGCCGCATCTAATACATTTTTTTTAAATGCATGCAGATGCACAGCGGTCGGCCATGATACCGGCCAAACCTGTTACCAGACGTCCCTGCGCGTCCTATGTTTGTCCTTGTCGTTTACATTAGTATGTGCATCTAACCGTCTCTTGTGTTTGGGACCTCGGGTTGGAATTAGGGCAATACGCATGCGCGGCGTGTCAATGTCAAATCAATCTTTGTAGGCTGATGCAACCGGCCGAATACACAATTTGAACCCACTATTTGGACCGATAGTTCGGCATTAATTAACTCTATTTTGTTTTGTTACAGATTATGGGATTCATTATGACTCTACTGAGTGTGGATGTGGATGTAAGTATTGACTTAAGTTAAAATTGTTTAATAAGTTACGGCGTAGAAGTACCAGCTATACTCTGTAGGTAATTATTAATTAAGAATAAAACTGCAATTGCAGCTTGAAAAATTATTATGAGATGTTGTTTATAAATCTAAGAGTAACGATATTAGGCCAACTGTATTTAGCAATTTTAGCATACGTACGAGTAAATAACATATAAAAATCCCTAATTATAATAAAGTAGGTATAACCACTACCACTATTAAGTATTACTTACCTACAAATATATTCCATTGACATAAATACTGACCTACTTAGATAGGTATACTTATACCTATCGACGGTCTTAGCTATTTTACTGGCCATGTGTCTGCAAAGTAAACAAAGCTCGCTAACAAAGTTTTATTTTGAAACTTCTGTCGTTAGTGTGGCCTACTAATTAACTAGGTAGGCTAAATAGATAACGGAAACGCAGTAACATACCTACTTACCAACATCACAGTTTTACAATCAAAACATTCCTACCATCATCGTAGGAACCTATAAGTGGCAGCGTCACTTTATTTGGTAGGTCAGCAGGACAATGTCCATATCTAGGTACTAATCAAAACCAATACTTATTAATTTCGTTCGAAAGTTAGTTTGTTTGTTTATTATGACTCTTCATTTACAGCAACGGTTCAATCGATTACCTTGAAATTTTGCTCAAGGATAGCCAATATAATAAACTGGCGAAGTGCATGTTGGACTCGCACTCGTAGGGTTCCGTACCACACTAAAATATTTTACCTTTGAGAAAAAATAGTCTTAGGAACCTCAATGTAATTTTTAAAGACCTTAGTATTTATAGACATCCCGCAAGACATTCATAAAACCTATATTTAGGTTTGATGAAACATATTTTATATAGTTTCCGTTCCATGTATGAGGCATAAAAAATAAAAGAGTAAAGGGGGGCTCTTTCACCTAAATTTTCTTTATTTCTGTTTAAAAATCGTGAAGCTGTTAACAGAATACCCACTTTTGTTTACTAACCTACATACCAAGTTTCAACTGGTAGTCCCAATAGTTTCGGAATAAAGTGGCTGTGACATACGGATGGACAGACAGACAGACGTGAAGAATCTATAAGGGTTCCGTTCTTTACCATTCGGCCGCGGAACCCTAATACAATTGTAATAGAACTTGGGACAATAGGACGTAGGATACCTATACACTCAACGCCGCGGAGCTCCACTTGTAAGATATACCCTTAGAATACAGAATAAACCAGAAGGCATCAAAAGTAAAGCTACTAAAACTACTCTGAAATAGTGTAGTTTCACGCGCCTAAGTCACTCTGTGAACGTCGTTGCGTAGAAAACGTGTCTTATAAATGTTTAATCGTATTAATAAAAATAAAATAATTTTAAAAAGCAAACTTGTGCCATGGCTTCCTGTAAAAATGCTAGCTAGCAACTTCATACGGGTAAGATGGAAGGCGCTTGCGAATTTTCGGATCGGTTTTTGGATACAAGGCGTCGATTGACTTTACGGTTGGACCAAAACGGTACTTCCGTCCGTCCGTCCATCTGTTTGTATGTCTGTCTGTCCACCCTTACTTTATCGGGCTGTATCTCTTTAACCGTAATAAAAAAAAATTTAAAAAATGAAATAAAATCGGGTCCCACACACAGAACGTGTTTTTTCGGCATTTTTTGCTTGAACTTATGAACCATAATAAATATAAACGTTAAATCTTCACAAAGTATGTATTACTATGGCCGCTATAACAACAAATACTAAAAACAGGATAAAAATAATTCAAGAAACATACAAGAAACGTGTTTTTTCAGGCGTGTTATGCTCGATCTTACAAACAAACTGTAATAGATAAAAACTTGAAATTTCCTCATAGTGTGTATTATATCTAATGGTTGATATATTATCAAATAATAAAAACTAAATTAAATTAAAAATTAAAGGGGGTTTCAATACAAAACACTTATTTTTCCGGCAAATTTTGTTTAATCGGAATCCTACACGTGTAAGAGTCCAACCCCACTTGGCCAGTGTATTCTCTGTATTCTGAGGACAGTTATACATTATAATATTTCAATTTGTTTCAAGACCTCGCTCCATAATAATCGAAATATGTTAGGCCTTAGACCTATTGTCTATTGTTCTCCGTAAAATGGGGACATTAGACCCAAATGGTAGCAGGGATGTAATTGATTTTAAAAATGTGTTTCTGACCAATAATGGTTGAGTGATGCTTGAAGTGATAATAATATCCACTTAGGAATAATAATTATGATGGATGTGGCATTGTTTCAGATATATCAAACAAATAATACTTCTTTATAGAAATAGATGTGTTGATACAGATACTATGTACTATACTATGAAGGTAGGTACATAGTAAGTAATATCCACGTTTATTATAAATATGACAAATATTAATATTTTCATAACAAGTAAATATGACCATAACATTTTATTTGATGCTGAGTGACCAATAACTTATGTAGAATAAAATGAAATATTATTTATTGCAACAGTAATAAACTGGCCAAGTGCAAGTCGGACTCGCACTCGTAGGGTTCCGTACCACACTATAGTATTTTATAAGATCGAGCAAAAAATACTACTACCATTTTTCGCCAGCAAAAAATAATAATTAGGTAATAAACATTTTATCAAAAAAGAGTTGTGAGCCGCGTGCTTATTTCTTACTAGCAGCCCGCCCTGCTTCGCACGGGTAGAACATATATGCCTACAAAATTTGCATCAGTTTGTTGCATCGAATATAAAATATGAACATATTTAACAACCATCGTCATATTTCATCCAATTTACATAAAACCTTAACGAATTATGCACCTAAACCTTCCTCATAAACACTCTGGCTATTGGTGAAAACCGCATGATAATCCGTTCAGTAGCTATTGAGATTATTGCGAACAGACAGACAGACGCAGTGATGAACTTTGTTTTATAATACTTACGTATTGATATTGGACGGCCCTTTGGCGTAAAGGATAGTTACGAGTACCCTGATTCCGACCCGACGGTCGTTGGTAATAATCCTAGCTATATACCTACCAATGAAAGTTTTATGTGCATTCATGAATCATGAGTTTTCGTACAGTGGTAGTGGAATCAATAAATCTACCAAAAAGTAGCTTACCACCAAGGAGTACATCTGCCGCCGTAACCTTACGGCGTTTCCCGACGCAAAATGTAGGGGTAATATATATACATTTAACGTTTTTTTTTAATACTTTATAGGCTAGCGTTTGACCACTATCTCACCTGTTGGTAAGTGATGATGCGGTCGTAGATGATAAGCACGCTAGGCCTAGAATGGGAACTGGCTCTCAAGGATAGCTGCCGGAACACATTAGATGTTTTGGTGACAGATTTTCTAACTTGAGGGTGGTAGCTGGCCAGGCGGACACTAGATAGTGTCCTACCACCATGCGGGGGTTGTTGGTTTTTTAACGATGTTTTCCTTCACCGGAGGGCCACTGTGAGAAGCGCACATAAATTTTTCGATAGAAAAATCCATTGGTGCACGGCGGTTTGAACTCGGTACCACGGCATCAAAGCCGAACGTTCTCCCGATTACGCCACCGGGCCCTCAAAAACGTGTGTATCTGTGTGTCTGTCTGTAGCATCTTAGCACCTAACCGGATGAACCGATTTTGTTTTTATTATTGATCGTTTTTTTTTGTTTGATAGATGTCTTCATCGAGAGTTTTTTTAGCTTTGATTCAAGAAAATTCGTTCAATCGTTATAAAATTATGAGCTTTTTTCTAGTTAATTGCGCTATGAAATCAACTATCATGTGATGTTAAGTGATGATGCGATCGATGATGGAGCGTGCTTACCCAGAAGATACCTATTCACTCGCGATTTGAAGACCCCCATATTGTACTTAACCGGAAACACAGACTCAGGCAGAGTATTCCATTCTTTGGCGGTTCGTATGATGAACGAAGAAGCAAATCGCTTCGTTCGGGTAGATGGTATATCCACCATAAATCGGTGGCGCCTTTTAGTGTCTCTGGATGTCCGATTATAAAATGGGGATGGTGGAATCAAATCATGCAGTTCCATTGCACACTCTCCGAAATGTATTCGATAGAAAACCGATAAGCAAGCGACTTTGCGGCGATGCGCGAGACTCTGGAGTCTCTGGCTTACTAGTAGGTCGTCGCTTATGAGTTTCTTTGCTCTCCTCTCAATAGCTTCCAGTGTCTCCAGCTGGTATTTGGCAGAGCCATCCCAAAGGTGAGAACAGTACTCCATACACGACCGGACTTGTGCTTGGTAAAGATTAAGCAACTGTCCCGGTGTGAAGTACCGTCTCACCTTAGCCAAAATGCCAAGCTTTTTTGAGGCTAGCTGGGCTCTAGACTCAATATAAGAGCCGAAATTGAGAGTTGGTGTCAAAGAGATGCCAAGAAGCTCAAGATTGTTACTTATCGGAACGGACACATCCCGGAAAGTAGGAGCCAGTAGAAATGGGCTCCGTTTAGCGGAGAAGAGACACGCCTGGGTTTTAGCAGCATTGAACTTGACCAGATTGGCATCGCCCCAATCGGAGACTGCCTTCAAAGAATAGTTCAAGCGCTCGACCATGGCTTCTCTATGAGACTGGATTTGTAATGCACTAGTTCGTGCGTTGGATGCATAGCTCTCTTCAACAGTGCTGTCATCTGCGTACCCAAAGATACCGGGTTTAAGCAGGTCATTAATATGCAGCAGAAAAAGTGTTGCAGAGAGTACTGATCCTTGAGGGACTCCGGCATTTATGGCCAATTGGTCGGAAGAACAGCCATCGATGACTACTCGAATCGACCGATCCCTCAAGAAATCTGCTATCCAAACACATAAACCAGTGGGAAGGCCGTATGAAGGAAGCTTGCTAATAAGGCTATCGTGCCAGACCCTGTCGAAAGCCTTCGAGATGTCAAGAGAGACGGCCAGCGCCTCGCCGTGGTTCTCGATGGCCTCGCTCCAGATGTGAGTGGCATACGCTAGAAGATCCCCAGTGGACCGGTTTCGGCGAAACCCGTATTGTCGGTCACTGAGGAGATCGTTCACTTCTAGGTATGCCAGGAGCCTGTGGTTCAGTACACGTTCCATAGTCTTACAGAGTATGGAAGTGACTGAGATAGGCCTGTAATTGGCAGGGGCTGCGCGACTACCCTTTTTGGGCACAGGTTGCACGTTAGCTTGCTTCCAGGACTTAGGCACTTTACCAGTCGTCATAGACAAGCGAAAGAGGCGTGTCAAAATAGGAGCCAACTCAGGCGCACACGTCCTCAAGACTACAGCTGGTATACCATCTGGACCACTAGCTTTGTTCACGTCTAGATTGCGCAACGCTTTGCGTACTTCAGTCTGACGAATGCGGATTTCCGACATAAACGTCCCGCAAGTCGGCAGACTAGAAGGTACAGCATTGCCAGCATCTAAACGTGAAGACTCCGCAAACAGAGTAGCAAATAGATTTGCTTTCTCTTCAGCAGTGTGCGCTAGTGACCCGTCGGGTTTCAGCAGTGGAGGCAGTGAGGGACGGCAGAAGTTCTCTTCGATCGACTTCGCCAGGGACCAGAACGCTTTGCTACCAGAGGGGTAAGAAGCAAGTTTGTTCCCTGTTCGGCGTATGTGATCGAAGCGAGCCTTCTTGAGAGCCTTTTTGCAAGACTTGGCGGCTAAGTTAAAGGCTTTCTTCTTTTCGCGTACATCTCTAGTCTTGCGGGTTCGAGTCGAGTTCGAGTTAAATGTCATTGGAAAAAGCTATTATACATAGATCAGTCGGGGTGGTTTAAAATATTATATTATATTATTATATATATATATGAATATTATTTTATACAATAGATCATATTATTATACTATATTGACTTCAAATTGATTGTGATCGGTGGGGATCTACAGCATAGCTAAGCTTATAATAATATTTTCGTAGTAACTATGACCTAATCTGTGGTTTCACTGCAAATATTTTATTAATTTTGCGATGCGTGTTTGTGAAATTCGTGATATCTTCTAGAGTTTTAATTTGAATTATATACTGTAAAGGATAATATTAATCTATAATATGTGGCCACGCTAATTAACGTAATTATTTGGATAAGAATTAATACTATATACTTGAAAATAGCCTTGGAAGTTATGTAATATTTTTTAACAAACATTTTAAGATTAAAATGGTTACTGTGAGTCAACCTTAAGAGATAGACATATGCTGTCGCGGACTTTTTTGTAGGTCTTATTAAGTTGTACAACTCTTGCATAGAAAATATTCTTCTATCTATTTTCAATTAAGCAGCGTTCGTAAGAAACGTGTTTTTTCGACCGTTTATTTGCCGACTTAGGTTGCAAATTAGGTCTCCACGAATGTACCTTTAATTTAAACGGGATAATATATAGCCTATTTTCATTCCGAAAGTCCATTCTATGTATTAGTGAAAGAATTTTTTAAATCGGTTCAGTAGTTTTTGAGCTTACTCATTACAAACATACAAAAATAAAAAAATACAAATGTTCTCTCTTTATAATATTAGTATAGATAACGCGACCTTACGTCTAACGCTATCTAAGTCAAAGTTAACACAAAGGTGTTAGAAATTGGCATTTCAATATAATGCCATATGGACATATGGACGTTTACCTAAGCGTTCATAGACGGCATTATATTGAAATGCCGAAAAAAAAACACATTTCTTGTATGGGGACCCCTATAGTTTTTAACTTTATTGTGTTTTTAGTATTTGTTGTTATACCGGCAACAAAAATACATCATCTGTGAAAATGTCAACTATCTAACTATCACAGTTCATGAGATACAGCCTGGTGACAGATGGGAAGACGCCAGACAGACAGACAGACAGACTGACAGCGGAGTCTTAGTAATAGGGTCTCGTTTTACTCTTTGGGTACGGAACTCTAAAAATAGCTTAAAAACAATAGTGTTACAAAGGGTGGTCTTATTGCTAAAGGCTAAAGGTAATCTCTTCCTGGTAGCAGATATAAGTACCTACTTATAAATTATTCAAACAATGAGATTATTGTATCCTAAATTAGGATGAAGGAAAGAATGATGAATTAAATTAAATTTAATTCATCATTCTTTCAAAATAAGATCAATTTAGGTATTCGTCAATACATTTATTATGTAGGTAATTATTATCAAAAGCCTATAAGCTAGGTATAAATTATGGAACCAAAAACAACGCAAAAAATTAAATTCTATTTATATACCTATTTTTACTAGCAAGAGATCCATCTTGCTAGTAAAAACGTTCACTACATCAGCTTTTTATGAACGAAAAATTACTGAAACAAAGCCCTCTTATTTCTAATAACCGTCCAGGGACACAGTGGTTAAATATTTAGTCATAGACCGGGAGCCAACGACCATATTTTTACGAGACTCATTACTATCTTATTACGTACAGTGTCGGTCGGTGTCGGAGCCTCAACACATCCAATTTCCCGGCTTCCCATTTATTGATATTGACTTGGTGAGGACGTCGAGCGAATGCTCCTTGTCTAGGATGTCGGAATATCTAGATATGGCTACGGTAGATTTAATAATATACCTACGGTAATTGTTTGCAGCTTTGGTAGATCGAAATGTTCAATATTTTTAGAGTCAAGTAATGTTGTTTAGGATTATGTTATGATTGTTTATCATAACGGAGATGTTAACTCGCATTTGAGGTTATTTTTCAACCTTCAAATAGGAGGAGGTTCTATGTTCGTGTGTATAATATATATTTTTCTGTATGTTCATCGATATTTTTGCCAATTGTAAACCGATTAATAAAAAAATTTTTAGTTCGAAAGGGTATACACCCGAGATCTTATTATCATCAAGTCAGGATCTGATGATGGAATCTCAAGAAAATCGAGCCAACTAACTAACTAACAATGTAATAATATCTTAGAAGTCAATTTTGACCCACTTTCCTGATTCTGATCGAGCTGAAATTTTGCATACGTATGCTAAGTTTAGTAACAATGCAATAATTTGGTACTATTGAGCTGATCTGATGATGGAGTCTGGACTGGATAATAGAACTCCTCAACGGCAAACAATAAAGACACGAAATTTCGTAAATGGATTTAACTGTAATATAACCTGTTCCAAACTCAATCATGACATGGCTGCTGCACTCAGGGTCGACTTCCGGCGAGGAAACTCCTCAACGGTGAATAGTACAGACTTCAGACATAACATTTTGTAAATGGATTAAATCATAATAGCCTGTTCTAAACTCCTCAATGCTGAACTGGGCTGTTCACACGAAACACGAACTTTATGTTTTTAATTAGAATAAAACTTCGTTTGCACAAAAAAAAAGAAACTTGATTTACACTGAAAAGGGATACATAATTTTTAAAAAAATATTTATACCGACTTCAAAATTACAAATAGGCACTCAAAAGCGAAATATAAGTTTATATAATTAGTATAAGCGCTACCCACTCATATATTTGAAGTCGGTGCCAGCCAAGTCTATTATAGGTAGTAGATAGATACTATGCAGGTATGTAGTAAGTAGAGTAGATACTTGTTGACAGGTACTTTGCCTGCTTTAAAAAGTATCCTATAGCCTAATCAATAAAACTGGCAATCCTCGTGCAAAATGTCAGCTCAATTTCGGTCAAGTCGTTTGACAGTGAAGATTTACCAAACATACAAGTTAACAAACCGACTTTCGCATTCATAATATTGGTGTTGATTTAAAATAAACAAAAAATATGTTTGTGTGTTAACTTTCCACAAGGTCACTCAAAAGTTTAAAAAAATAATAATTTTGTGGTGTTGACATATGTTTATATAAAAAAAACTTGTAAGTATTTCAAAAGAAATAATTCAACTATTTCAATAATTAAGAAATAATTCAACCCTACTTCAATTGTTAGATATATAATGAAAATTGAAAAAGCATACAAATAAAATAATGTAGTTATTGTAGTTTAAAGTGTGTGTGTGAAGTCACTTCCAGTACAACAGTATCTGTGGCGGCCATATTTGGTGGTATCACTTATTATCATCAAACCTAACGCCGGATAAGCTCAGACCGATACGTGACTCTCGCAGAATAGTCATTTCCATCCCCCCAAAATGTAGTATTTTTGTACACAGCGTGCGTATATCTACTACTTGCAGAGATGGTGCATACTAAATGATGCATGATAATGCCTACATTCAATGGCCTAGCATCGAGATACCTTGCTCATCTGTTTATTCTGTGTTATTGAGGATATGCGACGCGTTGAAGCGTATTATGATATCGATATCCGTATGGAATGAGTATTGGATATCAGATACAAGATTCTATCTTACATGGTAAATAAAGGCAAAATTATATTCGAGCTTTGTGAATCCTGCCACTGGGTTGAGACTGAGTCAACTATAGAATAAGATTTGGAGTAAAAACCTGGTAAAAAAACGAAAAATCAAGTTCTCGCAACGCTCATATTAAAACAAGTTACGTTGTTCTCTGAATGTTGGAGTCAAAACATGATTTAACTTTTTACTAAACCATCACGTATGTAAAGTTTATACAATGAAAATCCATATGACATATTCTTTATGAGTCATTTCATCCAATAAATCTAGTGTTAATCCTATGGACAGTTATTTCTTTCTATTTAATCTTGTCAGAGGACAGACTCGATCATTTCTCTAACAAAAGGCGCCTTTATCGATGTCAGGCCGAGTCGCAAGTTACTAAATTGGCTAACTTTCTACAACTTTCGGGTTAACTTACCTACTTATCAAACTGCTTGGAACTTTGGCAGATAAAAGCATAACTAATATTATAGATCGCATCTCCAGATTGACGTCATTTACTCAAGAGGGCTCCGTTCGTGTCTCAGTGATAAGATCTGACATGTTTCGCCTGAGTTTTTAAGATATTCGTAGCGTAGGCTTTTGTTGTATGGGATAAAGTTGTTGAGATATTCATACAGTATTACTGAACTTGTCAAAGTAAATTTTTCCGTGCCAAGGAAAAAACTTTGAGGGTAGAAAAATATTTTTTGTTTTGCTCGGTCGCTGATCCAAATACACCTCATTACATTTTGCGGACATTTTTCCTTAGTTTTTCGGGGAGGCACTTTGTAAGTTTTCCCGCATAGCGCATGGTAAATATTCATTGGAACTAGTACCTATGTCAGCTTGCTCTATCATGAATATAAATTGATTTTCTTCTCAGATTCGATTTTACGTTTATTGATGCAGCTCTGTTGCAAATAGATTTTGGAACAATGGTTACGCTTAGATAAGACTAGATAATTAAGCGGCAATAGCTGGCTGACGATCTAGAGGTCGTGAGTTCGATCTTCATCTATTGCACTATTGACGTGAACCCGCTTCAGAAGCAAGTATATTAAGCTTAGTTGGAGGGTCAACAAGACTACTAGTAATGTGCAACCCACATTGCTAGTAAGCATTTAAAAAAAAATGAAGACCATGTTAGAACCATTTTACCTTTTCTACTTTTAGATTTAAACTAAGTGGTCATTGAAAAATAGCATCAAGCTTACAAGTATTTTTTTTTACTACCATTAGGTAGGTGCAGTAGCAAACAATGTACACTTACTTACCTAACACATTCATAAAGACACACCTCTCATAATTACATAGATACAATCTGGTATACAAACCTACACAACCTTTCGCATGTATATGTATTCTAATTAACTAAATTAGGAACATAGTAAGCGGGCCACATTTCAACTTGCCTTGATTAAAAGTGGCTTGTTACAAAATAGCTACACATATGAGGCAATCGACGTTACTCGAGTTGGATCTTATTTGTACGAGTGTAGGTTACTAAATCTTCTATCTCGATGTAGGTATTGATAGGTAGGTATATCTTATTATTTGATTAGAAGACCTTTCGAATGTTTGAGGATGACGATGTTATCAAAACAATAAATAAGACAAAATCATATTTCCTGTTGCTGATCTTCGAAATGAACTTGAGTAAAATTTTATGACCCTAGTACTATTAAGTATTCTGTGACATTAGTGCTACGCCTGTAGGCTGAGCTAGGAATTGCGGATGGGTATACCATTGTTGTAAAGTCACATGAATAGCCTAAAAAGATTCATATTCATTATCTATAAATATTGCTAGGCATACTATGTGGCAGATGTTGCTTCAAACAAGGTTCCAGATGTGCCTTACTACTAACACAATAAGAACTAAGATAGCATACCTATTTTCTAAATTATTCAATTTATTATGATTTTATATATAATTAGTTTCCATATCTCAATATCTCAAGCTAAATACTGTCAAAATAAACATTTCTGAACTTAAAATATAGCTGAGTATAAGTAAAATTATTTAAATTATTAAACCTACCAATTCCAATGAATGTCTCCATTTTATTTTAAGAAAATGCAACTGATTAATTCAAAAATACCTAATGAATAGTTAATTAGACATTATGGCTTTATATCACTTAAATTTCGCCCGTAAAGAACGAAGTTTATTTGACGTTGTATCTCTTCAATGGTAAAATATATTCGAGAAGTTATCAAGGGTAAGAATGCCGTAGAGTATGAATTTTATAGAAGTGATTCGTGAAGTCTTGCACTGTATTTACATATCTAATTATGTAAACACGCCGCGCCGGGCCCGAACGGAATTGGAACCTGTCTGTCAAAGCGGAATAAACGGGGCCAATCAGAGATAAATAACAGTGGGGTCCACGGGCGCCGTTTCCACTCCACCGTTTCATTTGCATGTCAATGTCGCGGCGAGGGGCACGGGGTACGCTACGTGAGGCACTACAATGGCGGGCTCTCACCTGACAACTGACGTGTCAATGACAGATAATTTTGAGACGGGATCGCATTACGCTGTTAGCGCTGGTATTTTGACGTTGGTCATTATGTGGGAATGTGGTGACGCGATCTTAGAGTTATATGATGACGTTTTTATCATAGATCGACGTTTTTTAAATAAATTCGTAGAGGCTTCTAAAGCTTTGGTAAACCTATATAAGTTTTAAATTAAACTCTTGAAAGAATCAAATGAACAACGTTAAACTACTCGAGCGGCAACGAATTTAGTTCGGAATTCAGCTATCCAATACACTTTTCTCTTTTTCTCGTCAAAAAATAAAGTAGTTCGGTTTTCTAATATACGTTCTGGGAGAGTTCACGACCGCTTAGGTGCACTTCTGACTCGCTGAGACCCAAAATGTTCTGCACCGCTGACTGAAGAGTTTCGCTAAAACGGGAAATTCAAAAAGTTAGGGAAACAAGCTTTAACCGGAGCTCGGAGAAAAATTTTAAAGTTTCTTGAGATAAATCTCTCGAAAAATGTTAATTTTGGTTCATTTTGTACAAGGTTTCAGTAAATATTTATAGAAAGCATTTCTGTACTACAAAATATGTCGACTTTTTTGTTTTACGAGTGAATAATCAGATTATTTTTATATAGTAATTTTAGATGTCAATATAAGATTTATTACAAACGTTAACAAAGTTAAGAAATATTCATATATAATGTCTCAATTTATTTCAATTTCTACATACTTCTACTATCATAAAATGGAAGCTTACTTTAATCTTAAACTAAGTCCGTTAACCTTATATTGAAAACCATCAATAGAACTAAAAAAACTTTCTTTAATGAGGTTATTACGTTGTTGGTAAATAATAATAAAAAACTATTCTCTCATCGAAATTCTTATCAAATGTTTTCCGTAATTTAGTAATCTATTTCAAATAGATAATCTTAAGTAGCATAACTTCGATACATCGACGCATTATCAATCTAATTACTTATTAAAATACAATTTTCTATGTTAAGTTAAAACGTATCATCTACTTTCATTAATGAAAAGTAGTTTGAGAAACGTAAGATAAACATCTTTTTTTTCGTTGTTTAGTGGTATTACTCTTGCTGATTTGATTAGGCGGTGCCACCTTTCTGTCCATTATTTATCCGTGAAATGTCTTAGGAAATAAGTATAAAAAGTAATTTAAAAACTAAAATCCAACTACTAAAAAGTCAAGCTCTAATTTTAGTAGTTATTCCCAATTATCGGGTGCATGCAAGCAAAGTCGCGAGAAATAGCTAACAATTATATTTAAAATGTAAAATTTAAAATTTGTTTAAAATTAAATTAAATTTAAAAAACCCTATATACATAACAAAAAAAATAAGTTCATGACTTTATGTCCTCTAGAGGGCATTATATTCATTTTAATGTTACATCACATCGCTTTCCAGCGGACAATAAAGACGTTTCCAAAGCGTTCCAAAGATACCACATTTGTCAAATTATCATAAGAAGGAACATACATTTTTTATTATTACAAACTGAGCTGAAAATCCTAAAGCTCCTGTAGTCAGGTAAAAAGTTAAGGGTTAAGTGGCATGTGAGTATCATTGTCAAGATTAATAGTAGATACCTAAAAGTTACCATTGCCATTCCAGTGTCGTACAAAATAAACCAGAGATTTGAGTGCCTCAGTGTCAGTTATAGGAAAACATACCTACCACCAAACAAGCGTCTTACATGACCTGTTACCTAATAATATCATAACAAGGTATACAAAGTATATAGCTAGTAGTAATATTGATCAGAAAAGTCTATTTTAGCTGTGGTATAATATCGGCTGCCGTCCTTCGATCGTCTCCAAAGAATATAACTTCTAATAACTTTGTTTCGTAGCTTGTTAGGTTTATCTCTGCCTTTGTGCTTGAAATTCATGAGTTTCTAATAATAAGATACGATGGATTGTGTTGTACTCATATTTATTAACTGCAGCAACTATATCTATTATTTTCTACGTTTGTTTAGTAGATCATGATGCGTTGTGGTTATTATTTTATCGATTGGTATTATTTGGAAATGTTTTTGATACATAATATTATCTATAATTTTAATATTATGTTATTTTTATTTACTTTTCACTTAATAAGTTTACTATCAATGTGTGTCAACTAGTAGTCATCAAGACTACTAGTAATGTGTAACCCCTTCAACTAAGCTAAATATGCTTGTGTCTGGAGTGGGTTCACGTCAATAGTGCAATGGATGGAAATTGAACTCACGACCTCTCGATCGCCAGGCCAACGCCTTAGCCATTGGGCTACTGCCGCTTTTGAAGTATACGTAGGCACTAGATTGTTTTTAATTAGTAGGATCTTTCTACCATAGGTAAGTACATCTAATAGCAAGTATATGAGTGGTTTCCCGTGTTTTCCAAATAAAAATATCAACAAGTACAAAAGTCTAAATTTGGCTAATTATGTTTTGGTGCGTTTTTGTCTAATAAGTATAGCTTTTGATCTAATAAGTATAATAGGTATATTACGAATACCCAAAAAAATAAGAAGATTTTTGCACCATCGGATTTTGTCGGATCTATAGATACGTAAGTGCGTAGTCTTTGGCAGGGTCGGTAATTTAAATTAACTGGTATCATTCCGTGGAGCCCATTGGTCCTGAACGTGACCTTCTTGCTCCCTTGGCAAACTATGAATTTTTATCCATCATAATTAATGAGGGTTGCCTTCTTTGTCGTTTCCTTGATCAGTGAAGTGGCAAGAGGAAGAAATATTGTCGTTTCCTGATCAAAACTGATTGATTATTTCCTTGTCGCAATGAATTATTGTAAACAATGTTTTGGGACAAACTTCTGTTTCTTATTCGACCAATGTCAAATAATTATTAAATAGATGACTTGCTTATCTATTGTGAACTTCGTGTTGTTAACGTTAAGAAAATCTTTATGAAGAATTTATTTTTTATTTTATTATTATCTTTTATTTTATTTTATTTCAAGAAATAAAAAAAAATTAAGAGTTAGAATTAGCTATCTTTGGCGGCAGATCTACATAGATACCAACTTTTTTTATCTTTGATATACTTATTTCGATAACTACTATTTTCTTCTATAAAAAAATATTAAATGTTATTACGTACAATTACACTGTGTTACGCTCCTAGCCACCAACATTTTGGTAGTTAGTCGGTGAACCCTTCAACATATGTTTTGTAACATTTTTTTACAAAACATATGTCGATATGGGTTTACCGATCGACGGTAGATAATAAATAGTCAAAAAGTCATTGCAAGTTTTCCAGCAGGCTCCGTTGCGTCCACTAAAATGTAAAACGACTCGTGTAAAATTCAGCGTTTTCAACACAAAGTGTCAAGCTCTAGTTTATTAAAATATGCAAAACATCAGCAATGTTAAGCCAAACAGTATTCGTAGGGTAAACGCTACAAATATAGGAGGGATATGGGAGCATGTTTTATATTATTGAGGCTTCAACGATGCGACGCGACGGCCCAAAACAGGCACGTTTACCTTGTTTACACAGCCGGGAATACACAGACATACTCATACAAAATAAATTGGTTTAAAAAAAACCGAAGAAAAAGATGAAACTATTTTTTTAAATCAACGTAATCATATTCGATTCAGACGATTAATCGATTGTCATAATGTATCTATCAGAATCGAATACGGTCAATAATTACGGTGCCGACGTTTTTACAAACATTTCTAGATGATATCGATTTTCCTCGAAGATTGAGTTACATTTACTAGCACTTTTTGTTTTTACATTACTCAACTGTTTTTAATTAATAAACTTAGGGAAAAATAACATTAATACAAATATTCAGAGCGCACAGTTACTCTGTGGTATGGTATGTATTCCACTACAAATCAAAATTCATTCAAAATTATTCGGACTCTAATTTAAGAAACGGAACAAACACAAACACTTTTAAATAATCAGTTAAATTTGCTAGGTGGGAATTCCACAACTCCAGTTGGGCTTCATAAAAAGCAGAGATAATAAAAATATTATTTGTTTCCAAATATACTAAAATACCAATTTAGAAGGTTCTTAATAGATATGTAGTATGTATTATTAACCTCAACGTAGGTGTTCTGCCGTTCATACTCATAGATTTAAAGCCATATCGAAACCAATTCGTAATGCAACTTACCTTGCTTCAGAGTCAATATACATTTTATTTTTGATAATCATAGATTCGTATTCATACTGCAACTTATCTGATCTAGCTAAATTAGAATCGTGGGTTCTGAAGATAATTTCGATCGAGAACCCTTTCAAAACTCGTATCTTCTAATAAATGGCAAGCCTGAACCTATCCAATTTGAACATTTGCATGCGACCGTCCCAAAATATATTCCATATAACATTGAATAAAAACAAAGCACTGTTTGGTCATGTCCCTGATTATATTTGAGCAAAATATTCCTCGTATCTCGTGTACACAGTATAATAAGTCTCTAGGGCCGCCGAATGGAGGAAAGGAAACCCATCAGAGCGAGCCATGCCGTTATACCCACATACGTGATCCTAGCGGATATGTATGAAATGGGATGGACAAGGTAAAATCTCTTAAGCTGTATTAAGGTGAGAGTGGATCCCAAGTGGTTTTCATTATTTCCTTTGGTCTGTTATTTTTGGTTATTGTACGTTGGGGACACGATGCGCGATGCTTGCACATTGTGGCATTTGATAAGTAGGTATTGATTACATAAAAAGGCAGTGCAAAAAAAAAATTCTTTTGACTTTGTTTTTTTCTCAATTCTTGACGTTACTACATGATTATTTATATATTTGTACTATTTAAAAACGGATGTTATGACATTTATATTCCACAACAAAATAATCTTCTGTGTTATCTCAAAAACACGCTCTTTCACGGTAAATACGCGATTAGTATGAAAATATCGTGCCCCCAATGACTTCGGTGCAAACTTATTGGAAAACAAAACCATTACGGACAAATTTGATTCGCAATTTTAAACAAACGACACTCGAAAGAATTTATTTAATCCAAGTTCTCAAAACTGATGCGACACTACAGTTTCGCGAAGAAATTCCGGCGTTGGATTCTGAAGGCATGTTGTTGGTTTTCGAAATGATGCCTTATGTAGTTAAGTTTAAAGTGGATTATCATTTAGGGGTATTTAAGAATAAATTCTAGATCTAATAATACAAAATGTAACTCTTTGTGGTATAAGATAAGGTGTGAAATGAGATGTAGGTAGTGCGTTGTGGAATTGTGAGCCTGTGGAGATGGGACCGCCGAATATTGCGACCCTTATTTATGTCCACTTGAAGTTTGCCGTAACTACAGCCAGCATCGAGGCACCGTTTTTGTACAAAACACGTATCACTAGCTTTCGGAGGCTATATTTTTTAATTGGAATACTCTTAATTTCTCTTAAGATCTTAACGAGTTCATGTTATCGTTTAACCGATTGTTAATGATGTTTAATCAGCCTCTGAGTTAAAAAATATGTCCTTTTGGTTACGTTGAGTGTAGACAACATTTTTTAAGTCAAAACAGTGGTAAAGTTTCTAAAATATTCGATTTAAATTCACCTTCGCCTCTCCACTTGCCAAAAAGTCGTCGTGTTAGTTTATTCCTCTAAACTAGAAATAGAAAAGGTAATTTATTCAACCCTTTACCCTTTTCATCAACAAAAAGCCTATATTTGCGTCGAAGGGCTCGAGAGTAAGCCGAGCAAAACAAGGGGAGAGGAAAATTATCCCGAAGCTTCGGGCATATAGAGGCTTCAACGTGGCTCTACGCAACGCTCGGTGGCTTACTCAATAACACCTAGGTCTAGTAGATATCTACATAAAAATACTAATTTAGAAAAAGTGGGATGTACCTACATATAATTTTGTTCTATGGAATATTTTTACACTAACTTGTGAAGTGTGATTTTCGAGAGGCAGTTATTACAGCGACACACGTGATTTTGCGATTCAAAGTTAAACTTAACGTTGCTTTGCCTTAAAGTTATAGTTTTACCTTTCATACTGAACCTTTTAGCTGTTTACTTTTTTAACAATAACCGATAATAATATCGTACCTCCTGTGCTGTGCTGAAAATAAAGCTGGTCGAATTTTATTTCAAAACTACGCGGATTCTTTTTAAAGTCTCATAATATGCAATGTTGTCTTCAAATCAATGACAATCAAGGCCTTATTTTTCTCAAAAATATTTCTCCATAAATTCTGACCTGTGTGTAAGTAAAAAAGGGGAGCATAACATAATGACGTCATGATACCGCTGGCGCACTCATGTTTATCTTTATCATGTTTACCGTGACAATGCGGCTATGGCACTGCGTTGACGGACGCGGCTATTTATGTTCAGATAAAATATTTAAAAAAAATCTTGCGTCTTATGGACATTTTGTTTGTTCAAGTAAAACTTGATATCGAGCAACGTGCATTCCAGAGAGAGCCTTTTGTTCCTGGACGCTATTACGTAATAAAGAATAAAGCGCGGGCAATTGTTTTATTTCTTTGCAATGATAAAATACCTTGGTGGCAACATACTATAATTATGTACCTAGGGATTTAATGGCAAGGTGGCAAGTAATCATAATCATTGAAGGTATGGTTTTATATTACAATGTTAACTACAATGAAATTGCGACTCATTCTACAAAATTGGAAGCCTTTGCGGTGTCTCTTTATCCCTACTCAAGTAATTTATTATTTTAAGGGTTTCGTAGGCACTCTATCTATTCCATTTTCCTGTCTAAGAAACATTTCTAGTATAATTTCCTAGTGATGTGTTGCCATAGCTTCAAGGCCTCTGTGCCAAGCTCGAGCCCAAGATAAAGGGCTTAAGTAGAGACACCCAGATTGAGGGAAACTCCTTCTTGCTCCGTTTGATTACCATTTGCCCCTTTTAAAAGCCTGCATTTAGGACATAGATTGTAAAGTTGGTTTGGATGCGGCATTGTATAAGTAGAAGATTATTTTGTACATATTTCCTTTATTATAAAGTGATGGAAATAGGTGCAAATAATTTCTAATACATTTTAATTACTTATCTAAGCTAACGCTGCAAGAAAATATTTTCTTTTTTTTTAATCGAGATACTTCCAACTGATTTCTGGTACATAATATTTGCAGATTTTTAAAATATAGATAGGTAAGCTGGCACAAGATTTGCTATTTCCATTTAAAATCTAAAGGGAAAATAAAAGTTAATATCATTTAGTGTTTGAAGAGTGTCCTCAATGTGTCTTTGTAGATTTTTGCGGTCGCTTTTTATCAGATCAAATATAAGCAACTTTACAATGTTATATATAATAAATAGGTGTTTAGGTTCTAAATTTAGTAGTTACAACACTGAAGTCGTAAACTAAAAGTTGTTTCTTACTAAAAATACTGCCGAGATGTTCTTTGGTATTTGAGGGTAACCGTTGTTTAGCTTTTGTTTTTCAGTAACTTCATAAAAATGTCACCTCCAAATTTTCCACTCTACCATCCCCGGGACGTATTATCTAAACCTCGACGGATTAAAACGTCAGCCTAATATTTTGGAGCGTGTCACTGACGCGTTACTTTCATAAACTGTGGAATATGTTGCAGACACCGGTTAATTTATGCATGGGGTGCTGTTGATTAGATCTCTGTGCGTCTGGAGATAGGGGAACTACCTGTTCTTTTAGACGTGGAATTTTGTGACAAATTGTAGCATTACTTAATCCTCGACAACCTTTTTCAACCGGCTTCCAAAAAGGAAGAGGTTCTCAATTCGTCTCTACATAGAGACGGAGTTATCGCAAAAAAAACATTTTTTTTGCGATAACTCCGTCAATTGTGGACAGATTTGAATGATTATTTTGTTAATTGGTAGGGTACATTTTCAAGGTGGTCCCATTGTAATTTAATGGAGATCTGATCCAGATTATGTCCAGGGATGTGGAGATAAACACCACAAACTTAGTACTGAAAATGACTAACCGTTTTCAGGCTAGGTAATTACTATACTTCAGTGCCTCAAGATTTTAAAAATATAGGTAAGTACCTACACGTCAAATACTTACTAAAATTTATTTTTAACATTTTAGTTCATTGTCCCAGATAAAAGCTTGTTTTAAAAAATATTTTTTACTTATAATTTATTTTTGACTTTTTAGTAGGTAGGTAAAGATACCGGATACCTACCTACTACCTAAGTATTTAAGAGAAGGCATGATGTTTTAAAATATTTCACGGATATTAGATGTGATTATGGGTAAACTGCTCTTCAAGGAAAATCAATCGACTCGGTGGGGCTATGTTGCTTTATAATAGAAATGCCATGGCCGCCTCATAGCTTCATCATCAGATCCTGGCTATCATTTAAGTGTAAAGTGCTCCTCAAGACGAATCATTTGAGCCCAAATTTATTGGAGTTACGTTATTTTATCACAAATATGCCGTGGCCACCTTCCAGCTTCATCACCAGTCGCTAAATATCATCTAGGTAAAGTTCTCTTCAAGGCGTATCAATCGAGCCCAAACTCGGTAGAGTTACGTTGATTTATCACAGAGATACCGTGGCCACCTTCCAGCTTCATCATCCGACCCTGGATATCATCTAGGTGAAAAGTTCTCTTCAAGACGAATCAATCGAACCCAAACTCGGTAGGTTATGTTGATTTATCACAGAGATGTCGTGGCCACCTTCCAGCTTCATTATCAGACCCTGGATATCATCTAGGCGTAAAGTTCTCTTCAAGTCAAATCAATCGAGCCCAAACTCGGTGGGGTTATGTTGTTTTATCACAGAGATGCCGTGGCCACCTTCCGTCTCCATCATCAGACCAGCTCCATGGTACCATCTCATTGTATTGTCACCGAAGATACATAAGTATACTAAATCTGAGTCCAATCGGACATCGGGAAGTGGGTCTAATATAGCTTCCAAGATTCCACCCGAACATACATAGTTACATACATACATACATTGCAAGTTAAATAAAAGCTTGTAAAAAAATAAAGACGTGTGCTTGATAGTTAGCAATGATATCTGTCTAGTTATAACAGGTAATGTGGCACGCGTCATTGCACTACCACTATTGACACCCCTAAACATTTTATTCTCAGATGAACTGTGATTTAATTAACACTTCAAAATAAACTACTCCTAAAACTTTGATACAGACTATTTAAAATCAACAAATAAAAAACTGAATTAAGGTCGCTGTCCGCTGTTAGGGTCCCCAAATAGCTGGCGACATTACGTCTTTGAATGGCACGACTAATTCGTTGCCCGAGGTAAGCGCCGCTCTTTGGTCGTGGGAGACATCTGTTAGACGTCTGGACAGCTCCTTTACAAAACCAAGTGCTTGTCAACCCTATGGGCCCAGGTCTCGACCCCAAACAGAAGAAACGCGTAATTGTCTCTAATGTCTGCATATTCCCTCCGTTTGAAAGCCTCTGCCGCGTCTGCGACTGCTCTGCAGCGCGTGAGGTACTGTTAAGGTGGATTGTTGCTAACGTATCGGCGCATGTTGCATCCCACACTAGTGGCTTTCCACGACACCAAGGAATCAATATCATGCCGTCAGGCCTCTTGCCATCGTCACGTGAGATACCGTTCGGCTCTAAAATAGCCGGCACGTTGACAGTGGCAAGGGCCCCACGGCTGACGTCGTTTAGTGAGGCGTGTCGTGAAAGCCGCCCCGCACTGCGGCGACATTATATGCCGTGGTGGCCCAGATCATCCACCTCGTTATCACAGCTACTGTGGTGGGCTTTGTTGCAGGTATGACCAGAAGCAGTCCCACTGCTACTAAAAAACTATTATTATCCATGAACGTCCCTATATTAGACGAAGGTAACGCCTGCAACCATGGTATCCTGATTCCTGTTCGCGCATGCAATGGAAAATGGAATTCAAGTAGTTCATCTATAAATATAAGAATATTTAAAAAAATTAAATCCTATTTTTCTTGGTCATGCTATAGCTTCAGAACGGGTGGACCGATTTCACTAATTCTTTTTTTGTTGTGTTTGTAATTATTGTCAGGAAATGTCATGAAAGAATAGTTAAAAATTTATTAAAGTAGTTTTTCAACGCTGGTGAAGGTACGAGGCACTGCTACTAAGTAATATAAGCTATTTAAAGCAATATAAATGTGCGAGCAATTTTCAATTCGTTTTTTATTTTTTATTTAAAGGATCTGCCCACTACACCGTATATATCATGTTAAACCATGATCGTGCTAGGAACGTGTCATGTGTATAATGATCCCTATCTATATAAGCGAAGTACTCTTGTTGGTTGAGTTATGGATTTAAGGCATAGTGTGCACTCTAAAAGCGGCACTAACCGTAAATACACCGGTACAGCTTCTTGGTTACGAAATGTCAAGACATTGTTCAGTAAGTGCATTCCGTCATATTATCACAAAAGGCACGGCATTTAGTGCAATGCATTGAGGTAGATAGATAGACACACTTTGTTATTTAACATTTTAAAAAACGAAAACAAACAACATTACAATTTACAATAATAGTGCTGCAATAGGCGGTCTTATCGTTCTTTACCTACTCAATAAAATACTCAAGACTATATATAGTTAGAGATGTTAAAAAAAAACAATCACAATTATAATATGTAACGAGGTGTTTGTGTTGGTTTACAATAAAGCTTACTCGCTCTACAAAATGTTTATATACATGTATTCAACGTCATTATCCCGTCAGCCTGACGGAATAATGACGATATAATAACGATGATAATAATGCTGTAGGCTGACGGCGTCAGGTGCGATCTTAATCGACAGTAAATACCAGATTAACTGTTGAATAATTATAGGTAACTAGCATTTTCTTTCATATAGTTAAATAACAAATTATGCAAAAAACACACAGCTATACAATATTTACCATGGCACTTGCATTTATTTAACTTTAACTCATTTTATTTTAATAAACCTAATATTAGTAATTCAATGCAATGATAGGCTAAGCTAATACCGGCTTTTATTAGTAAGCACTCCGCTTAATCTTTAGTTAATTTTAGTTTTGTAACCAGTTATTTATCTTGAATACTCATTATTATTTTATTTATTAAGTACCTAATATTCGTAAGTGAAATTGAATTGATTCGTTAAGGTTACAAGGTGCATTGTTAAATAAAATAGATTTGAAAAAATCATGCTATGCAATGAGGTTGTGATGTTCAGTTGACGTATGTTCAGTACAAACTACTGAGGAAAATGGGTTGGGATATTTACGCTATGTGCATCGGGTTGGGACATTTGAGCTGAGGTCGTCTTTGTCCATTGTGTCTTCTTATTGCCGCCACGAATAAATAAATATCATTTTTTATTCGTGATAATTTAAGATCGTTTCAAAAACTTAAAGCACTGACTTCAAACGCCGCGCTAATCATTTTCAGTACCAAGTTTGAGTTGTCTATCTCAATATTTTTGGAGATACTCATTAAAAATGTCGATAACATTTAAATGGAAGCCTACTACTACCTGAGAAGTATTCCCTTTCAAACAAAATAAGAATTATCCAAAACAGTCCAGGCGTCTTTGAATAATCGGGGAACATACATCAAAATAAGCTTTCGATGAATTGAGAACCTCCTACTTTTTGAAATCGGTTAAAAAATATTTTCTTATTCGTAGCAAAGCTGTCATTAATTTCCAGACAATTTCTGTATTATCTTAAACCACATTGTCGTATAACATCAGGTTAGAAATATCATATCTCACTTGTGTCAAATGACAATAATTAATGGTCAGAAGCTTGTCTGTTTCTCTTTTTACTGAAACACAAAGAAGGAAGAGGTTCTCAATTCGTCTATGTTTTTTTTTGTGTGTATGTTACGCGATTGCTCCGTCAATTCTGAACCGATTCGAATGATTCTTTTTGTAATCGGTAGGGTACATTTCCGAAATAGTCCCATTGTAATTTCATCAAGATCTGATAAGTAACTCCAGAGATATGACGATAAACGTCTCAAACTTGCTACTGAAATTGACTCGCGGGCATTGAAGTCGGTTGTTTTAGTTTTTAAACTATCTTAATCTTATTACTTTTTCACATTCATATAATATATCTAGAGAGTATACATCATACCTACTTAGATACATAACGTTATCACTTAAATATAGATAATACAAAAATATCCATTGATATATTGATATATTATTTTCTAACTTTTTCACATTCATTTAATGTATCTTGAGTATACATTATACCTACTTAGTACATTACGATATCACTTAAATAAAAATATGCATGAATACAAAAATATCCATAAAATATACATTGATATATTTGTTTTACTTTTTCACATTCATATAATATATCTAGAGTAAAGATTATGTAAATGACATCTACCTACTTAGGTACTTACGATATCACTAAAATATGCATGAATACAAAAATATCTGTATTACTTTATCTTTTCCATTTAAAAATTAAGGGATATTTTTTTATTATTACCTAAACTTTTTGATACAACATTTTAATGTTCTCTTATCAACAATTTTGTTTTGTTCATAGTCACATTGTCTTTGTTTTAAACATTGTATCAAACGACTATTTTAAGTTATTTGCTTTGTCAGCACTTAGACATGATTAGCGACAAAGCTTTATCTTAAAACATTTTCTAGACACAGCTGTATCTAGGGTACCATTAGGGATGTTTTGTAAGCATAGCGCAATAAGTATTCTTTCATATTCTGTACCCTATTCATTTGAAAAAATCTTTTTTTTTTACTGAGGGAATGTAAAACTACGATTAATGGCTATTGTTGGACAAATCACACAGTCTGCACTAAAATTTACTACTTTTTTATTTTTCTTCATTTTATATTAGGTATCAGGATAATCAAAACGCTTTCTTGGTGATAAGCGGCGATGCCTGTCTATGAAATATCGTGTCACTGCATTGCAGCTGTTGTCCCACATGGCCTGTGTTTAACAAAATATTTAACATTTAGAATTATCTCGGGCGCAGTGTAGGGAAAGTTTCTGTTATAAAAAATATGCAGACGTTTTTACTTACAATTAGGCAAACGTCTGGCTTGTCTAGTTTGCTAGAATATAATTTAAAATAAACGGGCCAAGTGCAAGTCGGACTCGCACTAGTACGGTTCCGTGACACAGTAGATTATTTTATAACTATCATTATTACCAGTAAAAAAACGAGTTGGACTCGTCCACCGAGGCTTCCGTACCACCGTAGGTTATTACCAATTAAGCTAGACCTCTAATTTGTATTAGCGCTCATATAATTCAGAGGCCTATCTTAATATTACTTTATTCATTTTTTGGAATTTTTCTTTATTTATGCTGCAAGACCTTGCTTCTTGCCAAATTTCATGATTCTAGGTCAACGGGAAGTACCCTATACCTGTATAGGTTTTGACTCAAAACCTATAGAATACTTCCTGTTGACCTAGAATTGTCAAATTTGGGTAAAGGCAGGTTCTCACAGCACAAGTAAAGGGAAAAATTCGAGAAACAAAAAAAGTTGAAAATTAAGGCAATTTTTGGTACTTACAAGTTTTTGCAAAAATATAAAGTTGCCCATATCTTTTTATCGTGTTGATTCAGGACCTTGATGTTTATATACCTCATAGGGACTATAAACCTCAGCATTTGGTATAAATTTCAACTTGCTAGGTCTACACGTTCCTGAGAAAATCGGTGGTGACACACGGACAGACAGACAGACGGACAGACGAACAAGAAAGTTATCTTATAAGGGTTCTTTTTTTACCTTTTGAGGTACGGAACCCTAAAAATTAACTTTTTTCATAGTGTTTGTATGAAAAAAAGTTAATTTAAAAAAAATGTTATATATGCGGTTTTAAAAATATGCTACGAGTTTATCTCAAAAACTGCTGACTATTTCTCGTTCAAACCAAAACACATTGTACCACTTTGGAAGTTTAAATCTTTACCATAATCTTTAATTTTAATAATTTTGTATAAAAATGGCTGTGACATACGGACGGACAGACAGACAGACATGACAAATCTATAAGGGTTTCGTTTTTCGCCATTCGGCTACGGAACCCTAAAAAGGTTTCTATGATTTATATCACAGACTACGCAAGTACTCCAACATTAAGGACAGAGTATGGACAAAGTAACTGTAATCGACACTGTAACAGATTCCAAGATGCAATTAAGACGGTGGCATGTGTTCTTAGTAAAATGGGAGGACTACATTCTCGAATAGTTCTTGTGAAATATAGAATGTTTTAGTCGAGGTATTCAGTGTAATAGGGCTTCTGTTGGAGTTTTTGGTGATTAGGGTGTGATAAGGGGGTAGAGCTTTTAACAGCATTTGTACTTTCATTATAGAATTGTTTGGGTTCGTTGAGGGACCTCTGTCATTTAAAAATGTTTTTCAACGTATACATTATCTTAGTGCTATTATTTAGGTTCTGTATTTAATTTAATGTTGCTTGGTTGGTCTGACGTTTGACTTTTATAAACTATGAAACGGCCAGGCAGCTGAATGGATTTTGATAAAAGTTACTGAGGTAGTTTTAGGCTAGAATCATACTTAAATTCAAATCTTAAAACCACCCCCGACCGTATAATCCCAGATGGATAATCTGTTCATTGAGACCATTCTAATGAGTCAAAACTCGACATCTCGGCTATTAGTTGGTGAGGAGTTAAGTATTCTGCAGATTCCAGGAAATGTCCTAGCATCAAGTCAATGCTACCATGTTTTGATAATATCGTTTAAGTAAGAGGATACCGAATTTCGAAATAATCAGAGATATCAAAGTTGATTTCATAGCGCCATCAACTAGAGAAAAGCTCATATTCTTTAAACGGCTGAACCGATTTTCATAAATCAAAGCTAAAAAGACTCTCGATCATGATAGCTATCAAACAAAAAAAAAACTAAACCAAAATCGGTTCATCCGTTTGGGCGCTACAATGCCACAGAGATACACAACAGATACACACATCCATATTAGGTATAATGGCCATCTTTCTGCGTCGAGGGTTAAAAAGTTTCAGGTAACATATTTTTCATTAAAATCACTGAACAGATTTCATGAATATTGGTGTAGAGATCATTTGAATATTACTTATGGACTATAAAAAATAAGTTCAAAAACTAAAACCCGACTACTGAAAGATCACACTCTAAAAAGTATGAAACAAGAAAATATTCTCACCTGAGATCGCTATGTACAAACTATTCAATATGTATCGTGTATTATATAATTAACTTACTTTTAATAAATATTTTATTGAATTTCATAAATATTCTTAGTGGTGCTCAGTGGATACCTGTGGTCGTATGCTACTTTGCAGAGTGTATTGTTTTGTTACGGTTACACAGCCACGACGGACGGACATTCGACCACAGTATCCTCTGAGCAAAACACACACGAGAACATACATACAAACATACATACATACATACTTACATACATACATACCCACATACAGGTCAAAAACATAACTCTCCTTTTTGCTTCGCTGTAGTCGGGTAAAAAGGCCAGGCTACAAACAGCTGTTTTGTTGTGTCCTCTTCTAGCGCATGGGATGGTTGGTAGGGACCTCTCAGTCGTACACATTCACTCGGAGCAAAATTCAATCTTTTAAAATTCGGCAACCGGTATTCAGGACTGATATTTCGCAGGAAAACCTTGTGTTTGATCCATTAACCAGGTCGGTGAAGGTCGTTGTATAAGGGATCCTATACTTTTGTTGATTCAAGTCGTAAAGGGAGTTTTGGCGGGAAGGTGAAAAAGTATGTGCGCGCTCTCATTGTATTTTTTCCTAAAACTTGAGTTCTTCCGCGAGTTAATGTGTAATAAATATGATGATTAACCATCTTTGACCGCATCATCACTTACCAACAGGTGAGATAGTGGTCAAACGCTAGCCTATAACATATAATATATGTTGAAAAACATGCTATTTGCGTCGGTCACATTATTTCAAGTAGAAGTCTCAAGTCATAGTCCAGTTCAAGTAAAGAAAGTCCCTCAGTAAAGATGTAGACCTTACTGTAGAATTTTGGGTGTTAACTTACGCATGTTTCCCATCATTGCACTGTTTCCCTGAGCTGTTTCCTTACACTCGCACACATTCATCAGCACTGAATGGTTAGTAATCGACAGATTTATTACACATTAGCTCGCGATAGAGCACAAGTTTTAGGAAAAATAAAACCAAAGAGAGCACACACTTTTTCACGTTCCCACCAAAAACCTCGAAGAAATATTTGGATCATTCCTTCAAATATATATAGCGTTTTTTAGATTAACGTGTATACGTATAGTCTATGCAAATAAATAATACTCACTACTCACATAAAAATGCTATAGAAATAAAATAAAAAACCTATGAACTGATTGATAAAATGCCATAAAATGAGTTTGTCAATAGCCATAAAACTGTTAAATACTAATCTATTGAAGTTTTCTGTATTAATCATCACTCTCTTACACAATCAAATACATTTGTATATACTCGTAAAATAAGAACATTATTTTTCAAACAGAGTGCAATAGTATTAAACAAACCAAGTCACAAAAATCTCTTTATGTCAGCAAAAAATCCTTTGCTTGCCAGAAGAAAAAAAAACAGATAAAAAATAATTGTAATGATGAACGTTTGCATCCCAATTCTCAATTAAAATAGAATATTCAACGTTGCCTGAGGGTTGACACGTCTGCACAATCTTCGACTTCATATTTTAAAGGGCTCGAAAAAAGGGGAGAGCCGGCCCTATTGTGGCACCCTAATCAGAAACTGGGCCAATGGGCAAACGGTTCGCCGGTCACAATAGATTTTTTTTTCTACTAAATCGATAGGATTCAAAATGGCCGCTTTCCAATTTTTTGTATTTCGAAAGTCGAACGGATGACTCAAACAGTTTTGCTTAAGCTTTTTTTGATTAACACGAAGGTTTTTTTTCCGTAGTATAATTTAGTTATAATATTGAACATGTAGGTATAAATTTAAAATACGTAGTACTACCTTGATCTAAAAAAAATATTCATACTAATTGCATTTATGTTTAAAAAAAACATTAGTTAGGAATATTCAATGAATTTTGATATGAACACTATCTACTTATAAAGTTATATGTAAATTAATTATCTACCTACTTATGTAAATCATTGCAGTTCTGAAGTCAGGATATTAAAGCCATCATTTATATATGATTTATAAGTTTAAGGCAAGTAAAAAATATATACTAACTGTAAAAAAAGTCGATAGTTACCACAATAAATCATAAGTTACTTATTCCTAAATCCAATGAAAAAGCCAAATTAGGAAGCCAGATTTTATCGTTCCTCCAATTAATCATAATTAGTGGAAAAACTGTTGTTATAAAGATAAGCCATCTTAAAGCATATTTCCCTTGTTATTAATTACCATACTTAATTTGGCATTTACCGACAGACACAATCAAACTAAGAATAATGCATTTATTATTTTATATATATAGATGGATTTATATAATGTTTTTTTTAATTATCTATCAATCTAAAAAAGGTACACACGGAGTATCCGGGTGCACCTTGAATTGCTAACGTCTTTTGCTGTTACGAAAAAATTAAGATAAACGTGCTTGTTAGATACTTCGTCTAGAAAATATACACTAAATTGCCTTCAAACGTGACTCGTCGCGCCATCTACCCAGTCTACATAAGTTTGATAAGTTTATCGTACTTAGCGATGGCTGTGTGCAGTAAATTTTATAAACTCTACACGTTTTACTCATACAAACAGTGTGCGCGATGCGTATATATTTACAAATTTTACAGCTGTGTTCGTACGCTGAGTCAAGACTTTAGTTGTGTGCCATGTTTATACACAGTATCGCTACGCGTTTCGACACGTTTTCATTGTGTGCGCTTCATGTAGCGACGCTTTTTATTTCGTTGTAGGCGTCTCGATACGCCACGTGAGTTTGACGCACACTTGCAAAAAGTTTGTTTTCACAACGAACCTCGTAGCGACATCTAGTCCAGTTCAAGAGAACAATTACGTAACGTGGTTTACGCAAAAAGTCGTATTGGAATTCGTAGATAGTTTTACGGACATTTTTTCATAAGTAAATGTTTGTGTCTTGTAAGAAGTTGTATTAATAAGTTTATGTCATAAATATGATTAAAAATAGCATATACAACAATATTATAGTTATTACAGTTTGTTATATTATGAGAAATCAGCAAGCACTATATTTATGTCGCAGTAAACTGTATGGTTTTTAAAGTGAAACTTTTATCCATCGCCTCAAATATTTTCGTTTATCTAATTGCATGTTGCATTACAAAGGCACTCGCTAAATACCCTAAATCGAATAATTTTCGGAAAATTATTTGACTGAAAATGTTTGTTAAATACTCTGAATCAAATCATTTTCCGAAAATTATTCAATTTAGGGTATTTAGCGAAAATTTTCAGTTAAATGCCTACGAGCCGACAAAAGTTTCACTTGCTGGTTTCATTAATTTTAAAAAAATAATCGTATGTATGATTCTAAACGTCGTATTATGATTTTTTTTATGTTAAAGTAAGCAAACAAGCAGACGGCCCGTCTGATGGAAAGTTAGTTACCGTCGCCTATGAAAATCTGCAACATCATTGCCGCTGTTGATGCGTTACCGACCTTTGAGGATTTCGTGGATACCCATTTTAAAAGACTGTATTATAACTGGATAAAAATATCGCTAAACATGCAACATCTACTCTCATTTACACATTTTACTATGTTTTAGTTTAAGTATTACATATTTGGTAGTACATAGGGGAGTGTTGGTTCCCACACTCATGTATGGTACTGAATGCTGGGTATGGCAGAAGAAACATGAAAGTAAAATTAATGCTGTAGAAATGAGAAGTTTGAGAAGTATGATCGGAGTGACTCTGATGGATAAGTTGGAGAACAGCGTGATAAGGGAATGTTGTGTGTGGTAGAAGATGTAGTGACAAAGATAGAGAAAGGGATGCTTAGATGGTTTGGGCATCTAGAGAGGATGGATGAAGAAAGATTAACGAAACAAGTTTATGAGACCGACCTAGGCGAACGTATCACGACCAGATCGGAGACGTTTTAAAAAAAGGCCAAGTCAAAAGTACCTATAACCGGCGAGCATGTATGAAGGCGCTCATGAAAGTAGAAGAAGCGAAGGAGGTATGTCAGGATCGTAGCATGTGGAAAGAAGTAGTCTCTGCCTACCCCAACGGGAAATAAGCGTGATTGTATGTATGTATGTATGTACCTATTACGTATTTGATTTGAGCATATGAGAAACTACGTTAAGTCTTCACATCGCCAATCCCACAATGTCTCAAGACGAAAGTCTTCAATTAGTGCGTCTTACCCGTTATGATATGCAGAGCCGAAACGTGGACACTAACGGTTGGTTCACAAATTAAAAGTAAAATAAACTTTT
Source organism: Cabera pusaria (assembly GCA_954871355.1). Lineage (NCBI taxonomy): Eukaryota > Metazoa > Arthropoda > Insecta > Lepidoptera > Geometridae > Cabera > Cabera pusaria. The sequence continues at coordinate 11,417,205 of OX940895.1, read as the reverse complement.
CAACAAGCAAGAGAAGTTGCTGACATGGTGTTTAAAATTAATTTATTGTATTTATGTTGTTATAGTATATTAAAACAGTTTAAAATTGTTTTGTTCACTGTCGTCAAAATCCGTTAGAATCATTATGTTAATATTATTTAAATATTTAATCGAAATGAAGAAAAAAAGCAGTAAGCAGTTTTTAGACTTTGAAATATCTAAACTATAGATAAACAAATAGTTTTTGTTTAAGAAGTTAAAACTATACCAACTCTTACGGTGGTAATATTTGGCTGGAAGGAACCCATTCAGTTCAGCGCCACTACTTTCCGTGAAGACTTCAAAATGTTCTAAATTAAATATTATTACCTTCTGTCGGGTAATGATACATAGTGAAGCTTATACTATTTAAAATAAATTATAAAATACGAAATAAAGTAAATATGACTAAACTTTTAAATTAAAATGACGTAATGTCTCAAGTTTTCATATACTACCTTATACAAATCTATCACCACCGAAGTTTAAAAATAAAATAGACAGCTTTATCAAAGACTTCCTTTGCGTACGGCCAGATTGAATTCGTTCTGGGTAATTATTTCAAAGGCATGTACTAATTTATAATTCAAGGATGACCGTGGGCCCAAACGTAATCAAAATATAATTGAATATGCCATCGAATGAGACGTAGCATTCAGGCAGGTAACAAAGTTACGCCGGCACAATGCATAATCGCTATATTATTCAAAGGAAATGATTATAATCTTATAATTAAGCAATTTAGATATAAATATTCGAGTAGGAAATATAATTAATTCACACGACTAGATTTAGTTAATTCAAGGTGTCGCCAATTCAGGGTTACGTGAGGATAGAATATTGACCAAGACCGAGACACTCATGTTTGTAATCAAGTGTCGTAAAGTGTCACACTTATGACACTGCAGCTTATCACCGCTACAAACTCGGTCAACGGCCTACGGTCTACGAAACATTTGATTGCATCACGCAATTTCGTAGCTAGTAGAATAGAATGTCGCGACTGCGTTCCATTCTTAATGAAGTTCGTCTAAGTTCAATTTTAGTTTTCTTATCGTCATTCCGAGGATGCTGCGTGAAATGAAGCCAAAAATTAACATTTTGCTGAACGCAGGCTAAGCGAGAGTTGTGGCCGCTCAAATTGTATCACAAGATTAGTAGAGTTCATTGACGTTTGTCGTAGACACAGGGGGATATTATGAGGCTCGTACGAGTACTAGCTAGTAAGAGTAGTTAGGTCTGCGTGTTAGAGGGAGATGGCGTTTTCTAGCACATTGTCGCGTCGCGTGGTAGCAGGTGTTTATCGGCATTTATTCGGCATGTTTGAACTTTTGAAGGTCGAAAAATAAACATTTGGCGCGTCAGATCGGGCTCGGGTTCTCTAACGAGAATAATAGATGAAAGATCTTGACTGAAAATTTGTTTTGAGCGCACATGGAAGATTTTCGTAAAAATATTTTTGTGGCAGATCTATTCATCAGTCGTTAGGCACGTTAAATAAAGCTACTTGGATAGAGCTGTATTTTTTCGAGCTAACTAATCGCTTGCAAAGAAGCGAACGAAAACGTGTTATGATGCCGTATATAAATTACCGTGAAATTTATTTTATTATACATCGTTGTGAAATATGATACTTTTTTGGCGTAAAAATAAATAGATAGAATAATTGGGTAATAGAAGAATAGTAAAATATTAGGTATTTATATTAAATTGGTTTTATTTTATTATACGGCGGCACCTTTTAAATAGACATCTACGTTGGCTAAGGTCGTGAATATTTTTTTGTCTTTTGTTTTTCTTTATATACCACTTTACTCATTTATTTTACTTTATTCCTAATTCTTGGTTTTTTGTCTAAATAAAATATGTTTAATATATTACGTATACACTTTAATAGCTTCAGCAAAAACATTATTAACATATAACTTGACAATAACTTCAATTGGAATTTATTTACGTCAATACATTATATTTAACATCAGTGGTGATGGTCAGCTAGAGTTAAAATGTTTAGTTAAATATATAAAAACAAACGGCGATCTAAAATATTAGACAGCTGGTTTCTCACGGTACAACAATATGCCGCTAGGTATATTATACTATTTACTAAAATTTAAATAAACTCTTTTACATATTAACTCAAATTGTAACAAACATTTGGATTCTTTAAATTATTAACCTCTAAAATATGTTTTATGACACTTCGAACAAAATGTATATAATTATAAAATAACAATTTCTTTGTATATTTTTTAAATGAAAACATAAGTTTCAGTTGCTTGCCACAAACGAAATTATAATTTATTGGTACCTATATTAGAAATAAAAGTTTATAAAAATATTCATAGTGTGTGCAATTACATATAGTTACCTGGTTAAAAAATAAATAAAATTTCATATTTATATGTGTATATAAAGACATGTATACGAAATAATACATTTTTGTTTACCTAGATAAGCTAAATCTAAGGTCTTTTTTATGAAAATAAATAAATATTATGGTAGATATTACACAAATTTAAATAATTATATTTTAAATCCAAATGAAAGCAATCTTTAAAAGTGTGTAGGTTACATTTAGATATTTTAGAAATGATCCATTATTCATACATTAGATAGACCTACGATAGTTTTAGTGATACCTAAATGTTAAAAAGTTCCATTATTAAAATCCCCACTTTGCCCTACTTCTCTATTGCCTGTGTCAACGAGCACTGGACCGATAAAATATAAAAAATAAACTGGCCAAGTGCAAGTCGGACTCGCAATCGTAGGGTTCTGTACCGCACTACAGTATTTTATAAATTCGAGCAAAAAATACCACTATCATTTTTCACCAATAAAAAATAATAATTATTAAAATTAAACATTTTATTTCTTATAACGCCATCTAACGTCTAACGAAGGTATTAGGGATCGACATTTCAATATAACGCCATCTATGCGACGTTTACCTAACTAAGCGATCATAGATGGCGTTACATTGAAATGCCGAAAAAAACACGTTGCTTGTATGGGGACCCCTCTATTATTATTAACTTCTGTTTTTAGTATTTGTTGTTATAGCGGCAACAGAAATACATCATCTGTGAAAATTTCAACTGTCTAACTTTCACGGTTTATGAGATACAGCCTGGTGACAGACAGACAGACAGACAGACAGACAGACAGACAGACAGACAGACAGACAGACGGACAGCGGAGTCTTAGTAATAGGGTCCCGTTTTACCCTTTGGGTACGGAACCCTAAAAATTATGAACATAAATCGCGATTGTCATCAAACCATACATAACGATTAATATTAATCGATAAACTACAATCACGAAATCACGATACAGGTTAATGAAAGACTATGACAACACGAGAATCTGTAAAATGTATTCTAAAACTACACAACAAAACATAAGTACACAGCAAAAAATATAACAGCTCTTAAATACCTATATTTTTCGTATTCCATTTAGTAATTGAGCTCAACTCCCACATAACCGTTCTAAATGTTGCTTCGGAAATATATTACCCATCGATTGTCATCCGAAAACGGGTATTAGGTACCTTTCCAAATCGAGTTTTGTCTTTATCACTCGTAATTTTGGAATAAAAGTCAATATATTAAGTTGAATTAAACCGGTACAAGGTTCTCATCCTACGGTTGCAAGATGCGTTATTTACATACGTAATATGAAGGTGAAAAGGGAATACAGAAAGATTATAAGTGTACGTAAAAATAATTAAGAACCTTATATCAAATTGTTCAATATCACGAGACAATTCTCATTGCAAAAAATAATTTCGTGGCCTGTTAAATATTTTGTGGTCATGCAAGGAAATATATAAAAATATTTATTATTTATGATACAAATAACGAATCAACAGTGACTTGTACATATTTTTATAAGTTAAAGCTTTCTTTAGGTTATATTAAAAAAATAAAAAACTAATCAACGGCGACTTAGTAACTTTTTTTATATACATTAAGGCTTACCTAAAGTTAATTTAATAAAACAAATAAAACTCTGCATAATATCTAACAACATAAGATTTTATTACTATGCTTTACCTAATTAGTATAAGATGCGTAGTAATATATTGATGAAGTAATTATTTAAATGTGATAATCATGCGTTCTTTGAACCGAATATTTTCTTTAGAAATTAACATTATTAAGACATTTGTTAGTATTAAAATATTAAAATAGATATTCATAGAACTTTCGTAGTGGTTAGATAGATTGAATTGGTACTCAATATCAGAAATTGCATAACCTTTCGCGGTATTTAAAAGTATGTTTTTACAAGATATATATGAAAATGAAGATGATTTTGGAAAATTAATAAATTATTTATATTGTAATAATGTTAATAACTTGAAATTGACTTGTTAAAATTAACTTTAAATACAAATTTTGGATTAAAAATAACACCATAATAGGGCATACCTATACGCTATGCCCTGACCCCTCACCATAATAAGCTATTGTATTTAGTATGTATTAGGTATATAACTATTAGATAACTTTTCAAAAACTGTACCTATTATCAAAAGGTAATAATATAATGATAATTTAGCATTAGTTTAATAAAAAAATCCCGCTATGTACTGTTTAACCATTGATCTTCACCTAATGGTTGTCTAGAAGAGATCGCTTTAAGCAATAAGACCGCCTGTTTAAAAAATAGAATAAATGTTAACAGTATCTTTTGTAAGCTAATTTTAAGTTTCATGTTTAAGGTGTTCAATAAAGTGTTTATCTATCTTTAATTAGTACTTACCTATTTGAGAAGATTTTTTATGATTGGTGAAATAAAAATAGGCAATAATTGTTGTCACATTATTGTACATAAATAATGGTATTGGTATCATGATAGCTTAAAAACTTTAAGACTAGCAATGGCCATTCGACAGACATTCTTATGAAATGTAGATATATTTTTAGAAAGAACATTGCGAAGATGCTTCCCATTTTTGAGAGTGATAAATTATGAAGGCTTAAGCGGTTGAAACCGGGAGGTAAAGCTTTATTATAAATAACTATAAGCGTGTTTATGTTTTTTCATATTACTAAGTAGCTGCAGCAGCTGTAGATAGGTATTTTTGTACTGTAGATATTATTATTGTGGATCTTTTTTACGAAATAACATAACATAGTAAAAACAAAAATACAGACGAATTGAGAACCTCCTCCTTTTTTGTGAAGTCGGTTAAAAATAGACTGAGATTACCTTTTATTCATTTCGAATAAATTCCTTCAAGTTCATCCACTACGTTAGTTGTGGCGTCATAAGCAAATGACAGAGGTTATAAATTAATTTAAAATAGAATATTTTTTTAAATAAACACTTAAATATATATATATATATGAAAATATATATATCCAAATATTTACATATATAAGTATTATAGTTAATTAAAACGGCTTTACACTCACGGGTTAAGATATCAAAATTACTCCGACACGTTTCGGACATTTTTGAAGTCCTTTTTCACAGGAGTCAGGCCTACCTAACCCGTGAGTGTGAAGCCGTTTTAATTAACTATAATATGTGTTATTCTCACGATAATTTCCATAAAGAAATATATAAGTATATCACATATTAGAAAAGCATTCTAAACTTTCTAATAACATATATAAGAAATTTAAAATATTGATTATATCAACATAGTATGTGCAGGTATGTAAGTAAATGATAAAGATGTTTAAAATAAAAACTGCTATCTAATTATATGTATTACCTATTAACAGATAATGATTACCAAACATTCTTTAAAAACGAAACTGTCCACATGTCTTAAAATTATCGTGAATTTGTAACATTATTATTGTTATATACCGGCTGTAATTCACGTACTTTTAATCGAATTTTCTCGACCTAGGTTTCGAGCGAGTCAGTCGCTCTTCCTCGGGTGAACATCGCGATCTCACCGCGTGACCTCACTCCCGAGGAAGAGCGACTGACTCGCTCGAAACCTAGGTCGAGAAAATTCGACTTAAGGTACGTGAATTATAGCCGGCATATAACAATAATAATGTCCACATGTCGTCCTTTTAATAGAAAGTCGAATAAATTAATTACAAAATAATTATTTCATTATGAAGCAGGAAGGCTTAGCATGTTATTTTTATGACTCAGCGGGGTGTTATCTAAAACTAATTTTACATACCACGCAAACATAAACATACCCCATAAACATGGTTTAAAGAAATAACATAAACAAAAAAGTAATTAATAATAACGTCAAAAATTAGACTACATCCTGCTAAAACAAATGTTATCCATGTAAAAATTCTTAGCACGTTAATTACGCTTAATTTACCAATTTTAATACTTAATCAGATACTGGGCACACCATTATCATGTTTTTTGGAAAATATTCCACGCGTAATTATCTCGCCGGCATCATGGAACGAAAATAAAATTAATATCGAAGTTAAAAGAGCCCGCTTGATATAGTAACCTAATAAATTCTCATAAATGCTTTCTGTCTTACAGGTATCCATTTAAATATCTATTATATACTTTGATAAATAGGCTGGCCCGATATCAGCTATCTAATCGCCTAATTAAGGGACCCTATACATATTCTCGTATACATAATACGGAATCTCATTAATCCCTAGGAAGTTAAAAGGCCACACAGGCGGCTTACGTAATTCATGCTATCTCCTTCGCATGTAGGCTAAATTGGGGTGAGAAAAAGAGACAAGTATTAAGTAGGCTGCGCGTCCTTCTAAAGGCTTTATTGGGGAAACTGGTTTTCATCGAATGCTTCGGGACTTAGATGTTAAAATATATTCGAGAATTTGTTATTTATTTATATATATAATACCGTATCAATGAAAAGTATAATTTTTATTCAAAACAAATCATATTATGAATGAAAAGAAACAATATTTCTGAGTTTTAGCTCTGATATCGAATTAATTTTAATTCTCCTATATACAAAATACCACCAGCGTAATGTTTTTGCTTTTCGGTAAATAGTATAAATAATGACCAGAAAACGACTTAAAATTTGGTATTTATCATTATTGCTTTTTTTAGTGTTACATGCCTACCTATATTTACTTAGTTACCTACGCGACAAATTGTTACAAATTTTGTTTCTCAGTTACAAACTTATTTTGAGGAAACAAGGTTAATTTAACTGATACTTAACTTAACGGTATTATCTGTATATATCAACAAAACACACAAAACCGTTCATTTTACTGAAAATAACGCAGCAATGTGCAGCCAACTTAAAAAAAAAAGTTTTATTGTGACAAATACACCCTATACCTAAGTTCACAATGAGTACGAGTTTCATAAAAATAGTATTTTTTATAATTAACTACTTTCTAAGACTCAGTAAACTAAAAGTAATGTATTTGTAATTATAAGGTATGTAAATAAAAGAAAACAAAATAAACTAGTGATGTAGGTATGATTATTTTTTTACTAGAACTATTCATAAAATTGTGAAGGTGGATAGAATAAGAGTAGCTAGAATTAAGGCAATATGTATACACATGTTTACTTTTTAAAGATATGTACAATAGATAATAAATAAGATAAGTCATGCCCCTTGGTAAATGTAAAGATGATACATAACAAAAGCCTCTGACCACACTGTTTTTCCATAGGTGGTAGAAGGATATTATATCGATGTTCTGCCTTTTTTGCTACCATAAAGTAGATTACCACCATCAAGTAGAAAATCTGCAGCCATAACCTTACGGTGTTCCATTAGCACATATTTTATGAGAGTCCGAGTATATTCTAGGCCTAGTTAGTGTGTTTACCATCTTCAACCACATCATCGCTTACCACCAGGCGAGATAGTGGTCAAAGGCCTAAAAGATATAAAATTAGACATTAATAAAATTTAAAAAATTACAACATAGATACTCGTACATTTTACGCTTTGTATATTTAAAAAAAATTACGCAAATATTTCAATAGGTAACTAAAATGTTTATATTCATCGATTGAATTCAAATCAAATTTTACATTAGTTATAGTACTTACATCAATATCCTCCGTTTCGTTAAGAATCTTTAACTACATGAAATAATGTTTTATTGATCTGGCATATATAAACTGACTTCACGATAAAGGTGCAAGGTCTCAATTCGCCAGTATTTTTAAATTTTTACATTTATTTTTGTTACTTAAAAACTCCGTCAGTTAATAACCGATTTAGAACATTATTTTTTGTTTGAGAGAATATGCTTTCCTTTTGGTCCCATTGTAATTTTATCGAGATTTGATAAGTTTTTCCTGGGATATGGAGATAAACTCCTTAAACTTAGTACTGAAAATGACTATCGTGGCTTTTGAAGCAGGTTTTATGGTTTTGTAAAAGATCTTAAATTATAATAAGAAAAGGAATGCAATAATACTGGTTGCCTCCTAGCTGCGACTTCAACTGAGTTAAAAAGTATCCTACGTGGTATTCTGCCCTAGTGGAATTGTATGTGAAATAATTGAGATTTGTATAACGTCCGTGCAGAACTAAAAAACAATTACACAAACTGACTTTTACATTTATAAATTTACTAGCTGTGCCCCGCGGCTTCGCTTGCGTCAAAAAGTATCCTATGTTCTATTGTCCCATAGTTATCCTTGTGCGAGATTTCAGGTAAATAGGTCCAGCCATTTAACCGCGAAATATACAAACTGACTTTCGCATTTATAATATTGGTCTTGATAAATTTACCTATAGTGTTGGTACTAGGTAAGTATATAAATTAATAAACGTTGTATCTTTCGATAAGTTTTTATCAAATGACGTAGCTATTTACATCGGGTAAGAAGCTCGTAGATACCTAGTAGATAGATACCTACTACTCGTAAGTATCGTACTTTTTTATTTACCATAATAAAAAAAAACAGTTTGTGTGCTACATGTGCTTAAATAACCTGTCACTAAAAACTGACATTACCGACCATGTCAAATGTAAAATAAGAATAAAGAGTATAACATGTAAAACAGCAATTATGTACTTATGAAATTAAATACTAAGTAGTCTTATATTAATAAAAAACAATTCAAATATTTTTTAAACGAATCTGACGAATTTTCCAAATACATAGAAAATTAAATCAGAACCAAAATATTCGTCGACGTCCCGAAGCATTCGGTCGAGTTTGGAAAAGCCTCCGAGGATTTCGGATAGATGGCGTTAGGAAGCGCGTAATGGCTTCCTTCCAGAAATTCGCCTTGAACTAGGAATTTCTAAACCTAGTTATTTTAAATTTTCTACACAAACCCTAAATTTCTAAACCCTCTCTGAAAGTGAGAACCTTTTCAAGAGAATTTAAAGTAAATGAGTCTTAAGTCTTACAAGACTTCGGCTGGAATAAATTTGAATACGAAATTCGTACAAGGTATTGGAGTATTCTTATCTCATCGGATAACTTGATGGTTTATCCGAAATAAGCCCAGTAATTTAACTCTGCGTCTTGAAAAATGTATGGGACCACACAACACAAGGCATGAATTTACATTTTGTTGTTAATGAACGTATGGAAATCGAGTGCGTAGTTTTCCATGGAGTTTTATACGCTACAATTGGTTAAGATATTAAAAATGCTTCTAGTTAAATTCTGTTACATGATAAATGTTGTATTTTACTTTATGATTCAAAGTACTATATCCACATAATTCTAGTTGGACCAACTACATCTAATATTAGTTAAGTACAATGCAAATCTTATTTGGCAGTCTTGTAACGGGGGTGTATTCTCGAAATCTTCGTCCCTACATATTCATTTCGACTATCTATTATTAGAAGTTATTTTAGTGTAAAAGTTTTCCTTATGATCGCTACGATTTATTTGGATGTTGCCAGATCAAATGGTGTTGCATAACCAAGGGTGGCTGGGCGTCGGGATGCCGTATTTATCTGGGCTCGCGTCTTGCACGCATGCGCAGAAAGTCCTCCGCCATTTGTTGGTAAACATTCTGTGTGGTCGATAGTATTTTGTGCACATCGTAGGAAATAATTTAGCTCGATAATAGAGCGCTGTAGGGAGGCGATGTCCCGTGTAACAAAGATAGGCGCAATTTGATCGTCCACTGTTATATTTGTATTTTCCTGGAGGAATTTCGTGGTACATAATATTTTGGAAGCTGAATAGCGGTTCCTATGTTATGTTAAAAGTGTATTCTGTATGAGATTTATATAGAACGCATGCGCCAACGTTTTTACATTAAAGGAAATGCCTATCGGGTACCAAATTTATTTAAAACATAGTACTGCATTGCTAAACCAATAACCGTCCTGAAAATATAAAAACAAACATAAAATAATTAATTGTTAATAATTCCTGTATAAAGTAACACCTAAGCAACGTTTATAAGTAAGAAATTACTTTTTATTATGAACACACTTTTCCAACTTCATTAAAAACAAAATAAAGAAGAGATATGCAAACATTTAATTTATCCATGCCATTGTTTCAAAAAGAGAATCGAAGTAGCTTTCCAAAAAGATCTCCCCACGATCGTTTAAAAATAAATATCCGGGGGTGGCGCGTTGTCTTAAAGAACCATTATTGCCACAATCTTTATGAATGCAAAAATCTATATTAAGGACACGTAGCTATCATCGGCTTTGCTTCGAAAAATGTAAGGCATCACATCACATCTTTCGTTGATGGAAGCTGTTATGCCGTCAACAATTTGATTCTACCAACTTATATTTGTTACTACATTTACCAGTCTCGCTCTTATGCCCAACGTAGAAAGTTATAAATCCTATGACAAATACTTTGATTCGTACACTGGTAAAGTAGTCTTTAAATATATATAAGAAATCTTCAATCAGTAGTCGCACTAATGGTAGCGTTTTGACGCGTGCTGAAGTTAAACATGCGTTTTATATTTAGAACAGGATTTTGAGAACTTCAAAACTATTTTAAATCTCATAAAAAAAAATTATGCTGAATACTTATCTAAGTATACTTTTACTAGGTATAAAACAAATATATATTTATATTTAACCATTTTAAAATAAGTCTTTATTTATTAGGCTCGATGTAAGTATTACGATATTATATTACTTGATATTGTATTGACAGGTCAACATATTTTACATTATAATAGGGAATATTTTATGTGGTACTGTCTAGTTAGAGATGTGTAAGAACCCTACAAACAAAAACTGAATTTTATAACTTACACGTAATTTATATATTTACTAATACGTATGAAACTACAATATTAAATATAAATATAAACAGGATGTCAATAAGAAGAAAAACTCATGTGCTTTTCAGCCACATACCAATATAAAAAAATACTGTCAGCTAATCCCACAAAAAAAGAAGTCCTAAAAGCCAAGTCACGTCCACGATAAGGCGAAGAGCTACAATCATAGAGTACATACAAAATACACTATTTCAATACATCGATAGAGTTTGTCGGCACCTCGCGATACCGCGCCCTATCTCACGAACAGGTTTGGAGAAAATACTTTACCTACCTATAGGGAATTATAGGTGTGTGGCTCTGAATTTACCCTTACGTAAGATGGAGGCGCTTGCGTAAATGTACTAAAGGTAAAGAATACGAATCTTATTATTATCTTATACACTTATATACTTATACATCTTATAAACAAATATAGATCTAAAAGCTTGAATTCAAGTTAGTAACGTTTGATAAACTATCAGTATAACTAAATCCAAATTGTAGGGGTAGAAATAATTTAATGATACAGCAAAATTATTGCTTAGAAGAAAAAATAATCGTCAATTGTTTTCTTATTTATGGGGCTACAAAGTATCTAAATTGTCTTTTGTTTTTAAACTCGTATTCACGTATATTTGTAACATTATACGGGTAAAAAGCTTTGTGCTGATAATGAGATTAATTTTATAACTGTCATCAACTCATCACTAATAAGTAAATTGTTATAATAAAAATATTAAGTAAATTCTAGATTTCTTCAGGCGGCGCAACCACAGGGCTGAAGATAATGTATAGGTATTTGATATATTATAACTTAATAGATTTTGGCGTGATTGCAGTCCACCTGGCCAGCCAAGTTAGAAAATCTGTCCCCAAACATCTAATGTGTTCCGGCAGCTATCCTTGAGAGCCGGTTCCCATTCTTGGCCTAGCTTGCTTACCATTCTCGACCGCATCATCACTTACCAACATGTGAGATAGTGGTCTAACGCAAGCCTTTATAATATTTAAAAAAAAAACTTTTTTACTATTATTATAGTTTCGCTTATTAGGCAAAATCAATTTAAAATTAAACAATAGTTCAATAATTTATAAGCTACTGATTATGTTATATGAACTAACATATAAATAAATACATGTTGAAAAGTAAGCAAAATTATTTGCGTATTTCAGTTAGAGTCGCTGCATAAAGATGCTCAAACAGCGGAAATATTTCACTGTAAGTAAAACTCCTAACATAACTACTTCTGACGTTTGTATGAAAACAGAATAACACTTCAACTCAAAATAAGCTGTTTGTTTCAAACAACGGCCTGTGTTTATGCGCCGTCGGATAAGGCTGAATAAAGACATATCGTCGCCGACGGGTGCCTCTTGAAAAACTTTTAATCCAGTTTACGCAAGCAGAAACTAAAACTTTGTTCTTGTATCATACTCAGAAATTAATGGTAACTTCTCTACTCTTATGAATAAAGTGACGTCTGTGTCTTAAAATGTTATAATTATTGTTTAAAAATTAAAGAACGACACAGTTTGCCGCAGGACTGTCGCGCGAATCATTTTACGAAGCATGTTTGAGGTGTTTGTTTCATATCTTTGTAGATACTCATGATATCTTCAAATAATTTATTAGTTATATAACCTCCAAACTCATAAGAATAAATCATACAATGATTCACACTGGCCTTCACATTGGGCGGAGAAATTGAGTAATATAAAATACACATAAGAATATCCCACAAACGCATTGATAACCTCCTTTTTTCTGCCATTTTAATAGAGGCTGAGTAGCAGCTATACTTATTTTTATTCTCTACGCAAGCTAAACATAAGGCAACTCAGGTGAGATATTCTTATTATAAACTAAAATCGTTGATATAAGTAAACAGCAAAATATTCAACAGCAACGAGGATTAACAAACAACACCTGTTATTTGTTAATCCTTATTTTAATATAAAATGTAAATAAGCCTTAACTGGGCTTATTCCGTTTCGTACAAGCACTCATGTCGGGTCGGTAGTAATCCCTAAACCTTCGTTATTTCGAACGGACAAACAATGTTTTGCAAAATACGTATTATCAACCCAAATTAAGCGGAGTTTGCTTCCCGTTACAAACGTCCTCTAGGGGGAGCCACCTGGTGTAGTTTACCCCCTTGCAGTGCCTTCATTACGAGATTTGTCTCAGTTGCGTTGCACTAAGCTCGACTGAGTTCTGAGTAGGATCTGCATGCGAATTTTCCCATTTACAAAATCTCGATTCTAAAACGACATTGGATCTTTGTTCAGTGTCTTCAGACTAGATGAGATTTTGATGGAGCGCTCGGTTCGATATCAAGACTCGAATGCATTCGGTTAGGACGTGTTCGGTTTTATAAGATACTGATTTGAGACTTGTCTGAGCGCGTGCTTAAGCTGCTGTGTGAATACTGAATCGGGATTTAATAAGTTACTCAGTGGAATGGTAAATCTCTTAAAAGGTTTTTCGCCAAATGTTTAAATAAATTGTGACGTTGGGCTACTACACGATGTAAAACTACTTATTTTAGGTACTTACAACGTGATAATTGTAACTTAATGCCATATACATTTTTCAAATACACAAATACTTCATTGATCCACTTTTAGTATAAATATGGTATTGCCGTGATCCCTGTGTATTAGAATCCTATAATTTTTGCCTTATAGGCAATCTTTTGACGACTATATCGCCTGGTGGTAAGCGATGAACGCGTTAGGCCTAGAATACTCTGACTCCCAAGGGCTGTGAGCTGCCGGAACACCGTAAGGTTTTGGTAGTAGATTTTTTCCTTAATGATGGCAAGCTACTCTAACATAATTATGTATAACCTATATATCAAATAAATATATTCAATTTACAATCATATTAACATAACATAAATTACATGCTCAACAAAATAACGTCAAACGTAACGTAACGTAACGTAAAATGTAATATAGGTAAATGTATGTATGTAACCTAAATCATTTAAAATTTGGTATATTTTTGAGTTTTTAATAATATACGTATATTGTAGATAAACAAGCAGAAATGAGAATATTATCAACTGGCATTATAGTAAGTCAACTTACTAATAAATTTAGTATTTATGAATTTAAATTACCATGTTTAAAGCTGTTAATATATCTATTGCTACCACAGTAACATAATAGCATAATATATTTCTATGTTAATAATATTGAAAGTGTTTTCATAAATATTAAATACTAAACCCCTAGGTGTAGTTACATAAAGTCTATATTTACCTATGTAGTATGTAGTAATAAATATGTAGTATGTAGTAATAAATACAATAATTGGAGAACTACATATTTGGTAAAGGTATAACAGTTACTAAATAAAGAACTGAGTAGGAAACTTGGCCAGGTGAGGTGATGAAAAATGGAGTAAGTCTTTGACGGAATGGCTGCCACGAAATAACAAGACAATAAATGCTAGACGTCCAGCAGCACATTGGTGTGGATGAAAGAAGTGAAGGATTGCAGGAAAAGAGGTCTGGGACCCACCCAAGATTGGGTGGATTAAATACTGCAAATGATTATGAACTAAAAAAAAACTGGCCAAGTGCAAGTCGGACTCGCACTCGTAGGGTTCCGTAACACAGTTAATTATTCCATAACTATGATTTTTCGCAACTACAAAATTAACTTTGTTTTTCATAGTGTTTTTATGAGAAACAAAGTTATCTTTGCGGTCGCCATATCTCTAAAACTGCTGACTGTATCTCGTTCAAACCAATTTTCGTTGTTAGTTTTTATTGAGATCTACGGCATATTTATTTTTTTAGATTTTTCACTCCCATAATTTAAAAGTTAGAGGGGGGGGGGGGGGGGGGGACACACATTTTACCACTTTAGACGCGCCTATCTTTCAAATGATTGACTTTGAGAAAAAAATGACTTTAGAAACCTCAACGTCATTTTTAAAGACCTATCCTTAGACCCCACACGTATAGATTTGAAGAAAAAATTTTTTTTTTGTTTCAGTTCCATGTATGGGATGCCCCCCCTTAAACTTTTATTTTTTTTACTTTTGTATAAAAATCGGAAAGCGGTTCACAGAATACATCTACCTACCAAGTTTCAATTCTGTAGTCCTAACAGTTTCGGAATAAAATGGCTGTGACATACGGACGGACAGACAGACAGACAGAGAGACAGACATGACGAATCTATAAGAGTTCCGTTATTTGCCATTCGGCTACGGAACCCCAAAAAGGATTCTATGCGCATAATTATGTTTTAGCAAATGCTAGAGATAAATGCTGGTAGAACTAAAAGTGTTTAAAAATATTAGGATAAGTTTAAAAACAAAAAAACCGTTTTCACATGCCATTCAGTTTCAGTAGCAAGTTTCAGATATTATACTACACCAATCAGATCTTGATGAAATTTTAATGGGAGCACCTCGGAAATTAACAATACCCATGAAAAAATAAATATTCAGATCAGTTTGGCAACTGACGGAGTAATCGCCTAATAAACATTAAAAAAAACATACAGACGAATTTGAAAACCTCCTGCTTTTTGGAAGTAGCTTGAAAACATAAATGCGTACAGGTAGCTTATAAGCAATACCTGCTAACAAAAAAAAAACATTCATATGGAAGTGGACACAGTGGAATTAAAGAAAAACCCACATAAATAATGTAACACAAGCAACCTGATAAATTATCTATTTAATTTAGAGGAATCAAATGATAGCAATCAACCGATTTTAGAGCTTTAGGTTGTCAATCTTTTTGCTTAGTCATTAAAGTACATAAAAATAATACCTAACTACATAATATAGGTATTTAATTATTTTTACAAATACCTGCTGTGAAGGATCAAATCTTTTAGCGTAGGTTGTGTTTATACAGACAAAGGTGGGTAGGAGGTCTTATAACGATTTATGCAAATTGTTGACTTCGAACCTTTGCCAAATTCATATTTCTTGTTTGTAATTTGACATACCTTAAAATAAATTAAAATATATAAAATAAAAATTAACAATGTTTTTTTTTATTTGTAGGTATCTGAAAATATACATACCCACATATTTGAATATGCATTTTAATTAGTTGACACGGGACCAAAATACTGGCATGTATTTAACTCAGAGACTAAGCATCGCCATTCAACGGGGGAATACCTACAGTCAGCATTTGGGGAACTTTACCTACTGGTAGTGGTTTGGTAGACTAAATTTTAGTTTTTATTGTTTTTTATTGGGTATATTTGTTCTTTTTTCAATTTAAATTTGGTATAATATTATATGTAACCTTACGTGTAGGTAGATTTTTCCTTCTCGCATAAATATTAAAGTTATTTTATCGAAGATTCTAAACTGTGAAGGTACATACAATTTGTAACTCGCTATTCTTCTAGGTACTAGAACTATTTGAACCCAAAATTTAACTATAATATTAAGACCAGACGGTACCGAAGGGTTACAGTTTAAACGTGGACTTTTGAAGCAATGTTAACCCTTCCACATATACCGCTAAACAAGTCTGAGTGGCTTAAAAGCAGTTGGTATAAGTTACAAGCGAAAATAACTTTTTTTATCACGCTTTTAATAGCTTCACCTGTATGTTTGCTTTTATGTATGTAACCGACTTTTTTGGACTCGATTTCGATCCAATTTTGAATGGACAGATTTAATTCAATGTTTGTACACTTTTTAAGAATCGGTGACGATACAATTATACAAACTAAAACCTAAAAAAAACTAAAAACTGAAAAATAAATATATGTAGTTTAAAAAACTTATAACACGCTTTTATTGCACATCAAACTAAAAAGTGAAATATTTCTTAATATAAGCTGAAAATAATAATGAATGAAATATACTAGTAGGTATTATAAGGCAAAAGCGTGGGTTGCTCGATATGAGAAAAATATGTCACAAAGCGCACCACGCTTTTCTATCATTGTTATTTTCAGCTTATAATAGGAATTATTTTTCAATTTTTAGTTTGATGTGTTATAGGTGCGTATTTTTTTAGTTTTTAAACTATTTATTATATTCATATACTCACAAAACCTCTGCGACTTTATTTAGTTGCCTATGACACTTTGATTATTTTTAGTGATACTTTTCTACTTTTTAATGCAGTTTAATCCGATTTTCAGACTATTGTACTAACACTAATATCTAATTTGAATGAATTATAAAGCTTATTGGACGGCACATAAAGTCTTTTAAGGACGTTCCTTCTTCAAAAACGGGTTACCTTGAAATCTTGATGTTTTGCGGGGTTTTGATAAAGAAAGGCTAACTAAATCATCCTAGTATCTTTTTCTTTTAGGTGAACGTTTTTCATTTAATCATATCGTAAATTCATTAAGTTTCGTTTTGTATGATAATCAGTTATTTTATATAGCCTAGAAGCCTTGCGTATTCAAGGAAAAATACACTGTTATAAGCGTTTGATCAAACGCTTTTAACTTAATATGTATATTTCTCAAAGAAAACGTCTCTATTAGATGACTCTGCATCCAGTTACGTACCTATATACCTTCAAAAGAAACGTCGAACTTTAGGTAGCGTAAAAAAGTAGCTTAGCATCAAGGATCTACTTTGCAGCTCAACTCTCTATTTGCATTTCTTTACAATTCTGTGAAACTTAGCAGACCGTTTCTCTGGTTCCTTGCATTTACTAAATTACCTTGTTACAAGAAATATACAGCATACAGTCAGTAAGTACGTTCATAATTTCTCGAGTGAAACACAGGAAGGTTCGTATTACCCTCCATTTAAATGCCGAAATAAATAAACACTTTGTTAATTGTTTGCGAAATTACTTAATTTCCTTAGCAACAGTACTGAGAACTAATTTACGGACCCAAAATTCGGCTTTCGTCGAATCAGACGTCAATTGACTGAATATTAACAAAATAATTAGCTGACATTAATTTCAGCGCCATAACATTTGATAAAACGCCAAAGATCGTTTGGGCCATCTGTTCCTTGGCCACAAGTGAATGCCTAGCCTGTATTATTACAAACTTATCTTATCCTTTCAATGAAAATTTTGAGAACCTTAAACCAACTGCTCACGAGCTACTTTTCTATAAATTTTAGTTTCAAAAACTCAAATGTTTAAGTAGAGTTAGCCTCTTGTTGTTTCGTTCTTAAAATTAATTTGGGCCTCTTGAGACTCCATTCGGCTTTTAGTCGAGATTAAATGTATCTCAAGTTAATGAAATTGGTATTGTTACGAGATAGAAAGCTGAAGCTGAAACAAGTAGCCTGTTTGAGAAACATTCGGCCACCCGGGCTTAATGTGATTCTCAGCGTTTAATTTGTTCTTTTACACAAAATAGCTTAATTAACTTAGATAAGTTGAGCAATTAAAGATTGATGTCTCAAAATAATAAAGGAGTTAGTAATCAAAAGTGAGTATATATAAAACACATAACTGAAAAAAATAACAAAAAAGTGTGTGCTGCCGGAACACCGTGAGGTTATGGCGGCAGATTTTTCCTTGGTGGTGAGCTAAGTTTTGGTAGCAAGATAGGCCGAACATCGATAAAGTGCTTCTACCACCTGGGGAAAATTGCAAAAATGCAATTCTAAATCACATTTGGTGCTCAGCTCATTATAGTTAATAACCTCAAAATATTCAGTGATATCTTGTATATCCTTGTTTCAAATATAAATACACCTTAACCTTTAATAAGGTACATTCACACGGTCGTATATTAATTTAAACTCAAATCAGAATATGATATGAAAAATACTTGCGTTGATTCGATACATATAAAAACTGTGAATTTATGCAATCGACTGGTTAAACCCTACATAAAATGTGCGTTTGTATGTCCATGTGTCAAGCAGGTGGCCCTGAAACAAGCTTACGAGATGGGTATCTTTGTCCTTTTCACGCTGAGACCCTCTTAACGGAATTTCGCAATGCATTTATATGTAAGATAATCCCATACATTCCCTTCTCTTTTACCTAATAACTGCTTATTGACAAAGGGTATAAAGTTATTAGAATAACAAAAATAAGCGTTGATGATATCTGTGAACTGCACTTTTCATTCCCAATGTTCTATATAAAAAGAATTAAAACTAAATTGAAGTATGATATTATTATTTAAGATGCTGGCCGTGAAATCACAGCTTGGAGCGATGATAAAAAGAAGAGTAGAAAAACGTCGGCCATTTTTGTATCGATGGAAGTTCGATTTTAAAACATGGTGCCGAGTGCACCGAACCCCGATTCGATGGTTTGATATAATCGGCCGTTATAAAATGAGCTTTGGAGTTATCCGTGCTTCCGGCTTGTGGTTTGGTGGGTAGAACGACCGGGCGAGGGGTGGCGGGTATTATTAGATTGGTCGGGATCGCTCTGCCCTGGGTAGTGGGGACGGAGCGGTTCGGTCGACACGCGAGGGCTTGCCGATGTCAACATTTATCATACATTTTATGGCGGAGAAGGCTTGAAAGCGGACCGCTTACCTACATGCGAGTTTCATCTACCCATTCCCTTGTTTCAGTATTATGATTTGTGATGTTCGAATTGGAATAATCGAAATTTGGGTAGGTGCCGTCACGCTTGACTTCTCACTCATAGATATGTATCATTTTACTTTTATATAATTAAACGAGCTTGAACGTAATAAATAATTAAAATGACGTTAGTATGAAAAGATCGTAATCGATTTTGCTCAAAAGGCCATGGGAACATAATTTATGTCGAGACATAATGATTTTTTTTTCTGAAAAGGGCTTGCCAGACTGCAACAGGCAAAAACAGACAAAAATGTTGTATGCATGTCGTGAAAAAATTGCCTTTTCCTGCTTGTGTTGTGTTATTTTAATGAGAAAACGAGATTTTTTTAATTTTCACAGTTGAAAAAACAAGACGCAAATATAAAAGGTTAGGACTTTTAAATTATGCCTAAAGTTTTTCCTAGCAATACGAAAGCATTCCAACTACGTTTCCAGCCAGATACAAAATGAAATTCATTTCGCTTTACATAAAACAACTAACTCAATCTGTTAAATTGGGATTCCTTAACTTGCCCAAGAATTTGATTAGCCGACGCCATTGACGTTATCAAAACTTTGGCACTTTAGCCGAAACGGTTCCAGGAAGGCGAACCTTGTCTCATCTTCATATCCAATTCGCATATTATCACAAATCCTACGTTAAATTGAGGTTCGCGAATTTTCGAACGCTGTGCATGTCACCCCGCAAATACCGTCATATTTTACAACAATCTTCATCTCCCCAAACATCCTCAAACAATCCGAATTCTCAAATAAAATCAACCTTATCTTCAAGAACTGCGAAATCAAAGTTGAGAGAACGTCAATCGGCAGATGTAACCTTTGGAGTTCAAACGAAGAGATCAGCGACTGGTTGGTAAAAGTTTGAATCCCTGTTCAATTTTGGGAGAGTCCATTTGCATCTATACTTGTATTTACTGAAGGGGCCATTTTAAAGTTTTCTCTTTTACAAGATTCCTCTTTCTGCTTTTAAGGTTTTATAAATTTTCCTTTAGGGAAAACGCAAATGACATAATTTTAAGTTGGGGAACTGAATAGGGCTGTAGAGTTAAATAGGAATTCCTTAATTTTGGTTGAAGATTGCGAGAACAGTGAAGATCTTTGACTTTATAGATTAAAACTTACGTAGATTACACTAATATCGTTAGTAGATTCCGTTCCTAATATTTTTTTTTTAATATATGATAGTCCTAGACTTTGACCACTATCCCGTCTTGTGGAAGTCGCCTTACAAGTGAAGCTACTTTCTACAACCTTTACGCCTACCGGCCGTCAAATTATAGTCATGATTTATGGTACTATAATATATAGGTTGTATGTGTGTGTATGTATAAGTATAGGTATTATATTATTATATTGTATATATCATATTTTGTGTCTAAAGTGTAATATTTTTATTTATTTATTTATTTTTATTGTTACATGTATATATACTATGTTACATGTATTATTAGTATTTGTTATAAATTGTACGCTACCGCCATGTTTTGTTTTATTTTATTTTTTCCATGCCAAGGTTGTCTGTAAGAAATTGCTTCAAGCGATAAGACCGCCGTTTGTGTTGCCATATTTTGTTTTGTTGTTTTGTTTTTGTACAATTTGTTTTATTGGTAATCAATAAAGAGTTCTTGTATTGTATTGTATTGTAAGGTACCCTAGCATCAAGCAAGCACCTTACTGTTGTAAGGTGCTTGCTTGATGCTAAGCGATAAAGTATGTTTGTAATACTAAACTGTTACATGTTACATGTGTTAATAAACTGCTACAAACATAACTCTAGACTCCCCGAATTTTACGCGTCGTTACACTGCGCCATCTATATGCGGACATCTATAATCTTAGGTCCCATATGCCCTGTAATTTGACTGGAAGCATTACCCTTCAATCTGAAACTTTTATAATAATTATAATAGGTAGTTGATAAAGTGTTGGCATTGCCTCAGACGGACTAGCAAAATCTTACCAATAGTAAAAGGTACTATGTAATATCAAAAAGAACCAGAACGTTGTTTGTAGGTCGAATTGTATTTATTGCCTGATTATATCTTTCCGTAAGAACGCCATGCTCTGTTCGAATATTTATCACCTTTCCCATGTGACTGATGGAAATTTCCTCAATCAATGCTAATTTGATTTACATAATGACATGTAAACAGTCACTATGTGTGTGTCCGTGTCTCATACATTAGATAAACGGTCACTGGCCTTTGCTTTCATTTACCAATCAACTTACGGTTCACTGTTCTTAGCAAATTAGATTTTATTTGTTCAGTTTGTTGAAATTTAATGATAAGGAATTTCTTGTTTCTTGTTTCTATGAAAATTCCTGTAGAAGCGATGCGGTCATATAAAATGAGGCTACATATACTGTAATAACTTTAGCTTAATATACAGTTCATTATATATACATTATGTGTAGTACATAAGTACATTGCTCGTCTATTATAGGATTTCATTCTATACGTTAAACAATAAAAAGTATGAAAACAAAAGACTGTTGAATTAGAAACCTAGAAAAGTTGGTATTGATGTTTCATTTGTTTTATTTTGAATATAGTATTGATAATACATTTAGTTTTCTTTATCTTTTTTTCTTCTCTCTTTGTTCAATTCCCTTATTATATACCTATGCTGTAAAATTATTAATATGTGCGCAAATAATATGTCCAAGTCTATTCTTAGACATATTTTATAAGTCTCCACATCCGGCATTCTAAAGTGTACATCCCTCGTATGACTTATTTGCATCCTGTCACGTGCGTGCAACTGCAAGTAAACAATTATTATCATTGACTTAAGTACTGTCGTTATTCATTAAGATTTTGAGGAATACATGGCGGTTGATTTAAATTTTTGGAAGTAATGTCATTAATGTATTGGTTAGAATGACACTACACGTTTCCGATCACTGTAAGACATCATTATAGTGTTGTTTGTAATACGGAAGTGAGTAATTAGTTATAGGTTAATGCCACATGAAATATTAGAATGAACCAACTTAAAACCAACCGACTTAAATCTTTACACGTCTTCTATTTATTTCTTAGAAAAAACAAATGATATTAACCCGTGTGTCAACACACCTAAATTGCGCTATCGGCACCCCACAGGCCTATTGCGTCCCAAAAGCCAATTGCTGCCGCGTCTTGCTGTAATCAACTGTTTATTACAAAAGAAAAAGCCAAGATAATAACATGTAATAACACGTCATTGTCGACAACGTGTTACGCTTAGATACGTTACATTTGACGTGACATTCGACACGTTTCACAAATATTGTACTACAGTGCAAATAGAGAAACGGTATGAAACAAACATAGGGTATAAGAGTAAATAACTTGATATAACATAACGTCGATTGTCTCTGTTTTGTACGAAGAGGCACGTACGTGACTTATTGGCTGTAGGTTTTTGCTGAATGTTTCGATTTTTCTATTATTGTTATGTGTGTTTGGCGTTTTTGCAGTGCCAGCACAGCAATTTCGTGCAACGTATGATTGTTTATATCAGTATATTTCGGCAACGATATAAAAAATATTAGTTTTTTTGCGCAGGAAAAAATTCGGCAAGTTGTACTTTGCTATAAACGTCGCTTTCATCGAACTAGTTACACTCCTAGAACAATAATAACGCGTTATTATTCTAAAGTTACAATTCTACATAATTCGATGCTTGACTATGACATCGTTTAAGTTATTATTATATCTGCATTAATATGTTTGGTATAACAAAAGCTTCCATTTATTTGCATACAATTAAACATTGTTTTAATTTAAACTTAACAGTTGCATAATCAAGTTTAATTTAACGATTATACTGTTTCCTGCTTACCATCGGCGCGAAACAAATTACTAATGAAACGAATGCACAATTACGATTATGTCAATGAGAATTACAACGATAATGATAATGAACGGAGCGGCATTAATCGGTATAACAATGCTGTTGCACGTGTAATTGTTTGTGAAAACGTTCCATCGATATCATCAAGGTACGTTGCCGGAAGAAACGGGATTATAATAGATTTATGAACAAAAAAATTACCTTTCATTGTACTCTCTCCACTCTCACTGACCGCGGTCGTAAATCAATGATTACAATAAAAGAAAACCATTAAAACCACGCTGTAGACAATAAAAGCACATTATCACAGTGTGCACAACCACCTTCACTATTTCACCTGTAATTTTGAACTGAATCTTACCTCACTAGACAACAATTGTTGCAACGCGGAAGGGTTCATACTTTTTTGTTTATGCTCCAAATTTTTATGACCGCAAAAAGTGAACTCTACAATCAAACAATACACTTTCAGTTTCTTTATAAAAGCGACAAAGAGCCAAAGAACAAGGCAAGGTGTTTTTAGATAGAAAACAATAGAATTGTTACGCAACTTATGTTCAAATGAATGCTAAGTGTTTTTTATGTGTCGAACATAAACCTCGCATGTGATATTGCTCCCAGTCATTCTCGGAATGTTCAGTGAGTTGTCGAGTTAAAAGTCGAGTTTTTTGATAACAGAAAAAGTGTAATTTAAAATGTGTCCTCGGTGCCTTATCGTGGCAGATAACTGTGGTTGGAGTAGTGCCGTGAACACTCACGATGTCATGATAGAGCAGTGTGACTAAAACTTGAAATAAAGTGCCGGAAAATATTACGATAAGTACGACAAAAGATTTGCTTTATTTGGCATTTTCTTGCCCGATAAATAAGGATTTGTAAGGTCATTTAAATCACAAGCAAGAAAAAGCAGAAGGAACTAAATCCTCCGACAAAATATGAATGTTTATTGGCTTTCATCTCTGATCGGCATTCGTTTGTATCAATAGTTCAAAGATTCCCTAGCCGTCGGAATCAATATATTTGTCTTTCGCATAATTCTGACGTTGAAGGAGGCTCGTACATATTTCATACCACTTGGTCACCATGGGACGCAATTTGGCCGAGCTCCCGCCAATGTTCATAAGTGAACACAAATCAAGCTGTCATATTTTTGTTTCTCATCATATTTAGATGTGATGAATAAGTTACTTTGTAAGTAGAATTTTCTTTGGTCAGCTACTAACTACAGCTAGTGTCGTAAGTAACGAGGCAAAGAAACTTAGGTTGTCTGATTGCTTAAATACTCTTCTAATCTATTGTTTGATAATATAGGATACCTGCCTATGGTAATTAAAAGATTAAGGTAGAGATGCCTAGACACTAAGCTACTCTGAAACAATTCTGTCTATAGAATATTAAATTTTACAAAAAAAAGTATCGATAACCTAATTGATAAATAAAAATACCCTTCATAGGTAGTTTGTATTCATTACACGACGTCAAAACAAACATTTCATGTATGTTACGAGCGAATACTCCATAAAATACTTCGACGCATCTATTCCGTGATAAAATGACGGTACATTATACCCTCCATTCCGTAACCCAATTTACTCAGAAAAATTCCATTACCTACTGTTTGTTTTCGAGTCGTGATGACTCGCGTCACGTTCCCCTATCGGTTATTGTCCTACAAATTAGTATTACATTCGTGTCCAGTCATGAGAACTCAAAATTTTCCCCGTTTCGGTGAGAACTCGATGAGTTTAATTCGAGTTTAATACCCTGCGATGCGTCGGCACTTCAACGATTCTAATTTATCGATTGGGTATTGGATTCAGGTAAGGGACCTCCCATTATCCGCACGTGTAGGTATTAATATAAATTAAGAAGTTTACTTGCATGAATATACATATACCATGAGATGGTTCTGACCGTAGGTAATTGAAATGCCTCTTTTTCCTCCGGTCGTTTTATCTAGTCACGATAAATTTATAATATAATTCTCTTAGTATATTATAAATATATATATATTGGTTGAGCTTTTAATTTATTCAAATGTTATATTAGTCTAAAATTAATTGGGTTCAGCGCAAGAGAAGAAGGAGTTTATTTTTATTTCGTAGCTGCCTTTCGACTAATGAGGTAGATGAACATGATTCACTCCAATATTAGCTCATACCTAGGTGGGAATCTAAGCCAATAAAGTAGACAATTTATTAACATTCTAGCTAAACATAATCTAAGCCACAAGTCACTTAAAAATATAGGCTAGCTGCACATTAAACAAAATTTTAAATTATTGGCAATTAATGCTACAGACGTGACATGTGGATGAAATTTATCTGTACTAATTAGGTCTAAAATAATGGCTTTGTGATATATTTTTGTAATGGAGTAGGTAATACATAGAATAATATATTAGTCTTTGACTATTTTATATAGGTACATTAATGTGGGCTTACATTGATTGGATTATGAAGTAGATCTTAAGCTGGTTTCACATAGCCCAGTTCATCGTTAGTTTGAATCAACGTTACTCCCGCGTAGTAATCCGTAGCCACCTGCCACTTTGGTCACTGTGGACTTGAAACAATATATGTATATTTTAAAAGTATCAAAAACTTTCATCTTAAAGAAATGTTGATAAAATTAATGTCATTGTAATTTGATATCGAGATTATGTTCATTTTCTTGAGCACGATTTATTTTTGTAATACAAAATATTTAAATAGTGCATAGATATAAAATATAAATATAATTTCGCATTGTTAGCGTATTTCGTCGAGTACCAACTTCTAATATTTGTTACTGGGCACTCAAATATTATTTCATATACCTCATATAATTTAACGCACTCAAACCTGCAAATCAAACTACTTATAAAGCTACCTTTTCACTAGGTTTGTTTTAATATTTAGTATTAATGTTTATATAGGTATAACTTTAGGTCATATATCCTATCCTATACATGACTTCATAAAAAAATTGTTTAGACAAGTTCGTAGTCACAGCAGTAAAACCACTTATATATAATTGGCTCGCAGCCAGCGGCCAATGTTCCACGTTTTAATATAGAAACAACCTATATTAACAAGGTGCCTTGTTACATTTCAAAATATCTATTGGCCTTTATCTATAAAAATAGAAGTCAAAGTTTATGTTCATAATATGATATTAATATTAACATCCGCAATACGTTTTGTTCAACTCCACAGAGTTTGTTTATATACAAATAATAGGTTTACATATAAAACTACTACTACTACATAGAAGGTACTATTGCCAAAATCACAAATATCAGGTATTTTATGTTGTAGAGTATTTTTAATCCAACTACATTTACCATTTATGAGCTTTGTTTATTATAATCATATTCACCTGCTCCTGCTCGTACCTTTAATAAAATGATGTTTTATTATTATTTATATGGTTTTCGATTCAAATACATATAGGTACATAACTTCTGCGTAAAGATGCATTTTAATAGATTTATTTTATTTTTTCAGTTTTGTGACACACATGCCTTGATAATAAGTAGGTAATATACTTTTAACTGCCTTCCAAAAACCAGGAGGTTCTTAACTTATCTCAATTCGTCTGGCTGTATAATAGGTTTTCTGTTTTTTTTGTGTGTTTATTACGCGATTACTCCGCTTATTTGGAAACGATTCGAATGATTTTTTTTCACGGTCGTCCAAGTACAATAAAATAAATTGTGGTGTGTAATTAATATCTCCAGAGATATGTTTCATATGGAAAAATCTCAATCTTTCTACTAAAACCTGCACGACGCGTGAAGTAATTATTATTACTTACTTATTTTTAACTCCCGACGCAGAAAGAAGGGGTGTTATAAGTATGAAGTGTATATCTGTGGACGCGTGTGTGTGTGTGTGTGTGTGCATCATAGCGCCTAAGCGCATGAACCAATTTTCATTTAGTTTTTTCTTATGTGTCTTAATTGAGAGTGTTCTTAGCTTTAATTTATGAAAATCTGTTCAGTCGTTTTGAGACTATAAGCTTTTTTCTAGTTGATGACGCTATGAAATCAACTTTCATAGTTCTGATTAATTCGAAATTCGGTATCCTAAATCGGTATCAATTCCTCACCAACTTACAGCAGAGATGTCAAGTTTGGGCTCATCGTATTATTTTGCTTAGTGTATTTTCTTAAAATATAAAACTTTCTAGTATATTTTTATTCAAAACAATTTGAAATAAAGTAGTCGGTAGAGGTCAACAGCATAGTTTATAGCATTAGTTCGAACAATAAATTAGAACAAAAAAAACACTCAGAAAATTGTATTAATACAGAATTAATTTATTTCATTTGACTATTCCATACAATAAAACAATCAATGATAAAACAAAAACATTTTATCGTCTAACAAAAAACTAGTAGCAGTAACAAACATGTGTTTAAAAGAGTATGCACTCATAGAGGGTCATTGACAACGTCTAGTGGCGCTTCTAGTATTATAGTGTAACACAATGGTTGGTCTATTTCTAATAGGGGCCCATTGTTTCAGTTTGTAACAAGCTGCCCTTTGAAGACATCTTGTTAGCTGAAACTGAACATTTATCACATTATGCTTTTTATGAACCGTATAAATTATTAGTATGTGGTTAACGATGTGTTTTTGTATGAAATATTAGCTTTTACACTTGGAAATGTAGGTTTTTTGTTATCGTGCCAATAAATGATATCAAAGAGAATGTCGTCTTTGAAGATAAAATATTGTTGTGTTTACTTACTTAAATGCTGTTTCAGCCGATAGGTATATGCATGTTTTTCATATCCTATTAATAGATGTTATTAAAATTATTTTTCTCGGAATATTTAAGAATTCCTGTAAATAATTACTTAGCCTTAATTAAAACTGGAGTAATTAAATGATAATGATAATGATATTTATTGCCAAAAAGTTTTACAAAATCTTATAAACTAACATAGGCTCAGAAAGAGCATTAACTTGTAAGATTACATTGTGAGTATCAGTGAGCCCCAAACTAAGCACGAGGCCTGTGTCTTGAGGCTCGGGTGTGGTTTTACAAAAAGTTTTTGAAAATGATTTATACATGAGATATTCTGATGGCAATAATAAGTGTGTGCCTGTGTGTATGTGTGTATTTGTGTATGGGTGTGTTTGTGTATGTGTGTGTTTGTATATGTGGTATTTGTGTGTATATATATATATATATATGTGTATGCGTGTGTGTGTGGTTATGTGATGCTAAGATGTGTTAAAGTATGTATGCGTGATTGGTAATTGTGAGTGGGTGAACTTAAAATGTCAAAATCTAGCATAGTTCTTCTGTTTCTGCATAGATAAGTTGATGTAACCATTCTTTCACAGTACATTTACAGGCATGTGTAGACATTTCCTTAATGTTGCAGACCTTGCTTACTTTGTTGTAGGTGAATAGTGTTGTAGTGAAATATTCATGAATTTATTATAAACTAGCTGCACTACGAGGCTTCGCCCACTCGAAAACGTATCCTTTGGCGTTTGTCCTATTCTACCCTATTGGTTATCTGTGACTGCAATTTCAGGCAATTCGGACGAGCCGTTTGACCGTGAAGAGGTCCCAAGCAAACAATAATACAAACTGACTTATGCGTTTATGATATTGGTTCATCATGAATAAAGAAGATTCATAAGATTACTCTCGGTGAATATTAATAAAAAACAAATAGATATAATAAAGGTACCAAAATTTTCCGTAGTTGAAAACGAAAAACAGACGAGTGCTTAAAAAATATAGGCCAATATTCAGCTCAAAAGAAGCAAGCAGCCTGATGATGAAGTGAGCTCTAGTTTTCTAAGCCATCTACTGTCGGATCAACTCCGCTAATTAGAAGTAAATTACACTACATGTACAACTTACAACAGTAGCTACCTAATATTCAGAAGAAACTTACGTTTCACCCTTCTTCGTCCCAAGCACTAACTAATGATAATGAAACCTACCCTCAGCAAAAACTGTAGCCACAAAACGTTGCAAAAACACTGTCTGGCAAACGCTGAACGAGATCAACAAAATAAACAACAATTTCTATGCCTTTACTCTTTAGCTCCGAGAGTGTACCAAGCGACCCTCTGAAAATAATTGGAAAAAGCTTTCAACCCCCAAGGTGCAGGCCATTTCGTCGAGGGTTGAATCTATGCGGTACGAATGTACGTTTGTCGATGTACGACGAAGTTGCATTTCCTGCAGCTTTTGTATAGATAGCAAAAAAAATTGCCAGACATTTTTTACAACTTTTCTAGCCTTTTGTTTTAACACTAATTTTACCTGTTGGTAAGTGATGATGTGGTAGAGGAATTCGAAGATATCAGCACGAATCAGCAGCAGCTAGGGCTAGAATGGGAAATGGCCTTTAGGTACTGTTGAAGCACATTAGATGACAAGACACACATGTTTGTTGATTTGAAATTTATTGATGTATATTTATATAAAACAGAAAAAAATGTCTACTTATGTCCGCTTTAGACTTTGATTCATCCAACCTATCTGCCCGGTTTCATTAGAAAGGCAATTATGCGAAGATGGTTTAAGACCACTTAAACAATGCATTAGGCACATTCGTTCACATTATTTTTTTTAGCGCAGTAGCGTAGTAACATACGTCGGGTATCCGCTAGTAATAAATAAAAATAATTCTTTAACCAGTAGGTAAGTTTAATCAGTCTATTAATAGTATATAAAAATAATTTAAAATAGGTATATGTAATCCTTCGGCTTACGTATACTTATTAAGATTTAATTATCATCATCATAATAAAAAAATCTAATTATGATTAGAATTATTACTAATCTATATATATATATATAAGAAAGTCGTGTTAGTTACTACACTTACAACTCAAGAACGGCAGGAGCAATTTTTATGATTTTTGTATTTATGGGATTGTCTTTGTCAGGAATAGGATAATAAGTATTAAAAACAATAAATAATTGACCTGAAAAAAATATATAGGACAAATTATTTTGCCATAATATTCCTGGGTTAAAAAACTGCCAATCATTTGATGTTCAATTGTTTATCTCATTGATACGGTAAACCGCAAATTAATAAGGGTCATCGCTCCACACGATTAGTGTATTTAGCCAGTGTCAAGTACAAACATTCTTCAAGTTTTTGTGATTTCAAGTCATGAACATTTTAAAAATGTTAATAAATTTTAAATACTGTCAGTAATGAGAATTGTATAACATATTTATTGATTGTCAAATATGCGTGCGTTCAGAATTGTATGCTTACGAGTTTTTGGCAGGAACGTGGAAAAGTGTTTGTGATCTCATTGTATTTTTTCCTAAAATTGGTGTTTGTTCTTCCGCGTGTTAATGTGTAATATATTAAGCATTAAGTGCCGGTGAATGTGTGCGTGTGTAGAGAAACAGCACAATGTTGAAAAACATGCTATTTGCGTTCTCACCAAAATTCCACTTAAAATCTTCAGTAAACACCACATTTTTACTGGACGTATGACTTAGACTAGACTTTTACTTAAAAACTGAGCTGAAATGTGACTTTAACCCATCTCTACGACCAAAATTGATAAATACTTGAAGAATTTTAATACTTGAAACTGGCTAAATACACTAATCGTGTGGAGACATAATGAAACTAAAAAAAAATATGTATGTATGTTCATTCATTGTATGTTAGGTGGTACGAAGTTCGCCGGGCCAGCTAGTTTTAAATAAACTATAAGTTATTATATTCACACTAACAAGGATGTTATGACCTTATTTTTTAATCATCTTATTTGCTTTGTGTATGTTAGGTACTCGATTATGTTCCAAACTTTTTTGTAACATTTGATTAGACAGACAGAGAGATATAGAGATAAACACCTCAAACTTGCTACTGAAAAAAAACTTATTTACTTCAAGAAACAACAAGAAACAAAAAATATTTAGTATAATCGAATAGGCTAGCGTTTAAAATTAGCGTTGTGATATGTGATGATGCGGTTGAGGATGGTAGCACGTTAGGCCTAGAATGGGTACTGGTGCTCAAGGACAGCTGCCGGAAGACATTAGACGTTGGCAGATTTCCCACTAGAGGGTGGTAGCTGGCCAGGCGGACACTAGACAGTGTCCTACCACAATGCCGAGGGCTTCTTTCCTTCGATAAAGATAGTAAGATACATTTTGAGATAGAAAAAATCATTGATGAACGGTGGGTATTTGAACCCGCTACCTCTGGCGCACAAAAAATACGATATATTATATAAAACAAAATTTTATTAAAATTCGTAAACAAAATACACATAATATAGGTAGGTATATCTGTTTATGCTTAGATATTTTATTGTATTTTGAAAGATGCCGTAGTTGTACGCCTACTTTTTATATCGGGCATTCGGTATCGAAAATTTACCTATACCAACTATTTTTGTACAAAAGTCCCGTATTTCAAGAAAAATAAGTATTTAAAAAAGTTTTTTTATGTTAGATAAAGTTTTACTTGAAATCTTAATTGTAAATGAGCTTGATTTTTATTGTTCCTCTGCGTTTAAATTAAATATCAGTCAAACAGACTTCGTCAGTGAAGTTTATAGGTACTACAACCACACCGTGGCGTGCGCGCTCGCGATCTGATTTTCAATAGTTTTCAGATCGCCGTAGATCGCGTTTGGTGTGAACCAGTCGGTACAAATACTAGGTACTGCGCTATCTGATCGCCGCCTAGATCGCGCACGCAGGACGCCGCGGTGTGGTCGTACCTTAAGGAATTCCTTGGTATTTCCAGCTTTTTAAAGAACTCTCTTTTTTATAAGGAATTCGTAAACTAGCATTATTTCAAAGAATTCTTTCTTGAAATAAAATCTAAAATGCATTCTGTTTGCAATCGAAAAGCGTTTATTGAGTCACTATAAATATTGTACAATTCAAATTTCATAAAAAATAACTTGACACCATGTTTGTCGAGCGTAACTCTCATAACAATCGAGATTGCTATGGACGCCGGATTATACCGGAATATAAATTAGGTAGGTATTGCCCTCAAGTTGCTCAATCCACACTAGTATCGAGTACCTTTGAGAAAGTAACAAAATAAGTAAATAACGTCGCGTAGGCGAAGGTACACCCAATCATAAGATTACAAAATAACACCGTCCGTTCACATCCTACCTATGTGGATAATCTTACGTAGGTTAATGTGAATGAATTGTGGGCGGGGGCGTCATTAGATACTAGTTTTATTTACCAAATCTGACATTTACTAAAAATCCCGAGTGACAAACCCGTCTGAGAAAATGCCGAAGGTATGACATCGGCCGTAAACATTTTTAAATTTCCTTTTTTATCGATACTGGTTTGACGCTCGTGGGGAGATAACCCTGCCATATCCCAATTATTTTGAAACCGAGAGATTAAGATATTCTCTTCAAACTATGGGAGTTAATTAAAACACCGATGTCCAATTAAATGGAAGATCAGAGAGCGTGGTAGCTTTCATCTGGATGGACTCATTTAAATAGATGGTTGGAGTGGGCTTCAAAGACAGATTTACACGAACGCATTACATAAATTCCCGAAATCTTGAATAACAGTGGAGTAAATGAAGAACATTTATTTAGGGACATGGATACGCAATCTAAGTTCAGCTACGATATTTCCACTTTCGAAAGTAGAACGTAACATCTGATGTTTTTTCTGTCGCTCCCACAGCTTTTTGGTAGAAATCTCGGCGCCCTATCATGCAGATAACATTATACCGTCTGGTTAAAACACGATATAAACAACGAACCAAAAAGCTAATGAACGTTGAATTTTATATACCATTCCTGTTTTCAAAAGGCGAGATACTAAGTAAGGTCATGTGGGGCGCTGTCACATAACAAATAAGAGTTTATCTTCACATTTAGCGGAATTTGGCGCTACACGTAATGCACGAATGGTGTTAATATTGCATTTTATGCATTTAGAGAGTTTGCTTGATTAAAAATTTTTTGGTCGAAAATTCTTTCAATATCTTTAAGGGTATCTTGTAGTAGGTTCTACGAATTTATTTTCTGACAGCTACTCGTTTTAATATTGAATTTATTTTTATGAGGTTGTGGTCACGGACTCTTTGGTCGATTTCTTTAAATTATGTACCTGTTTGTGCTGTGAGATCTTTTGAATATCTAAAGATCACATTTCAAGAACGTAGGTAGTGTTTTGTTAAAAGGTTTTTTCTGGTATATAATATACGAGTATATTTTGCACTTAGGTAAGTACATACATTATAGACACATACCATGAGTGAATGATTATTATAATCTATACGTAGCTTAGGTACTTTTATTTTTACTTATATTAATCTTGCTGAGAAAACTGTAGGTACCTAACTCTTCGGAAATGAACGCTCAACTTGAGTAAATAAACAACTAAACAATTTACCTAACAAGAAGAAAACGGAAGAGAAGTCATCTATAATGCACGGGTTACTTATCCAATTCCCTAATAGAATGGTACCTACAGCGGAAAACACGGCACCGGGGGAGGCATAAGCCAATAACAAAAATATTTTCGAAAGCACGAGCCGAATAAAAAGATGTCCCTTAATACAGAACCCAGATGCACTCCACCTATTATTTGTTTCTCCAGAAAAGTTTACCTTGAGATATGAAAGCGTAATGCAAATTCGGGGTCGGGCGTGACTATTTTGCTTCCCTTATTATTTTCCTCAAGGGCACCTTTGGGGACAATGTTTTTAAAAAGCCAAGACGGAAACTCGATTCTACTTATCGTTTTTCGATGTGACCGTACAAATAGGTCCTATAAGAGGGTGAACAAGGGTCGATACCTGATGAAACGTATCCTTTGAATTCGATAAGTTGTTGACCAAAGATATTTTTCCATTTCCAAGTTGCTCGGCATTTTTGTTTTAGTATGCGACCGTCATTTGTTATGTAACCACGTGTAGCCTAGTGTACTCGTTTAAGATACGTGTGCTGAATTTCTGAGTTGTCTTGGTCAAATGACGTCTTACCTAAACAATGCAACGTCACATGTAAAATCAAAGTTTGATGCATTATGAGATTATTTTACTCAGATTGCGAAGGTTTATGGCGGCGGCGCGTGCAAATAAGTCATTATTTAATACTAAGTACCTATGCTGACCTACTAGATTCATTTTAAATTAACAAAATACTGCCTACTACTAGTAATAATATCTATCATAATAATACGTATATCTATTTCTAACTTAGTTGTAAAATAACAACAAACATCTTTAACTTCATCAAAACGGTTAAAACACTTTTAGTACAACTAAGCACCTATTCCACCGGCAAGAAACAAGGCATATCGAAACAATTGCCGTACATAAACGCAAGCATCACATTTCACGGTTACATAACCAACCGATTATCTACATTGTTAGTCAGTAGGTAGTAGCGATCAAGATCCGCAAATCAACAGCCGTATAAACGCAATTTTAAACCCGGCTCGCGTGCACGAAACGGAAAGTTCACATTGAAATGACTCATGGTCTTACTACGAGCTACATCCAAGTCCACGTCACAGATTACGACAGCTCGTAAAACACCGTCCATTCACTAGAACAATAAAATTCGAATCAAACTGTGTCACTAGCCCCAAGTTCAAGTGTGCCATTAAGTTGCACAAGAGGCTATAAACGTTTGAAATAAAAACGTAAATATTCGCGTTCGTAAAACGTGTATCATTTGTAATAATAGCGGGTGCATGGTTATTTTTATACGATCGTTTGCTCGTAAACGTTGTAGACAAGGAGCAGACGGGTTTTACTGCTACGGAACCCAGGTGACGGGTTATAGACAATCTGCACGGATCTTCGCTTGCATTGTGAGCCCCTATTTTTGTGAGGGGATAACAGTTGTAGGTACTATGAACCTTGTTTGTCTGTCTATTCATGTCATAAAATGCTACACAAGTTGTGTTCTTTAACAGCGCTTCGAACTTACCAAACATTCGTATCAACGGTAAGAAGATGCATGTATGAAGATTTTACTCAAACCGAGCTTGCGATGCTTGCTTAGCCTTGTTATTTCCATATAGGTGCCTACCAAGAATTTTAGTTTTCATGCTTATAAGATCTAATAAATTTACCAACATTGGGTTATTCATTTAGATAAAAGACAGATACATAAAAAGATATCTGATCAAAATCAAAACAAGATTAATTATGCTTAAATATTAATACTTACCTACATGTTATAATTTTATAAGTAAACGACTGAATCGGATTAAATATAATTTTCTGCCCACCCTAAAGGTAGGATGTTTTTAACAACGTGATTTTTTCCCTCTCCGAAACCAACCCGCAACCTTAATAATTTTACCTAATTATACAATTATTCCTGAAGCGAGAAAGCTCAATAAACATCGCAACAAACAAAATGGCGGTTGAGCCAATAATACTGTCGTGCAGGTCCGTTCAGGTACAAGCGTGGGCATCGACAGATGTTACCCCAAAATAGATACATTTACAGATACGTTTAGATGATATACATATACCTATAGATATAACAACATATACGTATAACAGATACCTAGAGATGCCGACACGAGGAACTGACGAGATAATTTTAGGACCGACTACGCAACGATCGCATTCGGTCGAGAACGAAAGGGTTTCGGGCTTCGTATAATGTTAGCTAACTAGATGATGTAACTATAAATTACGTTATTTCAGTGCCCTCATTCGCCAAGGTTCAGTACAGTTCTGTAGACATAATTAATTTTGTGTTTGAAGGAAGATATATAAAGTCTGATGTTTTTAGTGATAGATTTTTATACCTACTAACAACAATTAAGTAAATGTACACTCAGATTACCTGCCTACATATTTTTACTTACGCATTGTTGGGAGAATGAGAATGGTCAAATTTTAATGCTTTATAAAAAACCCATTTTGTTTCAACAGCTCAAAATACTTTAGTCTTTTTTGGCTGCCTCAACAAATGCATTCTAAAAAACCGATGCCAGAATATGTAAAAAATGTCTTCAGACACAAAGGGTTTAGAATAATATTTTTGGATGTGATTTACCCAAAATGATTTATTATGCGTTGCTAACAAATATGAAAAACTCTTTTGTCCATTTGTCTACAATGACCGATATAGAAAAACAACTGTTGTGTAAAACTTTTGGGACCATCATATAGTATTGGCCTATGTCATTTGAGTAAATGGTATTATAGGTATTTGAGTTCTACGCAGCACACATTATTTCATACATTTTCAATTTCAAAGAGTCATTAGAATGAACAGATTGTAAAATAGATCCGTCGTATGTGGTATACATTTTGCATTAAGGTATTATTATACTTAGATGCGGCAGGTATTTTTGGCAGGGTAGGATATACAGTACATAATATAAGTAGCTTAAACATTTTTTAATTTTTCAATTTTTTGCTTTAACACTTTAAAGAGAACACATATCACATGCTACTGCCAGTATTTTTCTATTGCTAGGTATAGATTAACTTTGAATGCAAGCAAAGTCACTAATACATTATTAATTTGTTTCAGATGCACAAAGAATTCGGATGACGAAAATTGTAAGTAGATCTAACATTGAGTCATTTCGAACCTCTTCCAATCTTCAAAATGCCTTATGTTAAACACCCGACTTTGCTCCGAGGCTTGGGTTGGCCCCTTAAAGTCGGACCCCCATCTTATTAACTTTCCGCTGACTAGATACGGTTAAGGGATTCCTAAGTTAACAATGGAGTTTTGTTGTGAAGACATCTTGTAGGAAACTTTGTGGTTCGTTGCGAGCTTGTTCTTAGGTTGAAGTTACTGTGATATGATAATTAGATTTAACATAAAGTGATGTAAATTACCCAGAAGGGTGAATAATAATGTAGGAATTTCGATAATTATTAGTTCTAGCGTTTATATTTATCAGCATACTAAGGTACCTACGTATCAAAATTTTTTGAGATTTATTTTTTATTATACTTGTTGTTTCATAGTGTTTTAAAGTTCCTACCTATTAGTAAGGTAAAACTATAACTAACCTAAATACCTAAGTATGTAATTATCAGTTTATATAATTAAATATATTTATTTTTATATATTTTTATTTTTTTCAATATAAAGTGTGTAACACTTCAAATAAACTTAATATTAGGCAGGTGATTTTTTAAAATTAATTCATTATAAGTTCAATCTGCTCTAACTAGGTACAAGATTTATCAATGAAGTTAAAGTGTTGCTTTTAAATTGTATTTAGGTACATTTTTTTTACTTTACCTACTAGTATTGCTATGTCAAAAGATAGCCTATTTGTAAATAAATGTATATATTTATCAGTAGTAAAATAATCTTTTTAATTGTAAAGGTTATCTGTGCAATGTTATTCGCCTTTTCACACTTTATCTTATGACCTACCATTACATCTACAACTACGAGTTACCAGGGGATCTAATTATCAGTTATATAACTATACTTGTACAAGTAGATATCAAATATCCTCCCTTTGTCGTTTACCAAACGCGAAGGGCAAAGAGGACGATACAATCGCAAACAAAACCACTACTATTATTTGTTCAATATGTTTAGAGTCTGTAGTAGGTAGATAGGTATATGTATATTAAGTGTTATTGTTAAATACTTGTAAATAGTTTCTTCATATTCAAAGTGATGGCTAGGATGAATAAATATGTGGTAAGTTGATAGGCAATAAATCAACTGTAAAATGAATGATAACAGTGCCCACTATCGCAAATGTCATAAAGTTGTCACATTTCCTCTGTCTAGAGTGTGTCTAGGCAGTAAAATTGTTGCTACTTTTATTGCCCCACTACGTCATCCCACTTTATTGAGGCGCCTACTTAAACAAAATCACATAAAACTAAACACGTCATTGAGACAACTATAATGTTCTATTAGGGGCGATTTAAACAGCTCTTACGATTTTACGATTTTGACGTTGGTTTATGGCATGGCACGTGCCTGAGTTTGCTCGTAAAACCTACGGTCACCTGTTGTCTGTTATCCTGCCTACACTGTGTCAATAAAATTTTGTCAATGGACGACATTTTAATGTGCCAATTATGGGTCGATGTTTCATTCAAGAGTTAAAGTTTTACGACTAGACGGGTGGGGCGCCACTTGCCTCCTTGTACTAAAGTTCCCACGGGGATGTTTTTTCGACCATAAACGGGTCATAAACGGCCCGATGTGAAGTTAAAGTTTGTGTAACATTTTAATAATGAGTCATTATTAATTTTATAGATGTTAACGTGTAGACGATTCGTGGCGAAATGGTTCACGTGATTTATTTGTGGAGTTTTTATTGCATCGTCAAATCAACACTTGGAATTTATTTAACAGCTACTGAATCATTCATGCATATTAGTGGAATTAAGTAAACAATATACCTATGTACAATATAGGTAGAAGAGTAGACTTTTTTCTTTACAATTTGTACCTACTATCTCTTGAATTATTATTCTTGAAGATAAAACAATTATCTGTACAATATTTTTATTATCTATATTTTATAAGCTATAAATAAAAATTCAAAAATATATATAAAGACTTTTTCGATACACCTGTACCTACCTAAATAAATGTTAATGGTACAAGTCCCTTCACCTTCGCAGGTACGACCGCTGCCGTCGGCCTATCTTATTATAATTTTTGTTCGTGACCGTACCTACAGTCTAATGTCGGTGAGTTTATGAATTTATTTTCTTTTCACGTTGCCTTTCTTTTCTCTCCTTTCACAAATTGTTTTCCTTGAATTTTCCTCATAATATTATCTCTGTAGGTACCTAGGTACGAGTATTTATCTTCAATGTAGGTAGATATCCTT
The DNA here is from genome assembly GCA_954871355.1 of Cabera pusaria. Classification (NCBI taxonomy): domain Eukaryota; kingdom Metazoa; phylum Arthropoda; class Insecta; order Lepidoptera; family Geometridae; genus Cabera; species Cabera pusaria. The sequence continues at coordinate 11,377,846 of OX940895.1, read as the reverse complement.
TGTAGGTAGGGTATTATAAATTGCATTTTGTATCCTTTACCTATATTTGAGTAACTACCTACTAAATCTACGTAGATTTGTAAATATAAATTATAGCAAAAGTTATTTGTAATTAACAAATTGACAACAACCTGCCTTTTCGTTAAGTATCCTTATTAGTTAGGTAAGTATATTCTACCTAGTTAGGTACTTACCTATATCTACAACGATACATACTCGACTACTCGATACTACCGACTTAGGTACACGCTTAGTATTCATGCTCTCTTTAAGTCATACCTACCAGTTCGTACCAGGTCCCATTTTATTACTGCTGAACGGTTCCGCGGCATATTCGATTATTCCTTTCAGCTGGTAGAAAATGGGCTTCTAATAGTAATTCTTCTTCTAATAATCTTATTTAAAACTATTTTTTAGATACATTATTAAAAAAATAATATAGACATATATATCATAATGAGTTGCAATCAATATCAATTTATATATGAAAAGGTAGTGAGTATTTGATACCTAATTTTTTCACTTCTTTACCTATTCTGCCCAAAGTAGGTATTTGGATAACAAATTCTTAGAACATTATAAGACCGTAAAATTTCTCATCCAATTTGTTCCCAACTGATCGCGCAGCATAATTTTTCTCAAAAAATATTGTAGCTAAAGGAAATTCAGCAGATTTCTTATAAATACACGTAGACTTACGCCATCAGCTATAACTCAAATGGTTGCATACGTCAGGAATATAAAGGAGGTTCTTAAGCCCGGCCCCACCTAAAATAGCATGGCGGTCTTATACCTTACGCCTGCCCCGCTCTCATTGGCGTGATCTGGTAAAAACTAGTTTATCCTCTCCCACGTTGACCAATCAACGCAGCGCATTTTAAAAAGTCAATTTAGAAGACATCTTGGGTGGTGTTCTTATCTCACTCATTACGTATGCGAACGAGCGAGCTGCAACATGTGTCGATGTAGTGGTGCGTTATCACGTTCGTCTCGGAGTCTGCCTACAGAGGGCGCTGTTTAATACGTAATACGTCTAAGTTGCGCTAGATGGCGTGACCATCTACCGATTCCAATGAGAGTCAGCTGGTAATAATGGGGTCTTAATGGAATTGGGTTCCTAACAATCTTTAGAAATGGGAAGGGAAAGGTTCTATGAGAAAGCTCTTTGGTCTGTAAGTACTTACCAGCGTTATGCATTTCGTCTCCTACATAGCTGAGCCCTGTTTACTCCTTAGCTAAATATATAGGTAAAAGAATTTCAGGAATTTCAAGGCCGCTAGCTACGTCTACCTAATTTTCTAGGTTAGACTGATATACGATAGAGTAACCAAAGTTGTTCGCAGAAAGCTTCTTATGCTATTTTTCTCATTGAAATAAACAGTTGAGTGATTCTGAGGATATCTGTTAGGTAGAGGTAAGTGGTTTTTGACCTACGTTGTAGATAATTAGATATATTATATCTAAATACTTAGGTACCTACTTTTATCTGCTAGTAGGCTGCAAGTATTTATGTGGATATATTTCTATTAACGTGGTGCAGACCTTTTTAGGCATAAAAGGTAACATGGACAATGTAATGCATAGGGTGTAGGGTGAGATGGAATGCCCATAAACAATAATAAAAATATATTAATATTATTATTTCACTCAATCAATCTTTTACAATCCTGAATTCATATAAGAAGCCCTTAATATGGTAAGTGCTTTGTCGATTATTGCCTTATTATTTAAATAAAACTAATGTATTATTAATAGGTACTTACCTATTAATAATGTATTTTAATGACCAGTTCAAAATTATTTTTAAAAATTTAACCTAGTAGGTAGGGGAAAAGTTGAATAAAGGAGCCAGGTTTTTAATGAGCCAATCGCATTACTTCGGTAGTGTAAGAGAGGATTTGGTTGGACGGCGATTTTATTTTTAAGTGGCAACACTGATTTCCCGTCACCTACAAACATTTGACAGTTGTTCGGAACCAACGGATGACGGTACATCAATTCAAAGTTTTCGGCACTTATAAGTAAATATTTTGCTCCATTTAAGGTGTTTTTTGATATTTTATTGTAAACGAATTACCTATATTCGTTGGTTGTAGATTGGGTTAGTGCATATATTTGGCCTTGCCTCGAATGGACCTTAAAAGAGCAATGTTTGTTCTGGTTGGGCTCATGAATCTATTGCATTTAATTTCTATTGTAAATCATGATTATAATTTTAAGAAAATGGCATTATATTCTAAAGTTGCTGAATAGTCTGAATCTTAAACAAATAGATAGATAAGATTTTTAAAGCTTTTTGTATGTAACATTCTTTTTTAATGTTTTAAAAAAATTTAACGATGTTTATTTTGATAGGAGATATTATTTCTTGTTCTGTCAAATTATCGAGAATTGTTATTAATAAAAATAATCAGCCTCTAATATGTAAAAAGAATTCAAGAGTTTATGAGAATAACTTAAAATAAATGATATAATTTAACAAATTATAAAAAAATCATTACTTTTTAAAAAAAAATTGTTAGAATTGTTTATTCGTTTGTTTTTAATATTGCAGAATTATTATTTTGCATAATTTTCACAATTACTCTTTATAATATTGGCCGGCTCTTTCATAACTTTTAGTGGCTCTTTAATTACCGAAATGTTATGAAAGAGCCAAATTACTTTTTGTTTTACTAGTATATCTTTGATTATTTTTGATTGTGTGTATAGTTTTTTCTTAGTATTACGTACTTTAATTATTAAATAAAAATCTGAAAAAATAAAATTATAATATTTACATTACATATAAGTATATTTTATTGCTCCTTTGAGTAAACTGGCTCTTTAATGCCACTTCTCCCCTATTGACCAGGTATGCATCTGCTTATTCTTTAATCTTACTTAGATAGAAGTTATTCATAGAGTTTTGCTGTACGTAGCTACTGAGAGAAGTAAAAAAGTCCCCCATCTGAAGTTGAAACACATGTTGCAATTGCAATAGAGTTAGGCTGGAGCACACTGGGAATCGACGGCAATAGCGGTGAAGGTGAAGATGATAATTTGGTGACAATCGACATAAAATTATACAACTTATTATACTATGGATAAATACCCTGAATATTATTTAAGCTTCTTTAAGCTTGATAAATTTACGTAGGTATTTACCCATCTATTAAATCTTCTTGTGATTATACTTTGTCAGTTGCAGTATTGATTGGAGTGACCGAAAAGATACCACTTTTCATTAGAAGCATTTAAATACAACAATAAATTTACTTAAATATAACTTATAATTATATTACTTAAAAATTTAATAAGATATAATAATAAATAATAAAAATTAAATTAAACTGTTAATAATAACTGGCCAAGTGCAAGTCGGACTCGCACTTGAAGGGTTCCGTAACACAGTTAAGTATTCCATAACTATGATTTTTCGCAACTACAAAATTAACTTTGTTTTTCATAGTGTTTGTATGAAAAACAAAGTTATCTTTGCGGTCGCCATATCTCAAAAACTGCTGACTGTATCTCGTTCAAACCAATTTTCGTTGTTAGTTTTTATTGAGATCTACGGCATATATTTTTTTTAGATTTTTCACTCCCATAATTTAAAAGTTAGAGGGTGGGGGGGGGGGGGGGGGGGGGGACACACATTTTGCCACTTTAGACGCGCCTATCTTTCAAATGATTGACTTGAAAAAAATGATTTTAGAAACTTCAACGTCATTTTTAAAGACCTATCCATAGACCCCACACGCATAGATTTGAAGAAAAAAAAATGTTTTTGTTTCAGTTCCATGTATGGGATGCCCCCCCTTAAACTTTTATATTTTTGTATAAAAATAGGAAAGCGGTTCACAGAATACATCTACCTACCAAGTTTCAATTCTGTAGTCCTAACAGTTTCGGAATAAAATGGCTGTGACATACAGACGGACAGACAGACAGACAGACATGACGAATCTATAAGGGTTCCGTTTTTGCCATTCGGCTACGGAACCCTAAAAAGGGGTCATCATACAAGTATAGTGGTTTTTTAATAGTTTTGAACTACCTTATCTTATATTTGATACATATTTAATGCACCTGCCACCTATTGTGTGCGAGTTCGACTCGCACTTATTTGGTTTACTATTTGTAAAAGTATGTAGTTGATAATGATGACTTGACCACCCTGGTGAGATTGAAGTCAAGCTGTAGTCGTTTGTAGACGCCTAATGCAAAGTGACTATGCAGTTTAACATCTAACATCTATTTCTCTATCTGTTATGCTTTTTTTGTTTTTTTATAGGACAGATAAGCACTTGACTACTTGATGTTAAGTGATGATGCGATCAGAGATAGAATTATCATTGTCTTAATAGACCGGAATACAGATAGTACATAAAATATTGATCATAATGTAAATGGTGGTCTTGGGTCTTACAAATCCGTCGATTTGCACTCAGTGTGCCTCTATCATTCGTTTGTTCAGTCAGTTCATATAAAATTAGCTGCGTTAGTTTTTGTAAGACAATTTCCCGGAGCTTCATCAACAAAGTCTCATTTTCTCAGCACATTGAGGGCGTAAGTTTTTGTCCACTTTCAATTAGCTTGTTCCAAGAGATAAGTATAAAAGAGAATTAAGCAAGGAACCGTTTCATTAGGACAATTAAACATACTAGGTGAGTAGATATGTTCATTTTATTTGCAAAAGAAACTAATTTATGTTTTTACCCCATTTTTGTTGCAACTATAGATAGACCATTTGAATAACTTTATAATTATTTTTTTTAATCACATTTTTCAACCGATTTCCAAAAAGGAGGAGAATCTCAATTTGTCTGTATGTGAGAGAGGTGATAACGTGAGACAGAGGTCAAACGCTTGCCTATCAGGATTTAAAAAAAAAAAATTATGTTTGTAACGTGATTAAGGTCGTCGCCCACTTACACGACCCTGCTTCCACCCGGCAAAATAATGTTCATTAAAATGTGAGCCTTAGGACGTCTCTGTAGACAGACTTTGCATCGACAACACAAATTAGCAGACAGTACCTTGCTGTAGCCGAGCTTATCACCAGCGTACTACTCGTCTCTTTTTTAGGGTTCCGAACCCAAAGGGTGCCTATGGAACCTTATTACTGAGACTCCGCTGTCCGTCTGTCTGTCTGTCTGTGTCTAGGCTGTATCTCATGAACCGTGATAGTTAGACGGTTGACATTTTTACAGATGATGTATTTTTGTTGCTTCTATAACAACAAATACTAAACAAAACAAAGTTAAAAATGAGAGGAGGTCCCCATACAAAAAACGTGTTCTTTTACTATGGCGCCCATCTATGAACGATTGTTTACTTTATTTTTTTTTTTTACTACTTTACTTTTTCTGCTACTTATTTAATTTACTACTAATTACCCTAACACCTTTATGTTAACGTTCACTTAGTTGGTGTTAGAAGTTCGTTAGATATTCGTTAGATGGCGTTGTACTTAATAGGCATGTTTAGTATTGACACGGTCATATAATATAATATTATACTTTTATAATTATTATACTGCGGCTCGGAACCCTCCGTGTGCGAGACAAAAGTCTGACTCGCACTTGGCCAGTTTTATTTTATATCTTATAGGCTACCGTTTGACCGCTATGTCACCTGTTGGTAAGTGATGATGCGGTCGAAGATGGTAAGCACGCTAGGCCTAGAATGGGAACTGGCTCTCAAGGATAGCTGCCGGAACACATTAGATCTCGCTTCGAGCGAGCAACCCGCGCAGAATATTTCGCTTGAAGCACGTTAGTTTTTGTAGACTGATAGCTGTAAGCGCGTGGACAGCTGGTGGCCTGCTAGCTGTCCGCGCGTGGACATCGAGTAGTCACCGTCGTTTAAGGCGGTGTTGTGCGGGAGCGGTGTTGGAGCAGGGTCGTGTAAGTGGGCGACAGCCTTTACTCCGCCAATTGTAAACCGATTTGAATGATTATTTTTTCGTGGGTAAAGTTTATCTCCATGGTGGTCCTCTGATAAGTATATCTAGAGATAAACATCTCAAACTTGCTACTGAAACTAACTCGCGTGGCATGTGAAGTCGGTTTTTTAGTTGTTTAGGTAATAACTAAATCCGATTTCATATACCACACATTTTCAGTGTAGGTAATGAATACTGAAATTTCAAGACATTAAATTTTTTACTATAAAGCTATTTTTAACCGTCTTCACAAAAAAGGAGAAGGTTCTCAATTTGACTGTACATTTTTATGTTTGTTATTATTAGAACTCCATCAAATCTTAACCGATTAGAAAAAATATTTTTTGTTTCAGAGATTATGCCTCCCGTTTGGTCCCATTAAAATTTTATCGAGATCTAACAATTATCTCCGAAGATATGGAGATTAACAATATAAGCAAATTTGTGTACCTACTTTGATGACATGATTGTAACTAGCGAGTACTTTGACTATCGCGGCATGTGAAGTCAGTTTTTTCGTTTGGTACGTACACACTTTTTTTTAAGTTCACAATTATCTATATGTTCAAAAGTGTTGAGTATCTAATATTTTGTTTCTTTGAAGTGTTACACACTTAATATCTTTGTAAATTGTTAAACACAATCCAAAATTTCATCGTACCAACGGGACTTGAACCCGCAACCTCCAAATTGTTGAGTATCTGTTTAGTTCAATGTCTAATTCAATGTCATCCAATTATAATATTTTGTTTTAAAAAAAACCTTATCAAAAAATACCAAACGAAAAAATATTTTGTCTGATATCTTGCCCATTCGTTACAAGTATTCAAATTTGGACTTAAATAGGTTCATACAAATAATTTAAATTTTGGTTGATCAATATCACTTAAAATATAATTCCTCATTAGGATTTCATCCATCGCATAGTGGCCTATGTTTCTATTATCGCTCACCATCTTCGGTACAGACCCAAAAAGAAAATCAATAATCATACACCTGGTAGTCAATCGTCCATAAAAACTATTCTGTAACCGATTATACCTACTCGCTCCAACTGGTAAATCGATTTGAACGTTCCCAACACTAATTGAATGGATCGAGTACCTAAGCTTCATTGGCCTGCATTAAAGCTAGCAACTTTTGAAAAACGCTGCTTGTATACCTATGTATACAAGCAGCGTTTTCAAAAGTTATATATATATTTATATAAAGAGGTAAGTATAGACTTACCTAGGGCATAACTGAATGGGTCAAAAAAAAAGTATTACATAATATTTAATTTAAACAAAACATATACCAAACATATGCATTTAAAGTTACAAAAATCTAATCCAACTTTAGAATAATATTTTCTTATTATCTATTTAACTAAACTAATCTATCAAAGGACTATGTTGAGAAAAACAACTTTCAAACTAATATATTTCAAAATAACAGAAAACTCCGAAATTTACTAAATCGACTATATACCTATTGAATTAACGGGGTAAGTAGGTATCTTTATAGTTATCATACTAGTCATTTGGTATGCTACCAACAAGTGTCCTTAGTTAATTACCTAATTCTCTAATTCCACAGGTGGTAGGAGCATATTATATCGATACTCCGCCTGACTTGCTACCAAGAAGTACCACCATCAAGGAGAAAATTTGCCACCATAACCTAACGGTGCACACAGCACACAGCCCTTTAGAGTCAGTGTATTCTGGGCCTAGCGTATTCATCGTCTTCGATCACATCATCGCTTACCACCAAACGAGATAGTGGTCGCTTTTTGTAAGATCAAGCATAAAACGTCTAAAAAAACACGTTTTTTGTATGGAGACCCCTTCCCCTTTCTTTTAACTTTCTTCTGTTTTTAGTATTTTTTGTCATAGCGGTCATAGTAATGCATATTTTGTGAAGATTTCAAGTCTCTATCTCTTATGGTTCATAAGTTCAAGCAAAAAACGCCGAAAAAACACGTTTTTTTATGGGGACCCCCTATAACATTTTAATTTATTTTGTTTTTTGGAAATGTTGTTAAATCCCTCATATTACCTACATACTTCGTAAACATTTTAAGTATCTACCTATTACGGTTAAGGAGATACAGCCCTGTGCAATGCGGACGGACGGACGGACAGACAGCGAAGTCTCAGTAATAGGGTTCTTTTGGTAGTCACTTCTTATTTACTTTATACCAACAAATCTTAACACGAGTTATTTTATTTAATTTAAACTGTTCTGTCTCGAATTTAGGTACTGACAACATTCTCTACATTTTCCTGAATGACGAAATCGATTGCTTAAAGCAACATTGTATCTGTCTAGGGATCATTTATGTGAGTTGAAGCAATAAATAGGTGGGTATGATCGTTTATTAGTATTTCTATCACCTACATAGTTGCTTAAACATACCAAAGTATCACTCGATTATCAATTATACTTGGTAATTACAACTCGGTATGTTTCTTCATTTTAAATTATGAACCCATAACATTTTAATTATTTTTCTAGTAACGTGTTCCGAAGCACGATTTGTAGAGATAATTTATAATCATTGATAAAAAGTACGTAAATCTTCTTTGAGAGGAATCTTGTGTGATGTTTAGATAGCTGCAATGGATTGAATGATTGCAAAGGTAATGCTAAACCAAATTTTATTTTTCTTGGCAAATTGAAATGATCAAACATTTTTATAGGAAAACCATCAGTGACTGCAGCCATTTAGGAAGGGGTTAAATCCAAAATCGTCAATTAATGATGTGTAGTTTATAGTACCTTATATTCATAGGTAACGGCTTAATTATGTTGAGTTATATTTACTGTTTAAAATTAATCAAAAACATTAAAATTAGTGGTGAGTTCTTCACCGACCACATCTAATTAAAAATTAATATTTATAAATCCTATTAAAAACCTAAAAAACTTCTGCATTTTTTCTCCATAAGAACTTTAATTAGGTATAATCTCACACTCTGCCAATACCTATGCTTAAAAATATTTGTACTTTATCTATATAGGTAAGTAATTATATTTATGAATACAAGATTAATGATTTCTACTACAGAAAAATGTTTCATTTGCATGCTATTTATGCAAGACTTCAGAACCTAAATAGCTAAATCAGTTAACAAAAGAAGTAAATATCCTTTTTATTTATCTATCGTAGGTAGCTATTGAATTGTTTCAAGAATGCGCCAGAAAATATAAGCATGTTTTACCTTTGAAGCCACAAAATCCCGAGTTTTATCAGTGTAAACATCACGCTACGCACTTCTATAATCTCCTCACATAAAGTCACTGATATAAGCACTAGGTAACAACACGAATAGTCAATAATGCCCTTAAATTATTGTTTTTACTATCGTGTAAAGTAACTTGGACCTGTATGTAAAAGCAGTACAATCTACTCACAGATTTCTCCAAACAATTTTGAACCTTTACGTCCAAAATATAAGGTGTGTTTTCTTTTGTATTTCAGTTCGCGTGAGCGCCCTAAAGTTGCGAATTCGTATTCAAAAGATAGGTACCTACAATCAAAGTATGCAATAATCGTAAAACGAACAATTTAAACTCTGATTTTGTCGAGTTTCGAATATCGTTATACCATTGGAACAGTAAATAAGCACATCAGTTAAGGTTAGAACCCACTGAGCTTCATACAAGGATAGAAAAACGTTGTGTTAAACACAATAGCAGGTTGCAGGCATTTTGAGTGAAATATCGAGCTGCAGGTGACCTTAATGGCTATTTCATATTATATCGGTGGGTTTTGGGCATGTAATTGAGAAGATTATTTTGTAGCAAGTCTTATTGTGAAACAGACACTAAAATGTAGGAAGAATATTTATTTAAATATATATTTTTTATGGTATTTACCATAATAGGTAAGATTACCAATTCATGTATAGATGTAGGTAGTTTATTTAACGTTATTACTACAATAATATTGTAGCTATAATTAATATTTACTCTTATTCTATAGGTTGCTAAATAAAATTATGATTGTCATTGATTTTCATGCCTTTTCAAGGTATAAGTTTAAAGAAAATCAATTAATTCTTAATATGGTCTAGAGAAAAAAATAAAACCAAAACCAATAAAACTATTTATTTCATAAAACTTATAGGATAGAATTACACATAAAAACCATAAAGTAACTTAAAATAGTTTTTAACCGACGTCAAAAAAAGGAGGAGGTTTCTCAATTCGACCGTATATATATATATATATTTTTTTATGTTTGTTCGCGGATAACTTCGTCGTTTATGAACCGATTTCGATTATTCTTTTTTTTGTTCGAAAGGAGATATCCCAAGTGTGGTACCATGGTAATTTTATCGAGGTGTGATAAGTATCTCCAGAGATATTGAGATAAACATCTCAAAATTGGTACTGAAAATGAATAGCGCGGCATTGAAGTCGGTTGTTTTTTAGTTTTTAAACGATATTATAATTATTTTAACTGCAATGAATACAAATACTCTATATTTTAAATAAAATACTCTTAAATTACTTTTGAAACTGGTTATTCAAAGTAGTATAAACGGTACTATCATCACCTCTCACGTATAAAGTCGGAAACGCTCGACACAACTTTACGGGATCCAATATCAGAGACGTTTACAAACGAGACATAGTTGGCATGGCATCAAGCCTAGTATAAAACTATGAAAATATTGCCGCTTTATACATTTGCAATGAGTATAAAGCCAATTTATTATTATGTAGTTTAGTTAAGTATATGCTGATGGGAATTCTTGAACTCCTCATACGGTCGGCTTACGCACACCCCCTAGAACAATAAAAAAACATGAGTTAACTACATAAAGTAACCAAGTTACTGAATGTTAATAATAAACACAAAATACTTTTATTGTTTCTGTTATTCGTATATTTTAATAAGGAAAAAATATTTTTTCAGATTTTGATTTTCTGCCTACTTAATTAAGTAGTTGTATTCTTGTTCAATTGACTGAAGAAGTAGTTATGTTAAACGTTAAAATTATTTATAATGGCTCTTAAAATTGGCTTACAGAGTCCATATAATTATTTAATATTATTATGTCTGTAGATTTTCAGAATCATAAGTGCCTAATGTATGGCCTGATTTGTGTAGACTTTCATAAAATTACAATAACTTTTTATTGATCACCAGAAGAAAAAAAAAGTTTTATACCAATATTCAGGTAATGTAATCATGGGCGGTTGAATCAAGACTATCGAGTTAACTACATTTAATGTTATAACAAAAGTTAGATACTACTTCTCTCATATTATGTCATGTCACGATTGAACTGAAGTAATAAATAAATAGAACGTCTAAATTTAAATTACAGATGTAATAAAACATATAGTCATCAAACCTACATAGTGCATACCTATTTGTGTCAAATAATGTTAGGTACCTTACCAGCCTATAACAAATAATTACTATTATAAATCATGGCATCTATAAATTATTATACGAACATGCATAAATAAACTGTACTAAACCATCGTTATAAAATAATAAATATTTAACATTACCTCTTATAACTAGGTATGCACAATTGTAGTAGATAAGTAAGTACCGGTTTATAGACCATGAAAATAAAATTTTATAGTTATATATTTATACGCTAGATTAAGTTATACTCGAGTTACTTTATAAATGGTTAATGTTAATTAAATGCATTCTGCGGCATTTAAAAAGCGCCGACAAACAACTAATGCACCTAATTTGCAATTTTTAAATACTACCTTATAAATATGTTCTTAAATAAAAATACAATTAGAAGGTATCTAAACACGTTTTTATTTTTTTATCATTTAATAAGAAAATAAAAATGTTAGTGAATGGTTACTAAGAACTCAAAATAATGTTGATTGCTTCCGTTTAGTAAATGTTGTATAATGGAATAGCTCTTTGATGGATAACAAAAAATAATTTTAATTTTTTTTTAGTCTAGGCTTTGAATCTAAATAGTCTACCTATTTATCGGATGAATTTTCTTATAATAATAATGTGTTAATGTAATGTAATAGTATGTTTTAAAAGTTGGCAAACGTTTCATAATTATAAATAATGGATAATATTTATACACATAGAATCTCGTAAAACGTATTCAAGGTATTTTTAACATTTCCCCTATGATCAATTAAAATATTGACATTTCATGACTATAGGTAAATTGTTAGGGTTCCGTACCTCAAAAGGTACATAACCTATGTAATTTGTTCTCCGTCTGTCTGACTATCTGTCAAGAACCTTCTTTTTAGGAATGATGATGAATGATCAAAACCCTTACTTTCTTCCTGTTGACATAGAATCATGAAATCTGGCTAGAATCAATGTCTTACAACACATGTAAAGGAATAAATGTGAAAACCGTAAACATGAAACCAATTTTTAGGGTTTCGTAGCCGAATGGCAAAAAACGGAACCTTATAGATTTGTCGTGTCTGTCTGTCTGTCTGTCTGTCCGTCATCATCATCATTAATATCAGCCGGTGTCCATCCACAGCTGGACGTAGGCCTCTCCCAAAGTGCGCCGTATGTTACAGTCCGTATGTAACAGCCACTTTATTCCGAAACTATTAAGACCGTGCAGTTAACTTGATAGGTAGGTGTATTCAGTGAACCGCTTTACGATTTTTATACACAAATGAAGGATTAAGGGGGAGGCTCCTAATACATGGAACTGAAAGTTATCAATTTTTTTTCATCAAACCTATACGTGCGGGATGTCTTTAGATCTAGGTCTTTAATAAAACCGGCCAAGTGCGTGTCGCGCCACGCGCATTGTAGGGTTCCGTAGTAGCCCGTTATTCAATTCAAATCTTTACCCGTTATAAACAAGCAACTAGGTACTTCGTCTCTGTCACTTTAAAGGATTTATTCTAATGATTTCGTATTTGGTACAAAATTATCCAACACCCAAGTTCAACGACTATTACTGCTAAACTAATAAAGTTATCTTAACCGCTATAGTTTTCCTTTCAAGTTCATGAAACGCACTATTATCACGATTTTTTCCAGATTTTTCAATCCCACAGTTTAGCTTTTGGAGGGGGGGGGGGGGGGGGACGCCATACTTAAACAAACATTTGCACTTTAAAGTTTAATATTTCGTAAATGGAGCATTCAATCGAAAAATGGTATTAGCAACCCTTAAGTCATTTTAAAAAACTTATTCAACGATACCCCACAGGTAGGGGAGGTAAAAAAAAATTTTTCAAAATTATATTTTAGCACTTTGTTTTTAATTTATATACATACGCCTACAAAATTACAGCTTTATAGTATTAACGGTCTCTTAGCAATACCTCGGACAGACAGACAGACAGACGGCCATGACGAAACTACAAGGGTTCCTTGTCAGGACTACGGTACCCTAAAAATGACATGGAGGTTCCTAAAATCGAAGATAGAAACTTCTAAAGGGATAAAATGAGTCCCCCCCTCTAACATTTAAAGTAAGGATGTGAAAATGTAATACAAATATATGCTCGTAGATCTCAACAAACAACGTTTTAAACTAAAATTGATTTAAACGAGGTATAGAGTCAGCAGTTTTTGAGATATAGCAACCGCAAATATAACTTTGTTTGTCATACAAACACTATGAAAAACAAAGTAATTTTTTGGTGGCGAAAATTTATAGTAAAAAAATACTGTATTGTGTTACGGAAGGAACCCTACGAGTTTGAGTCCGACTTGCACTTGACCAGTTTTATTTTAAATTATGCTAATGAACTGTTAATTTTACCATTTGATGTGCTCGAATTATCAAGTATTTTTCGAACATTCCTAAATCAATCTACTTACTTACTGCAAATGCGTTTATTTCAGCTTAATTTTGATATGCTTTTAAAACATCATTAACACTTATCTCTCCGCACAAAATATAGATGCCTAACTTAGGTAGTAAATTTATAACAAGGTCTTAATTTGATATCATCTCATTATCACATTACGCACATTATATTATTAAATTATTCAAAAATTCAGCAGCGGTATGATAAGCCAGAATTTGTAAAGAAGAAAAAACAATTCACACATTTTCATACTAATTAAACGTTTAATTTTATTTTTAAATTAGACTTATATAGGGTTATTACTTTTGGTTGTGTTTTATTTATTTATATTCATTTAAATACAAAATATAGTGACGCAAGTGCGGACAGTTTAATTTATTTTAACTAAAGCTACGAATTAAGTTTAATTAAGACCAATTAAGTAATTTTATATTGTTATGTTGTTTTATAACAAATAAGGCTATAATGATGCTTTAAAAGTAGTACCTACCTATTTAGATTTACTTTCTATGGTAGGTTAAGAGGTTCGTCTATTTTGTCACAATAATTATAATCATCAAGACATATGACATAGTATTATGTACTCGTACATTATTTCAGATATGAAAAAAAGAATTCAACACGATTAACTAGATTGAATAAATAATTAAATCTATAAATTTTATATGGATAAGTATGACTTTTGAGATACGGACACACCGCAGCGTCCTGCGTGCGCGATCTAGGTGGCAATCAGATAACGCAGTAGAATTTGTACCGACTGGTTCACACCAAACGTGATCAGAAAACAATTAAAAAGTACAGAGATCGCGCCCGCAGATCGCAGGACGCCGCTGTGTGGCCGTACCTTTGCTTATTATACTTATTATGATGATTATATAACAAATAAAAAAAACAAGGGGCTCAAATGCTCACGAAACATTAAAGTAACTTTGAAATTATATAATTGCGGTGAGCAAAACATTACATTTCCTAGAAGTTTGCACGTCGCTGCACTGCGTCTGTCTCCTTGAGACATCTAGAAATCATTTGATAATCAGGGATATTTAGAGGCACAGCAAGAGGCATCACCGCTTTATGGTGTCTATTTCTTCTACCCACAGCGATTTGCTTCTATTTTATCATACATACCGCTAAGGATTGGGATTCCCTACCTAAAACTTTTTGGTTAAATAGATATTTTTATTTAAATAGAAGTTTGCGCTTTCAATGCTAAAAGGATTCCCTTTTCCGTAGCTATCTGATTTCAGGGCATTCCCCTTACAATATCCAACAGTCTTGGGATCTTAGGCATCGACATTTCTAGTGAGGTCCAATTTAAGAGTCACCTGGAAGCCAAAGCAAAACTTGCATCAAGGAAGCTAGGTGTGCTTAACAGAGCGAAACGATATTTCACACCACGTCAACGGCTTGTGCTTAAATCACAAGTTCGGCCACACATAGAATATTGCTCGCACCTCTGGAACGGCGCTCCGAGCTACCAGCTTTAGCCTCTTGACTCCTTACAGCAAAGAGCCACTAAAATTGTCGATGATCCCGAGCTCTGTGAAAAATTGGAGCCACTCAGCCTCCGTAGAGACGTCGGAGCGCTATCCATCTTTTACCGTCTCTGTAATGGGGAATGCTCTGAAAAACTTTTTGATCTGATTCCATCATCGCTATTCTTTGATTGTACTGCTCGGCACCGTCAAAAACGCTTTTACCGCGTACCCGTGGAATGATCTGCCCGCCGCGATCTTCCTATCTAGCTATAGGATGGGATCTTTTAAAAAGGGTATCCACAAACTCCTCAAAGGTCGGCAAGGCATCAAGAGCACTTATGGTGTTGCAGTTGTCCATATGCGTTGGTAACCGCTTACGATCAGGTGGGCTGTCTGCTTGTTTGCCGATCATAACATAAAAGAAAAAAAAATGAGGGAGTCTTCGTAAGCGCGCTACGTTATCAATAACATCGTTATGTGAGATAGTTATATGACAGTAGTCAAGCGCAACTATTAAATATTAAAAGGTTAATATGTCGCACACCCTGCAATATCAGTTTATTTAGGAATCATAAATACATAGCAACTTACAATAGCATAAATACCCATAAGAAAACTGCTAAAATTATCACTCTCCCTTTCATAGAGTCAAAATGCCGAACAAACAGAAATCGATGAAAAAAACAAAGATTTTTGTCCGCGACACACGATCCAAAGCATCGGGACAGAATATTTACGCTCTTACCTACGTACATCCAGTAAATATAGGGCAAGATGTTCGCCTAAAACATACGTTACGTGCCTGGAATACGAGCGACGATATATGGAGCACAACTCATGTTGAGACTAGCAATGATATTGTGGGTTTACTCGGGAAAATTGGCAAATATATATACTACCTATATAGCTACCTAAATTTTACGATCTAAATGGAAACCAAATATTAAATTTAAAAATATTCATTGACGTTCCATATTCATAGAAATAAGGAAACGTCATCTGCTAAATGAAAACTAAGAATTGGACCAATTATTCGCATAGCCTAAGTTAATCTGCTTGCATATATGCCAGCATTTTCATAATAATATATAGGGTTACGATAACGTCCCTGAGATTAGGGCAAACGAGGCCCGCACCCTCGTCAGATCAAGGCGTTTTAAGCCTTTAAGATCTTTCTTATTGATCATTTTATATTTGCTGCTAGAATCACGAACTTTAAGTGCTTATTTTGCTTTTATGTATAAAACACATTGTAATTATTGGCATTCAAACAAAATTCAATATTATAAAATTGGTCATGCAAAGAGAATATAATAAATAGTAGGAATCTTCTTTTAATTCTACAGTTAAATATAGGTAATATGCGTAGATAGATGTAGACAAATATCTGGTGGTATTATTCCTGCAATAAAAATAGCACATATTTTTGAGTAGTTATCCAAAAAGCTCTGTTCCGTTTATATTGTGGTGTCATGGTACCTATGTTCTGTTTCGCAAAGAGGTATTTATAAATACATGTTCATACCAAGGTTCTCCCTTAGCAATCTTTCCCAGTACTTTAAAAGGTACCTTTTACAAACAAACTCCCAGTTCAATATACATACATAGTGTATTATACATGCGGCGGGGAGCTCTGAAGTGCAGTTTGGGAATACCGCACCGACTGATATGCTATAAAGTAAGGGACGGCTACACACGGCGAGGTGTTGGCGGGATAATGTCGAGCGTTTGTGATGAAATTATTGCATAGGTGTTTTTTATTTGAGAACGAGTTTGCTAATAGATATTATTGATTCTTACGTGTCATTGCACTGGTTTAGTTTTCTGTAGTTCAAATATAAAATGACAATTCGAAAATGTATGGAAAATACGTGGCTCATGGTGTAATATTTTTCCAATTCAGCCAGGGAATATTGTGACCAAAAAAATTTGGTATCGGGCTTTGAATGTGAATATTGTGCAAGTGCTTAGATATCAGATTAATTTATTGGCACTAAAATAATAATAGTGTTGATATTTTAGATATGTATTATCAAAATTAATAATATTTTAAATAAAACAAAAACATAATTTTAACAAATTTACTTATATATTTTTTAATTCTTGAAAAAAATATTCAATATACAATTATACATATATTCATTCTACATTCTACATATTCATTATACAAAAATGGGGATTCAATCACGACTCACGTCTTATTTCCATACAGATGATAAAATTTAGTAGTTCTTATCTGGGTTTCTTTTCTGGAAATTATAATTGTGTATGTCCAAGTTTTTCATTGTCTTTTTTATTCATAGATTTTTGTTCATGTGGATGTCTAAGATCCTATTATTTGACCGACATAATCTGATGTTGAATAAAATATTGCTTTGCTGATGAGTGTTTTCGCAGTCTGTTTATTATTCCGATGGCTCTTTTTGACACTTCAAGACTTTATTCGCATTAGCTAAGTTACCTCAAAACAGTAATAGCTTTATAGGCACAGGCAATTCTAATGCAGAAATTTGCGTGTGCTAAGAAAGACTGAACCACATTTTTAATAATCAGTTAGGTGTAGTTGCTTATCAGTGGTTATTGAAGATACCAAGATATAATACGCGGTTTTTTTATAATTGGCCAGTTTTATTTGTTTATATTATAAAATCATTCAATCGAATTGAGAGCCTTCCCTATTTTTTGAAGTTGGATAAAAAAAAAGTCTACTACTAATAATACTAATGTCTAAGATATAGATATATTGTCCGAACTAACGTATCGAAACAGATTTGTAAATTATATATGTTTTATTCCATAAAATCAACACTTAAAAACAATCAAATTCACTAATACCTTACCGAAAAGACCTTTTTTTTAATCTTTAGACGTATCTCGCCCTCATCTTGCCGTCTGGGTCGAACAGGGTCAATAAAATATGTAGGCAGACGCGACGTGTGAGCCCCGGGCCCTCTCCGCCTTTCCTATAACAAGAAAGAATTTTTCTATGCATTTATTTTGTCACTGAAAATTCTTAAGAAGTAATTTTGTATTTTTATACGTTAAACCCGCTTGGGAACAATTTCGGACGTAAAACATTGGGTTTATAATCAAATATTGATGTTGTTTGGTATTCAAAAGGAGCAAGCAAGCTTTTGTTGAAAAGAAATTGAAGTTGAATTTAAAGGCTATTGTAAGCCTATTGATATATTTTTTGTAGTTTTCTTATAGGAATATATGGAGATATTTTGTAGTTCTGTCACGCGCTACCTACTAAAGTACAGAGTTACCTTGACTCTACTTTTATAACTGTTCATGAGTTATATTCGATTATGACATTAAATATCACTTATTGTAATTAAGTACTAAGACATAAACATTTCACTAATCGGTATAATATATTTAATACAGTTTATTACCTACTATACTTTCGGTATCCATAATATAATGAAGAAATAAGAACTACCTGTAGGTAGGCAGATATCGTACCGAAATCTAAAACAAAATATATTTTATTCAACCCAAACCTTCTAAAATAAGGATAAGTTTGCAAAAAGAAATAGAAACCCTCTGAAAAGGTCTAACAAAACGCAACTCCGATTTTTATAAAGCGATTCCGCACCACGCCATTAGTGAAACTGTCCAATTCTATCCCATGAATCGATCCCTCTAAGGTAAGTTACGTCCAGTGGCTAGTCCTATGTTTGCGCCAATCAAGTGGCGTATTTTACTGCGTTCGGCCGACAGTAACTTACCACAACGACGCAGGACTCCCACTAATGAGACATCAGTTTCTGCGCTGCCAGTTTTGTCAAATGCTACGTGGCACGGGAGTAGTGGATACTTTTTATTCGTTTATTACAATGCTTAGGTATACTACGCGCGGTTTAGCTCGCGTTGTCATAGATTGTCAAGTAGGCACACTTAGATATACCAAATATATTAGTATATGATTATTGTCTATATGGGCGAACATTATCACAATGTACTATTTTTAAACACTAGCTACGTTCTGTGAACTTCTGTGCTCGTATACGCATGTGCAACATTAAAATATTATGATTTTCATAAAGACATCTATTAATAACAATGACTGATCATACATACATATCTAGCTCGTTATCAAAGGCGTGATATTTTACATTGCCCAGGGAATGCTCGGCGAAATTATTTCTGATATTTTATAAAAGGTATTATAAAAGCTTCTGACATTTTCTCAGAAAATAAATCTGTCATTCGACACGTCGCATATTTACATGAACAGGAAATTACTTGGTATCACATACAATTGTTCATGCATTGCTTTAACAGTCTACAGAGGAATACGGAAAGGTAATCAATACTTTGTTAGAACTTTTATATGCAGTACACACACGCTTAAACGATCATTGTCTGACAATTTACGTCAATAATACAATTAGGTGCATCAATTGTATGCATTATTAAAGTTATTTTTTACAAAGGTAGGCACTTAAAAACACTTAAATGATAAGTAATCACTCTCATAGATATGTATATTGTACTATTGACATCCGTGTCACACCTTAATATCATCAGAATCACAAAAACGAGCTAGTGCATAGATACTACTATAGCTGATTAATTAATGGACATTGTTCTGTCTGTTCCTTTCATTACTATAACATAGCTAAACAGTCGATGAAACAAGTAAGTAATTCGACTGTAGCAAGCAATCCGATTCTACGCAATTCTATTCTACGCGCAGATAGACGCGACCTCTTGCTGAGATGGGCCGCTTTACGCGTCGCGTCACCATAAACGAGGCCTATAACATCGTCATACTCAAGGCGCCACAATCTCACACCACAACCGCGTAACATAATTGAATACGAAGCTAAGCCAACTCAGTATCTAAATCAATTGAAACATTACAGTAATAACATCGGTAGTTGCCACCGCCTTTATGGCTATCCGGAGTCATATTTATAGCGATAAAAATTACGCGACAATGTCATAACACTGTAATGCGAAGTATAACAGGCGAGCACTTTGAACTGCTATCTTAGCTAATAAATAAATTGATATTAGGACATGAATCAATGAAAATAAATGGGCACATGCGTCGCATTATATATCACTAGAGGTTATAATTAATTTTGTTTATTGAGATGCTGTCAATTAGCCTCCTGGGTCGAGTTATGTGTTATGGACGTTTGATGAATATAGTCGCACATTAACGTCAGTCTATATGTTAGTGATAAATTATGTTTATTTGCAAAGAATGTTTGCTTCACAACTTTCTCCTCTTCATAGTAAAATACCGTCTATGATACTTAGCCTAAATATTTTCATTTCATCGATATTACTGATCAGGTGTACGATATTCTAAAATACAACATTGAATTTTTAAGGCGCCGCTCAACCCATTCAATAGATAAAAAAATGTTTTAGCCTATCGCACACTACTTCCGTAATCTCTGCATTCAATACAGCGGCTTCTGACGTTTTAAAAAACCCTTTAAAGAACCCTTTAAAGCAACAAAGCTATAAGCTTTCGCTTCTCGGGAAATTGCCGTCCCGTATACTTTCACATTTACCTAGCGGGAAGGAAACAATGGCTGTATTGTGTGGCGGAATACCTACTGTAGTGCCGCTCTATTTTGAACTTCAGATGGCCTTTTAGAAGGGATAAAAGGTTGAGTAAACACCGCATTCGTCTGCTACGAAATAGAACTTTATCGCGGTAATGGAATACCATCTACAGAAATAATTTTCGTACTTATTAAGGTAAGTACATAAACATCTAGAGCTCTCTTGTATTATGACTTGGCACAAAGATAACAACTCAGCGAAGTAGGTACTTAGTTACTTCATTTTTGCAAAATCAGGAAGCTCTTTTAACCAGAGAGAGAAAATTAAAAAGTAAATTCAAGACCCATCTCTCCCTCAGAATTGCTTATTTAGGAGCTTAATTTTATAATTTGGCAAAAAATACTTAAATTAAAATAATCCGATAGGGAAACTGACTTAATGTAGGCGGTCTTTTCTGTACATCAGAGTGGACCTTCTTTGAATTCTGCTTGCTCGCTATAAAATTCGAAAATTGTGGAGCATTCCGCTCCTGTTTAATACGTTTAGTAACGATCGGGAATTTAAAAGGGAATGGAAATATTTGCACTTATTCTACCTTCTACCTCTACGTTGATAACGTGTCAAATGTAATCTTAATCTGTTGAAATACCTACGGACTTCATGTGTGTTCGGAGCGGTTCAAAACTGGTCTGATAATACGGCAGGTAGTTAGATACCCACTTTACGAGACAACACGAAGTAAACGCCTTTCGACTCCCTACACCACCACGCACAGGTCGGTGTGTACCGGCTAAATATAAATTCGCCTGCCTTCCGCCTCCATAATATTCAATATTTATAGCCATAAGGTTACGTATAATGTTAATTATAGCGATTCAGATGTATTATAAACTTTAAATTTCAGAAATAGTTATGACAACACATGACTTCCAATATAGAATTTTAAAAGGCTTTTACAATTTAAAAGCAAATAAGATAATTGTGAATCAAAGAGGACTTTAAAATAAATTACGATAATGTTTTCGAGTAAACAAAAATGTTTGGCGGCATTTAGTTGCTCAATGTATTCGCAAAGTGACCTTTGCACGCAAAGTCGAAATTAAGCTACTGTCAATGTAACGTTTTACACCCGATAAGACGAAATTCAATTCCACAAATTCACCGTATCTGGCATAAATCCTCGATAATGCACGTGAAATATTTACCGCCAGTCATAATGAATATTAATTTTTTATTTGTCTCAGGAGTAACTTGAAAGGGCGTTCTTTCTCTTGAAATTATTAACACATAATAATGTAATTTTATGGTTTCTTTTAATGGAACGCAGGGCTATCTGAGTGGTTGGGCTAAAGATATAGCCTCAATAACGCTTCAAGTTAATGGACCCGACGATGGAGGTGTGTTATATATACCTAATATGTTTATATTTGCTGGCGGAATGGGTGATACGATACCTAGAAATAGGTATCAGGTTTCGTTTTCTCTTTAACGTATCACGCTTAATCTATCGACCGTGAACTGTATCCAAACCGGATCGAACGCTAATAGCCATATTAAAAACAATGTTTATTCATATAAAGACTGCTGGCTTCTACCTACATAATAGTTTTTAATCTGTGATAATTAAAGCAATTGAATGGTTATTTTTGCCGCTGTTGTGCATTTAAAATCATATACCGCCATATTTATATTCCCATTAACACTTTATCTAACACGACTAAAATATCGACATGTTTTGTTGGTCTTCTATTTAACATCTATAATTCAAAGCTAGTGTGGCGCACCGCACAAATGGATCTTGAAAAACAACCAGTTATTTTGACAAGGGACGTTTTTCACTTCGACGTATATACAAAACCCAAAACGCTGTTATGTCTTTTATTGAGACTCTGGAAGGTAGATTTCGACGTAACGAATTGGGTAGGGGCTTACGACCTTTTTCTTTCATAACGCTAGACCTTAATTTTAATTTGGAATGAGCTTTTTATAGAGGACTCTCTGTAGAGAAACGATTTTTCATAAGTGATGAGCCGGCACTGATTGTGTATATTGGATAAATATTTTTAAGAAAACTCGCCAGTTTAAAAAAACGGGTTAGGATTGGAACAAAATAAATAATGGGTAAATCCATGTCGACACGTGTTACTAATCTGTCAATTATTGAATAATCCCTGAACAAAGATAGAGCCATTTTCAACGGATTTTACTTGAAATATCCCTGTAATGATGAGGTAAATAACAAATGTGATAGCTGACAGCCGAGATTAAACATTTCTGAGATAATCTGCAATCTGAGGGGTTTTGGTATTAATTTGAATATTTCCTTGGACACAGATGCTTTTGATGATTTAATTTTAGCTGAGCATACCCAAACTTCCAATCAGATGATTTTCAGAAGATTTGGAAGATAAATGAAGGTAGATCAAATCAAAATTTAAGAATTTGTTGAACGTTATTAAGTAGATACTACAGGACTACAGTATTTATTATTAATTTGTAATAAAGTACTTTTATAATTTAAAAGTAATGTATTTTTATAATATTAGGTTTAAAAGTCACGATGTCTTGAATTTACGAAGCACATGTTATAGAAACATAATTAGTTACTCATCGATATGTATCTCTGCTTAATTCTAAACTGTATGATATTTACAACTAGACGCGTCCCGCGGCGTTGCCCGCTTGTATAAGTATTCTATGTCCTATTCTACTCTGTTGGCTGTGATATTATGACGTCTGCCCGTGTTCGGATTGCATATATGCGCATATATGCGATTGATGACTCACTCCCACGCGTTAATTCTATTATTCTCACCGTAACTTTTAAACTATTCGCCCAAATGACTTAGTGTTAAAGACGACGATTATCTACTTTATATACCGATGGCAATTAAATTATTTAATTAAATAAGTAAGTGATTTAATACAAATTAATACTTTCTTCGTCACAATTTCGATTATACTGGCTACCACATACAATATAGATACATACTATTGACGAATTTATTTTAAAACTTTGTAAGAAAAACAATTCGCCATAGAATATTTTCGTCTAACTTTAACAGTTTATGCAGCGCACGCCGTACTTAATTGATCTCATACGCCGCAATTTTGTAGCCTCACATGACAATAATGTTTTTATTTCGTCCAATTTATACAATATCTTTACATATTATAACCTGTGTGCTATTCTTTTGTATAAGCTATAAATATTGTGAAGTTTCATCAAATCCGTTCAAAAGCTTTTGCGTGTAAGAGTAACAAACATTAATCTTCATATACATCCATCCATCCATCCATCTTTATATAATTAGTAGGATACACTACCTAACATACAATAAGTCACAGTCAAATTGGTCTTACTCATATTTTACATCACTTGCAAAACGCACATACTTAATCTGTAGGTATATTAATGTACTTGCAACGAAACTGCTTATAAGTAAATGTTGTTGCAATTATATTTTAATATTAACCACACTAATTTGCATTTTAATACATCCTTCGCACATATTACGCTAGAATTTACACCGTACATATTGTCAACCGCAAGCAATTGAAAACTAATAAAAAACCTATAAACTGGTAACCTGAGTCATAAAAATATTATAATTCCCCTGCATATTTTTAATACAAGTGTATCGGTTCTACGCTTGATCGAAATATTTAATAATTATTGGAACGTTTATGGAGAGTCGTAAAAATTAAATTAGGTAGAGTTAGTTAGGCTTAGGGAATTTGTTATGACTTTTTTTATTGTTTCTGCTGCTTAGTGGTTTGTGGTTTAGAGAGCAATGTAAAGGACAATGTTATGAGACTGTCAAATATTTTTGGGTTAGAAAGTGTAGAAAGAGCTTGTAGGTACCTCAATGCGATACTGGACTGATAAAGTAACTAAAAAACTCCTTATAAGAGTTATTCAGTTTTAATTTTAAATTTAGTGCATGAAAATAAAGCAGAATGTAGTGCTTTGTTAAGTTGCAGGTGTAACAAAACAAATAAAAAGATATGTATTCTACATATATATTCTATATATATATTTATAAAATGTAGGAATAGTGAGTAAAAATAGAATAAAAGTAGTTTTTTATACCAATTTCCAGAGAAATCATCATCCTAGGCTGACATCCATCTTGTGAATGTAATTCCGTACTTGTGATACAACTTATAATATCTACTTTTCTACCCCCTAAACTGAAATGAATGCCGCAATACTGCGGAACCTTCCGAAAAACTTTGCATTCAATTTCTCACAGGGTTTACTCCCGGGAGTATTCGAAGAAAGGCTGGAGTAAAGTAATACAAGATCCCGGACAGAATAGGTGCATTATCAAAGAGAAACTTTTAAGATTTTATTCAAGAAGAGACATTTGCTTCAAACTTTAGCTGTACCGGGGCTATGACATTATTACAGGAGTTTCGAAGGAAATTACTTTAAAATTGTGCTTAACATATCTTTTTAAGATAATTAGAAACTGTATTGTATCTATCTTAGGTCTTGAGAGGTAAAGTATAATGTTTCAGACTAGGGTATGCCTACACTGCTGGTGAATAACAAATTTAAACGAAAATATAAGCAGTATTGATTTTTCTTAAAAGCGGGGCACGTTGCCAGATATGTGCACTTGGAACATCCCTATAAGTTGTAAGACAAAAAAAAAACAAACAAAATTGCATCTTTTTAAAACAGGACAGGATTTCTGTCAACGAAAAATAAATTATTATGATCATAATGTTTATGCCTATTTGGTATTTATTACAACAACATACAAATCTCACAATAATATACTCTACTTGTATTTTTTAATGTTGAAAATACAAAAAAAAAAGTAATAGGAAGTAGTTTAATATTTATACATAAGTAGTTTTACTAAGAAATTAGCTGAATATTTCATTTATATTTATCACAGCTGGTTTTCAACTAATTTTATATACTATATTAAAACTATCCCCAATAACTTAATTCATTAGGTACATTTATAAAACGATTAGTTACCTTTTACTTATAATATGTTTATAAAAGGTGATTTTTAGTAGTAGATGATTTCTTGATGTAATTTTAAAAACATTGATTGTCAATTTTTGTAAAATAAGAATCAACTCAGACCGCCACGCGACTAGACGAGGCGCGGTACGCACTTTTTACGATTGTTATACAACATAGAACTTTATTAACTACAAAATAAGATACACATTTAATTGAGATGCTTCGGCGCCATCGGGCTGCATCGCGCGGCTTCTCGCTGCATCACGCGGCGCATAAGCTACGTGATACAAATTAGAACATTATATACTACACAATAAGATACGAATTGCATTGAGATAATTTGGTGGCGTCGCGCGTTTCGTTGTATTGCGCCGCGCAGCGCAGCGCGAAACCACAAGCATCGTCACGTCACGTCGCGTCTCGGTGTGAACTGACCCTAAAGAAAAAAAAAATAGATAAACATTAAAGTCGATAGACTAAAGCAACTATGACATATAAAACTATGTATTGGCACAATTTTGCACACCAGTATTTCGTCCGTTATCTTGAGGCATTTAGATGTTGAGATTAATTTTACCGGACTCTTTGCTTTTAAAATCAAAAACTTTTTATCATTTTAATATTTTTTTATGTCACCTTGTCTTGTGTCTATCTTAATTTTTATTCCAAGTCTCTGATTAGAATTTAATGAGCTTGTTTTATGTGATTTCAGCCATTTCGAACATCGCTCATATTATTTATTAAAGATTAAATACAGACTTTTATGTCATTGATTGCTAGTTTGATATTTTTATTGCTCTATCAAAAATCTCTCTGATAAGTAATTTACAGTAGTTTAAGACTCTAACCATAAACACCGATGACAAGATTATTAATATAATAAATATAGGTAGGTTACGTACCTACCCTACCTTTTGGATTAAAATTACCTGCTTGAATAAAAAAAACTATCGTCTTAAAATCTATAATACTATTTTACGCCTAGCGTATTCATCATCTTCAATCACATCATCGCTTGCCACCAGGCAAGATAGTGGTCAAAAGCTGGCTTATCAGATATAATTATAAATAAATAAAATTTAGCTTTGCTCTACATATTATTCATCATATTTCATCGAACCAAATTTATTAATTAGATTGTCATTGGATAGGAAGGTAAATTATAATTAACTGTTTTACTAAACAATACCGAACAGAAAACACTACTACCTACCTACGTAAGTAAAAACCTATGTTCATAATCAATTAAAGTACGCCCCTACTTATAACATACTCTTTGTGTAGTAAGTTTTAACCAAATTAAAATGTACACCTAAGTAAATGTTAATGAAAGCGGTAACTCTACCTTCGCGGTTGAGAAACAAACTGCTCTTGTGATTTTCATATATTACGTATTCAACGTTCTCTCAAGCGATGAGCTTCCTCGGTCTACAATACTCAGCCATCACCGCTGCTATTTTGAGCCAATAACCGTTCTGTTAATACTCAACCGTAGCTCTAACGTATCAACATCTAATTCTGTTCATAGCTTTGTAAAGATTCAAACAAAAACAACTCGCCAGCTTAATTAAACGTACAGATTATATTACCATCTATACCACACCTGAATCGATGCGTATCCCAAGAAATTACATTACGGACCCTAAACCTAGCCATTTCCATTAGTTTGATTAAGAAAAGATCCAACAACATGGGATACATGTTTGGTAGTATTTAACTTTTAACTACCCATACACACATATCCACATAAGTATCTCCGCTTCCGTCTTTACACTCGTAGGAGCGACGCAAACATTCCCGACTCATCTCTGAACCGTTCTTACATTTAGTACTTTGATATAAGGTTGAAATTTGTTTGACAATATAAAAGATTTGTGTCGTAACGAGTCGAGGGTATCACGTATCGATTGGTAGCGGTTCGAAGCCGATACAACCGCTTCTATTTACGCTCTTTACCTATTTATAAAGCGAGTTATCTGACTGCCTACCTGCGTCCACCCAGCTACCACTTTCTACTATGCTCGCAGATCTACTTATAAATATACCAGTATATTGGAAAGACACGATTGCTCGGATAAATGGGAAAACTTTGAGACAAAACGGGAATTGGGACGCGTCCTCGACTGCTAGATATAAAGCTCTGTTATTTTTTATTTGTCCGATGCAAGATGCGATGACTTCTTTTGTTTTAAATTCCATTTATAATAAAATATGGGCAGCAAATTATGTAGATTTCAGTTGTTTTCTAGTCTTTGTGGGTTCGACGACACGAACTTAGAGTACACACGAACGATAGGATTCATCACATCGGTTTCCTATGCCGTAGAAAGGTCCTTGACCTCCAAAATAATACGTTAACTCGAAAGTTTGAATGATAATGGCTATTTATGTTATAGTATTTTAATTTAATCTTATGTTGTCTGAGACCACGGAGCGGAGAAAATTGGGATCGTTGGCAGATATTTATTGTTATACTTATGTGTGTTACGAAACATTTATAATTTAATTTCTCTTGCGGTACCACCTGTTTAGATATATTTTTTCACAGCGGCTATTGTATTGATACAAGCTAGTTTTCAGTAGAACTAAATCTCGGTTTATCAAAGAGCAACTGTCTCACCGCGCATGCCACGTGCCGGCAACTTTACTGTCCATAAACCCGGCCGTTAGAGCTCATCTTTCTTGTTAACGATCTTCAGGAATTGTTTATAGTGTAAAAAGTGCCAAGATTTGTTAGGGAATTGCCATATAAACGACCAAAAATATTTATGTTTAGTGTCGTTCAGAAGTTATGGTAGTGATTAACGCATCGGCAGAGACGGGCCTATTGCTATTTTTGATTAGACCACGCGCTGGCCGATATCTGCACTGACATTCGTATAAGGCAAATTCGAACGAGACATACGCAACGCCTCATATTTATTAAGTCGATCATAAAACGTTTGAGTTACAGATTACATTCGACGTTTAGTGTCGAACAATCGACGGTCTTCGGTGAGTCAGTTGGCGCCCAAAGAGCGAGGACGGACGTCGAACTACGCCTACTAATCGGAAAATATCCTTTACCATGTGTTATTAAAACAAACACACATTGCGCTCGCATAGACAACACCCGGGCCGGGCGTAGGTGTCTATTATGGTTGAAAGTCACGCTCGATTCGAATTCATTAATAAATTTCGAACTGATAGTACCTACCCACCGACCCAATCTCGAGGAAACACAATACACAATATCTGAATTTTAATTAGAATGATTATATTCCGAGCGTGGTTCTTCTGAAGAAGTGTTTGATAAAATCCCCCGAACAGATGGGACGTCTCGCAAGCCTGTTTCTCGCGAACCCTAATTAAGTATTTTAATATATTCCCTTTCATCCGTTCTGCGTATTATTTCATCTACCTACACAGCATGTTAAATTAAAATACTTTATATATATATATATACAGGTACCAAAATGACATAATTTAGAGGAGTCGTGTAATCAGATTTTCCAGTCATAAATGTATTGCGGAATAGCTTTGGTTATTAAATTTTCTTCATAATTATTGATACATATCTTTCGAGCAAAACAGGTTTTGGATGGGAATGTAGATTCTCTGTAATGTTTATATCTGGTAAGGTATATCCTGTATATATATTTCCTCGCAGACTAGCGTGAATGGTACTTAAAAACGAGTAAAACAATTAAAATGACATAAAGTGGTTTCCCACGGTGATCATTGTCCTGAGCGGTTACTATACGGAATGATAAACGCCGCTCTCGTGCTGAACGTAAAAACACACTTTTGTTACTATTTTATGACTACAATTACGACCTATAAAAGTTGTAGCGATTATTCCTTAGCGATTCTTGTGGTCGTGCTGTCATCAACTCGTGCTCCTCAAGTGGCCACTTTCAAAAAAACTTATCGACTCCTAACACGTTATTGTAAATCACTCTTTATTTTATGGGCTATAAAGTTAGATTTCTGTTTGGGAACTGACATGTTAGAAGGCTTCTACACTTGAGCGATGTGTTTGAATATCCCTCGTGTATTTGAAATATGTCAGTGTGTGATAATCATATGCTATAAGCGTAGATATTCAACTTTGGACGTTAATCTATTTTATACGATCGGTTTCGTGAATCTATAGTATCGTACCTACTCACGCTACGTCTTATATAAATGTAAAGAGAACAGGGTACATACGTAATGGTTTTTGTGTAGGACTTTAAAATGTTCATACGTTGATTTTTTAATTAAGTGATGTTGATTTTTATATGGTTACATATCACGCGAAAATTACTTGTGAACAACATGGGGATTTTAAATCTGATTTCATTCGTTGAAAACGCGTTGAAAAAATCTGAAAAATACGTTTAATTTTTATTAAATAAACTCGTGATTCGTGTAGAAGCACGATCCTCGTTTGTTTTAAGTGAATTTGTATTTTCCACTTCAGTAAAGGTTCCACAATAGTACAATAGGGTGTGTTCACAATGGTATCGTGTTAAAATTCGCGTGGAAATGCAACCAATTTGGCGGATGAAACAAGGGTTACAATTTGTGTTGATAGTTGTTATCTAAGCTATCCATCGCTCGGGTTTAAAAGTAGCGTTGGCAACGAAACAAAGCGATAATCATAAAATCAATAGTTTATTGTATAGAAACGGCTTGATTTAACTTATGCACGCCATACATGCCTGCGCTTCACGAATCTTGGAAGCCTCCCGCTAAGGTATCGGTATCGTGAGCAGTGTCTTTTTATGCATATATTTATACAGGTTGTAGTTTGATTTCACATATTTTTAATATAAACAAGCTAGCTTGATTGTTTTTAATGTTCAACGAACCCTATCATTATTTTATTATTAGAAAAATGTAGGTTTAGAAAGAGAGATGAGAGCAATCTCGCACTAATTTTGTTCAAAAAGAATATGTAATATATAAGTTACTTACTTACCTGCCGTTAAGCCATTTCTATATAGCCGATAAGATAGCTTCCGTGCCGAACTTATTTTTGTTAGCTATCAATAAATAAATGGCAAAATTAAAAAAGATTATTCCGTGTACCGAGGGAAAGAATAAGGTCATTGCAAATTCCCTGCGGTGCTACGGCGTAGCTCGTAGCGCCAATCATAGCGAGCTTTCGCAACTTTTACTTGTTTGTTAGGGTTGCGATGCAAGGGAATTGTAAAAACAAATGTTTTATTTACCAAGCATTATATATTTCATTTGTATGTTTGTCTCTAGAGTAAGTATCGAAGTGTAAATATAAACTTTGATATAGGTAAATATAAAATTACTCTTACTCATATTCCAAGTTGGTATTAACTATTGAGGATGTTTATTATTATTGCATGTTATTTAAAATAATTTTAAAATTCTTAAAAGCTAGTATGCGTTAAAAATAATCTCATTTATCTCACCAACAATTAAATAATGTTCACACATACTCATACACACATTGATCACAAGTCTTGTCTGAACACGCTCTCGCTCTTTATAAGTCGACTTAAGTTTAATCTGAACTGATTTTTGAAATTTGCTCCAACTTTTTAAAATGTTATAAGGATTGAATAATATTTAGACATTTTTTGGTTTTCAGCCCCGAATTGTATAAAGTTTAAAGTTGCCGCATTTTTTTTAATACCTACAAAAAATATTTTGTGTAAGTATAACATAAGTTTTCGTCTACCTACAGCAGGTGCCATCCTATCTCAACGGAAGTTATAAGCTAATAATATTTCTGTCCTTTCAGACATCGCCACTTCGTGGCAAATATGTGGCATTTAATTTGATATTCATTTATTTTTTTGTGGCGCTCTGTTTTCTTTGCTGAAATGAAAAGGGCAATGGTTGCATTGAAATTGAAGGTAGACAGAAGGGGTAATTAAATATTTAGGACAGTCAGGATATTGAGCCGATTCTTTCCATCAGAATGTCTTAAGCAATTTTACATTTTCAGACATCGCCACTTCGTGGAAAATATGTGGCATTTAATTTGATATTCATTTCGTTTTTTGTGGCGCTCTGTTTTCTTTGCTGAAATGAAAAGGGCAATGGTTGCATTGAAATTGAAAGTAGACAGAAGTGGTAATTAAATATTTAGGACATTCAGGATATTGAGCCGATTTTTTCCATCAGAATGTCTAAATAAATTTTACATTTATCTTGCATATTCTGACAAATATTTATATTTTAAAGTGGTTACAATAATTGTTTTAAATACAATTACCAAGTAAGTGCATACTTATATTCAT
Organism: Cabera pusaria; assembly: GCA_954871355.1. Lineage (NCBI taxonomy): Eukaryota > Metazoa > Arthropoda > Insecta > Lepidoptera > Geometridae > Cabera > Cabera pusaria. The sequence goes on along the minus strand of OX940895.1, from coordinate 11,345,887 downwards.
TTACTAGAAGTGTCCCGCGGCTTCGCCCGCGTTAAAACCTTCTTTTATTTACTTAAAACTTTTCTTTTGTAAAAACGATTCTATCATTAAACACATCAAATAAGAATTACCCAAATCGGTTCACCCGTTTTCATGTTATCGCGTGACTAAGGCAATTCAGGATTCATATTTATAAAACCCTAAAATCCTAAATTTACAGACTTTGTTACCTACCCCATTTCGAAAAATCCTACAACACGTACTTTATCCCATCTTGTTTCACCATACAAACTTTGAATCCCCGTTCCGTATCCGGGAGGAATTTTCAGAAAATAATTTGTGAGCGGATACCTACGTCGTAACAACTATCTGCATTCTAAATTTCAGCGCAATCAGAAACAATATTGATTTTTAGACTTTGTTACCCCAGTTTATCCTCTTAGGGTGGCATATTGAAAAAGTCTGAAACTCGTATTTACTTATTTATTTACAGAAGTACTTGTGTGAAATGTCGAATAAAACGACTATCCAAACTTTGAACCGCCGCTTCATCCCCTTAAAGAGTGTAATATGAAAAATTCTTTCTTAGCGGATACCTAAGTCAAAATAACTATCTGCATGCCAAATTACAGCGCAATCCGAAACATTATTGATTTCAGACTTTGTTACCCCACTTCACCCTTTTAGGGGTGGAATTTCGAAAAAGCCTGAAACATGTATTTACTTACTTAAGTACTTGTGTTAAATTTCGAATATAAAAGACTATCTAATATTGTTTTTCTATACAAACTTTGAACCCCCGATTCACCCCTGAAGGGGTTTCATCCCCTTCAGGGGTGAATTTTGGAAAATCCTTTCTCAGAGGGAACTAACGTCGTAATAACTATCTGAATGCCAAATTTCAGCGGAATCCGAAACAATATTGATTTTCACACTTTGTTACCCCATTTTACCCTTTTAGGGGTGGAATTTCGAAAAAGCCTAAAACACGTATTTAATTATTTATGTACTCAAGCACTTGTGTGAAGTTTCGAATAGAAAAGACTATCTAATGTTGTTTCTCCATAGAAACTTTGAACCCCCGTTTCATCCCTTTAAGGGGTGAATTTTAGAAAATCCTTTCTTAGCTGATACTAACGTCATAATAACCACCTGTATGCCAAATTTCATTGCAATCCAAAACAATATTTATTTTCAGACTTTGTTACCCCATTTCACCCTCTCAGGGGTGGAATTTCGAAAAAACCTAAAACACGTGTTTACTTATTTATGTCCTGAAGCACTTTGTGAAGTTTCGAATAGAAAAGACTATCTAATAATGTTTCTCCATACAAACTTTGAACCCCCGTTTCAACCCCTTCAAGGGTGAAATTCGAAAAATCCTTTTTCAAAAGTAACTAACGTTGTAGGTAATAATTATCTGCATGCCATGTTTTAGCGCAATCCGAAAAAATATTGATAATAATTGATAAATATTGAACGATATTATTCCAATAAACATTTTTTACTTTTTGTTTTTTTTTTTATATAATATCGTTTAAAAACTAAAAAACAACCGACTTCAATGCCGCGCTATTCATTTTCAGTACCAATTTTGAGATGTTTATCTCAATATCTCTGGAGATACTTATCATACCTCGATAAAATTACCATGGTACCACACTTGGGATATCTCCTTTCGAACAAATAATATCGTTTAAAAACTAAAAAAGAACCGACTTCAATGTTCATTTTCAGTACCAATTTTGAGATGTTTATCTATATATCTCTGGAGATTCTTATCAGACCTCGATAAAATTACCATGGTACCACCCTTGAGATATCTCCTTTCGAACAAAAAAAAGAATAATCAAAATCGGTGCATAAATGACGAAGTTATCCGCGAACAAATATAAAAAAAAAAAAAATATATACGGTCGAATTGAGAAACCTCCTCCTTTTTTTGAAGTCGGTTAAAAAAGGAATAAGTATACGATTTACATCATTATATAAGTAGGTAAGGTGAGTAAAATATGAATGTCTTGAAAATGTCTGTTAGATTGTATTTTCAATATCCTGCCATACCTGTATTTTTGTAATAAATCAAATAAACGTTAAATAATTTCTGAACATAAATTAGTTAAGCGCTTATATGCTGACGCTACTCTGTTTCATATTCGCCTCGCTCCCGTCTATATTTTGAATGAGACAGTGCCCAGACTTGTAAGTTCCTAACACGTTTCATTCCACACCACATCCTATTACATTTAGCGTAGACACGAGAGCTATGCCAAACATTTATTATACAAAAAATACATCTTTCAAATACAAAACATGTTTGACAATAACCAATGCACAATACACAGGTTTAAAAAAGCAATATAGCATGTAGGTATGTTGCCGTGATAAAATATAAAGCTTTAAATAATTTCGTGTGGAGGAACATGTCAAGAAAGGAACGCCAGTAAATTTTTCAACACTGAAGCAAAATTGGAATTTCTCAATGTTTTGAGTTTACAATTTTATTAAATGTAAGAAAATGTAAATTTTTGTCATAGGATGTCAGCGCTTTTTATGCGGTTGATATGTTTGGTAAAGTTGTAAATTATGACGTTATAACTATGTCCTTAATACGTACGTGCAAGTCACATAAAAATAAATATATATTTGTCAACCTTGAGTATTTAATTTGATGTGTATACGACGGAAATGCGAAATGGAAAGAACTTTTGTTTTCTAATGATTTTGACTACGAATTAAAACATTTTATTAAATTTCTATTGATATTTTGGATTCATATTTTTTATCGATCGATTGCCTAAAGAATTAATTATCGTATTGTTACGATCCATTTATACCTATAGTAAATATAAATCATATATATTTGATGTCATTGACATTTCGTAAACATTTAGAAGGATGCACTATTTTAATCCTTAACTATCCCAAATGATTAGAAAAAATATAAAACAATAACAATGAATTAGTGTCAGTCAAAGGTTCTTGTATTAACATAAATCGAGTTTAAAGTATAAAATTAAGTAAACATAAATAACACTGTCTCTAGAAGAAAATATATCTCCACAGACTTAACAAAATTTAAGTATTTTTGTACACTGTGTTAAAAGTGTTTTTAAGTGTGTACCTACCTATAACTTGATCACAGCCGTATGCCAAACGCTATGCTTAAGTAACTCAAGTATTAAATTTAGGTAAAAGTAAATACGTACATACATTTATATTAATTTATTGTCATATATACTTTTTTTCTTAATAGAATTAACTTATAAGGTAACTTTTCAATTAAAGGTAAGTAGGTATACCTACACTTTGCTATATTTTAGGTAAGGAGGTACCTATACCTATACCTCTATAGTATAATTGTAAAAACAGAAAATGTTATCTCTCTCACCATGAATACAGTGTAAACAACAATCTCAAAAGCAAATTCAAGTAAAATACAAACCTAGTACCTACCTAATGTGAAGCGTTAACCCCTACGAGAGCTGGCAACGCTAGAACCCTCAAATACTTGCACAACTTTATATTGTGATTAACATAATTAGACAACACAGCGACTGTTGTTTCATAGCTGCCAAATTCTGCCTTTATTAAGAGAAGAGTTAATGTAATTATGAGAAAACAGGTGCCAATTTTGTTGATGAAAGAGTTGGGCTTCAGGGGGTTTAATTAGGTGCTGGGTTTTTTAATATGCGGACGTTGTCTTGAATAAACTCTAATAAGTTTTAATATCAACATATACCTTATCATTAAATAAATTAGAATTACTGAATATATGTATATCATTGTAAATAATAAATGTATACTGATTAGTTCGGAGCTCATTATTTTAAAGCAGTTGGTATATAACAGAAATATTTCTCTATAAAATAATATTATTTATTATATATTTACTTAAGTACTTATAAGTGAAGGTATAAATTACCTACACATTCCGTTGTTCGTTTTTTCTGTATGTATATTTTCATTCGTTATTTATTTCACCGCAATATGAACATAGACTACCATATCTATTATTAAATTTACATAATCCTCACGAAATTAAAAAAAAAACTCGTCCCCCTGAAATGTATACAAAATCACGGGGCATCAGGTGTTGGATACTGATCCGTAAGAATCGTATTATCCGGAACATATTTCCCAAGCTGGGGCCTGTACGACCCCACTCTGAATAAATTACTTATCTACATGGATTTTTTCGTATCGCATTTACATAGGCGCACGGCTTTAGAACAATGCATAGAAACAGTAGATTATATCCCCATTATATATTTACATATAACTCTTATTTTTCACAAACTAATTGTAAGCTTTGAAGGTGTTCAGACCATATTCAGTCGACTATAACAATACTGTGGATGAGAATGCACTGTCGCGAAGTGTAGTTTCAAAACGTCCATAGGTCCATACTACCGTCAATTATATTGTTTTAAGAGCACGGAATCTCAGCGTAATCTTTTACTCGTATCGTATTGTAGATAAAAGCGACTTAGGGTTAATAGACAAAGGTCAAGAATCCAATATTGCAATACGAAGCCACCCTTTTAAGATATACCCGACCGTACAACGAAATGAGCAAGCTTAAAATAAAATTACAGGTCTTACCTACTTAAATGGCGGCGCAAGATACCCTTTAGAAAATATTCCCGGATAGGTAAAGAGTAAAAATTATCCATTTAAATAGCATGATTAAATTTTATAGTTTTCAAAAAGCTGAATTAATTGAAGATTAAAAAGTCGTAAAATGAACTGGATTGGAATGAACAAATTAGGTAATAAATTAATATGGACAGGCTCACGAACTTTAGGGTATCGATTTGTTGTGAATACCCAATTTTTACGATCATAACTTTTTTGTAAGACTTTTTCTGTGTGTTTGACTGACAACTGAAGAAGATACCTCTGAGATAGCATCGGTTCTTGATAAGATATTTTAGATGCACGTAGAAGAATGAACTGAACGTTTCATGGTACGAGGCAAGCTCGCGGCAAGTCACCAGTGCTTTGGGTTGATCAAATCAAAGCAATGGTCTCAGAATCCATCAAAGCGTGCACTAGAAAGCCAATTGTGAGATAGGACTAGTGACGAATATTTAAGCATGCTACTAATCCTGAAGTGTCGACCAAGACCACTATGCCAAGAGTGATACGTTGAAGGAAAAAGAAGAATGCAACAAAATCATGCAGTTTACTCTAAAATATGCTATATTTTACTCAAAGCTTTGATACAAGATATTTACTTGTAAATCACGTAGTCTCGCTTTCCCTAATTTTCAAATTTATTATATCTCAAAATCGCGCCTTCCATAAATATGAATTCAGAATTTTAAATAACATTTTCAGCGAAAGATACAAAAACCGACGACGTGAAAAAAATGGTACGGTCAATTTTCCACTATGAAATAAAATGTCCCAATGTTCCCAATTTAATTTGGCGTCGAAAAATGAAGAATAAGTAAACATCAGGGATATTTTCATTCAATTTCGTGTGACCTTTCGCCCGGGCCTTTGACCGAAACTCGAGAGCTCCGCGTCTAGACGTCTTTGTGCACGACGCGCACCGATAAACGGCCGAAAATGATCAAAAATGGCCGAACAGTTTCCGAACTCACATTTACAAATCAAGTTCGCAAATCAAGTTCGCAATTCAAAATCAATGTTTTAATCAATGGTTTTAGAAAAAATAAAATTTTCTGATCATTAAACTTGCCTAATAAGTTAGATGAGATACATTAGTTATATGTGATATATAGATAGATACGATTAGACTAACCGAGAGCTGTGGAAATGTTTTTACGTCCTGTCACAAGAAAATATGACTGAATTTGTAATAAAATTATTTTACGTCAATTAAAAGAAAATTAGTAAACATGCACGTATATAAAAATACACGATAGTGTTATTATTTATCTTGTTAATTTGTCTATTTCCATTGAAATAATTTCATTAGAAAACCTTTTCTTCAAATTATTCATAGTATAGACTAAAGACGTTAATAGTATAAATTCCTGCTACGAAACAGTAACCGTATTCCAATATTTACTTCAATGTTGTCATGATAGAGAGGCAGATCAATATCGTCCAGCGTATTTTAACCCTTCAAACGCGCGGCCTTTTCCTAGCACACTTTTATTTTACGACTTACTATCTGTATGAGATACATCTCAATGTGATAGCTGAATTGTGTGAAACAAATACATGAGACTGTTATGGGAGGGTTTGGTGTGAAATATGAAATGCCTTTCAAGTACCTACTGCCTTAGAATGTTTATATTAAAGATGGGTATTCAAGGCTCTATAAAAGCTTCCATATAAACTGATTGCGTATAGAACAAGCAGTAGGTGAAATTTCGCATCATATATAAGTCGATTGGGTTGATGTACTAAAATTTACTTTCTTTTGTTTCAGATGTGCTATAAGATGGGACATTAATGAACTGTAAAAAAGGTTGGTTTATTTTTTTATGTATACTTAACGTTACATATAAGGTTTGTAGGTGACGTAGGTACTACTGACGTATATAATATCAGAATTTATCGTTTTATCTTTAGAAACATAGGTACATAGGTCTAATAATTCTCAGAGATGAAGTTGATCTTCCACGTAAGCATGCTACATCGTTGATCAGGTGTCAAAGTGGTCAAACGCTGGTATCTATATATATATATATATATATATATATATATATATATATCTATCTATCTATCTTGTAAGAATAAAAAAGTCTACTGCCTTATGATATGAAAAGTTTTATACTGTGTCAAATGTATCCAATAGTTACTGTATACTTTATTTATTTTTTCTTTTGCTAGTAATTTTACGTTATTCGCCAACACTCTGTGTATTATAACCAATCCGTAATTAGGTTGTCTGGAAGAAATCGCTTTATGCGATAAGACCGCCGATTGTAAAACCGATTTTTGTTTTATTGTTACTTTAACTTTAAGTTCTTTTGGTTTACAATAAAGAGTTAATCTATCTATCTACTTTATTTCTAATACAGAAAAAGCGTTTAAACTCAAAATAAGAGCCAAAAATTACCAACTTCATCAACCGAGAACAAATTTGTCTCTGCTCAAGAAAATATCCAGAACATAATTTCTAAGCTCGAGAGCATCGCCTCAAATTTTTATCAGAATTTTCTGGCAAGAAGCAGGTGATTTCTTAATCGAGACGGGAGGACGCTAATATAAGGCTTAAGGGGGAATCTCAGCCGCAGACGGGCCCTCGTATTGATTGCGTACACGCGAAAATAGCAGATGAAACTTTTGTAAGTCACAAGCTTATGAAAGAGGAAAAATGAAAGAAAATAATATAGTTAACTAATGCTCTTTTCCCCTTTGTCAGCTGGTAATAAAATGTTATGCTTAAGTGGTTATTGTTAATGGAAGAAAGTCTATTTATATAGGTACGTTTTTATTCCGTTTTGTATATATGCCTGTTAAAACCTCTATAGTAACCTGGTGTAGGCCAGATAGTCATATATCATAGTAGTCAGGTAATCTATTAACTAATCTAGTAGCCAACCTACTATTTATTTATCGTACACCCGAAATCTTTGCGACGTTGTTTTTTAATACGCTTTTATTAGCTTCAGACGTGTGTATGTTTGTATGTTAGTATGTAACGGAATCTTTGAACATGATTTTAACCCCCTTCAAAACGTCGGATTAACTCGAAATTTGGCATACTTATTTATGTATACTACTATTTTGTTGTTTGTAGTGTAATCCTAATAGTTTCTGAATAAAGTGGCTGTGACATACGGACAGACACACAGACATGACGAATCTATAAGGGTTCCGTTTTTTGCCATTCGGCTGCGGAACCCTAAAAACCCGCAATTATATTTTTGTTGTTTTATACTTTTCTGTTTTCGTATTAGTTAAGTACCTTAAATTACTATTCCTGACATGTGAATATACAAGAGTACCTATCTATACTCGCAGGCAAAGCCGTAGGTCAGCTAGAAATTAAAACAAAGTAGTAAAAAAAACAAATGCATAATTATAAATTTAACAAGTGATATTTCATTACAAGATAAAGTTATAATTAATTGAACATTTTAATAAAAATATTAGGTGTGTCAAGCAATCAATCTTGGTACCTTAAAACCTCATGAAGTCAGTAAAAAAAAAGCTCCACGGCCGTGTTAGTATTATTATTATATATTCGTATGTATGTATATATATTTGTGTGGGTCAATTCTTGGAAGATAAATTAGAACTACTTCCTAACTTTCAATTGTACTTAAATGTGGTATATCACTTGCGTATCTTCAGTGACAATACAATAATATGGTACCAACGAGCTGCCTTGATGATGGAGGATGGAGCTGGGCTGTAGAGACTGGAACTCCCTACTGGCAAATTGTATGGGACGATCAAATTTGGGCTAGTAGGTAGGTAGGTATGTATTGTTATCATCGGCATTACATAAGATATCGTTTTTACAAAAATATTGTCTTAAAAATATTTGAAAAATCTCATTTGTCTCTACTCTGCTACCCAGTTTTTTGATCTTATAAATTTGATTGTAGGTATGTTGATGTTATCATATCACTGAGTAATTAAATGCTAAAGCTGAACTTAGGTGTTGATGTTCTGCTATAAAGTTTTAATTACACATAAGAATTCAATAAAATAGAGCAGTAATATATTGTGATTTATCATAATAATAGATTTATATTATAAAAAAAAAAATATTCAAAGTTAAAAGCATACCCAAGATTTTGCATGTCCTACATTTTCCGATACAGCAAATGGAGAAGTACAGGAATCGAAGGAGTACGACCAAACTGGAAATATGATTTTAAAGATGGCCGCCGCCTGCTTCCCCCAACCCGCACCCCGCTATCTCCCTTCGACGCAGCCAAAAAATATTATGCACCCAAAATCCATTGTCTGTTGCCATGACAACGGACCGCTCGATACTCAACGCTCAACGCTGAACAATCACAATTATTGTCATCTCACTCGCTCCCACTGAACGCAGCTGCTGAGTTTGTACTTTGAAGTTGCTTTCTATCTCTCTATGGCTCTGTGCCAGAATGTACCGTTGGCATAAAACTCTATACTGGTGAGTCTTGTTGGAAAGGTTGGGTCGAACAGGAACGGTACTGCGATGGGTATATAGTTGACCTATATACCGTCGATTCGCGTATTTAGGAAGTACCTAAGAAGTATCATGGCAGGGAAGTTTGTATAGAACGTGACTGGTATATTTCTATGGTTATGTAGAACAAACTTTGGTAGTAAAAACTTACCAGTTTTACTGGAGGCAAATAGGTATCATGAATTTCAGCGCAGATAAAGATGTAATCAATGCTGACGTTAGAGATGGTTTGTCCTGTAATGTTTTCGTCGAGAAAATTTGGCGAAGTTTCTAACGATGTCTCCCGTTCTTGCAGGGGTATTATTGGATGCTTCTTTTTTTTCCACTTTTTAAAAACATTATCTTAATCACACTGCTCTTGATAATAAAAGTTAGTTACTGTAAATATTTTTCACAAGCACTAATCACAATAATTTTTTTATAGTTTTTAGATAATTCGATCACAAATACTTCTGGGCAAATGATCCAGAAAAGATGACACCATATGAAATACAAATTAGAAAGTTACTTTGCAGCTCTGCCATTGGCTAGTGTGACAAAAAGAGTTTTTTCCCTTACCTTAAGAGGCAACTTTCTCTTTTTTTGTTCCAGTTTTATTTCTTCCTGGTTAGTACCTTGCACGCGGAAGGGTTGCTCACTTTCACTAGTTGAAACAAAGGTTTATTGCTTGACCCTTTTGAATAGATTCCTTAGACAATGCATTGTGCAAGTTCATTTAAAGCATTAAAACGACATGATTCCAAACAGTCTTTAATTTATAGTTTCTTACTTCGAAAACATAATTTTAATTTGCTACTTGTTTTTTAGATACTTGCCAAGTTAAAATATTATTCGGCAAAAATTATAAATTCTTAGCTTTTCTGTCAGCTACGTTGCTAAGTAAAGCAAATTGTTAGGAATAAAAATGTACTTATTGGTACCTACCGATTTTTTTTTAATGTATTTGTCTAGGAAGTTTGTTGACTGTCTGTACCAGCAACTTTACAAAGTTGGTATAGGTATCTAAAGTTAGTATTAGGTGTAAAGTTAACCTTGGATCACTTAAACTTTTTGTACGTACTGAGAATATTTTAATTATTTATTTTTTGTAAAAAGCCGATTATTTTGATAAAAATATAGCATATGAAAATAAGAAAAATATTTGAAATTGGATGTCCTACCAGCTCAGCCAATTTTCATCAAAAGCTCGGAGCTAAGCTTCCAACTGCGTTAGAAGTTCAGCGGTGATAACACAGATGGCGCTGTAAAAAGTCGTAAAATTAAAAGTTTTGACACATGCAACTTAATGTTTTTGTTTGTAAACGTGCCTTAAAATATTAACTTGTTTATGTTTACGATAAAAAGATTTATTTAATTATATATCCAAATGGTTGCGCTACAGCTATTTAGGTTATTAAACTGATTGGAATTTAATAAATCTGCTTTAAAACACTAGAACTCTAAAAACCTTATTTTAACGCATGAACTAGGTACACATTTCCCTAAAACAATTCCTACAGCGAAATAAATGTAGTCTCAAAATATAGTAAAAGTTGATACCTACAATCAACTTACGACGAAAATAGTATGTGATGTATGTAAACCTTCTAAACAAAAACATTGCCTAAAAGAATTTTCCTTCATTTTCCCGAACAATCCAAAAAACAACAACTTTTGTTAAAATAACGCAGAATAATTTATTTCCTCTGTATATAGGTAGCATGGCTCCACGTCCTTTGCCACTCGTAGGAAGCTATTTAAAAGCTATAAACTGGGAATTGCCACAGCCTGTACCCTGAATACCCATCTATTAGGCCGCTGTGTAATACTGTATACCAGAGATATGTATCTACGTCTAGTTAATGGAATTAACAATGGTATATATGTAAGGAAAATGAGGGCATGATTAAGTGGAAAATATGCATTTATGGCAGAACTAAAAATGGGGAAATTTGGTAGTTAGCTAATTTTTGGTTGTAAACTTCTTATGACAGAATACATTTTTCGTTTTATTTTTACTCTGTAAATTGTTTTTTTTTTAAATATTGTTTAAGTGTTGGATTTTTTTGAGCACACTCGTAGTAGTATTAGGTAGGTACCTAAACCTTAAAAAACCTTAATTCTAAACTTGCACATATTATTAAATCTGGGTAGACTACAGCAGGGTTTATTATGATTAGGTATCAATATAAATTGTTCCTATCTTTTTTCCTATATCAACATCTTTCCACGAAGGATCTACTGCTTATGTTTTCGATTTGAAGTTTAAAGATACCAAAGAATATTTTTCGATATTGCATGGACATTTTTTCTGGTTTATGACGAAAGTTGATATTTATTATTTTCGACAGATAGGTACTTACTTATCCTGAATGCATTTTGTTGAAGATTCTCCTCCTTGACATGTGCATCGCCACCTTTCTATAATATTACTTTTCTGCTTTATCAGGAAATGTCCACGGTTTTTAGGAAGGATACGTTAAAAAGATTATAAGCCAAAGACATGTAGCCATTTGGTTTGGCTTATGTGTAGCCAGTAACAAAGACAAGAGAATTGTCTTACCACCTTCTAAACTTCGAAGCAAGAATAATTTTCTTAAGATCAAATCGTCACATTCTATCAGGTCAGAACCACGAAGTACTAACATACATACATACATACAATCACGCCTTTTTCCTGTTGGGGTAGGCAGAGACTACTTCTTTCCACATGCTACGATCCTGACATACCTCCTTCGCTTCTTCCACTTTCATGAGCGTCTTCATACATGCTCGCCGGTTATAGGTACTTTTGACTTGGCCTTTTTTTAAAACGTCTCCGATCTGGTCGTGATACGTTCGCCTAGGTCGGCTTCTACCAACTGGCCCATTCACACACGTCTCATAAATCTATAATAAGTACTAACAGTCAGTCAAAAACTTTGTTGGCAAAAATAAATAGATATTTTAGCCTATTTTCGGTGATTGTACAGTTATGTGTAGCTCCTTAATTCTAACTAGCCATCATCAGAAAAATATTAAAAGATTACAGTGACTGATTTTATACCATACATACAAGATACACAGTGGTATATATTAATCTATAATTTTGTAGACTACCCTCATTTGAAATATTTTTGTAGCGATAAAGTAGTTTAAAATTGTGCTATTAATACCAAAGAATTTAATAACCCCTTCTGATTACCTAAATATGATTTGGTTTGAAAATGTTCTTTACAAAAGAAAAAATTCGATACATACGAGTACGTATAAAAACATTTAACTACAACATATTATTTTATGAACGCTTTTATATTACTAAAAATATAATATCTATTCTACTTAAAAATCTTGAAAAGATCTGGCTGTAGTAACCTATCTTTCTACTTCAAATTTATGATAGAATTGCTAAAAAAGGTCAAAACTAGTTTACTTATGCGATACTTGAAAATGTAATCTTAGATAGAGGCGCTTTAGAAGTCTAGATTCCAAGCTTTTAGGGTTTCTCATTAAGTTGACTCCTATCTCGTCCTAACTGCTAAGAGTGTGTTAGGGTATGCAAGGTTATTGTGACCTAAATGCCTAAGGTTTTATTTTCGCCTACTATAATTCAATTATTGAACCTAATTTATTAAGCTTTTAAATTATTTTTCGATCAACATACGAGTATATTACATTTTATATCAGCCTACCTACCTATTTTTTGTGAACAGATGTTTAGTAAGAATCACATGTCAGTAAAAAAATACTTTATTTAAAATATGATAAACCAATTTACGATCTAGGCTATTTAGTGATTAAGTTTAAAACTATCACAATGTACAAAATTCAAAACAAAATTAATTAAGTACTTAATGTATGTAATGTTCTGTTAGGTTAAAAGATACAAGAAAAGATGTTGTAATTTACAAGAAATAGGAATTGTACGAGAAATTTTAGTCTATGGTAATCTTTGATATGTATTTAAGTGTTAGAATGTTAGTGATTTGAAAACTATAAAATGCCTTTACTATGTGTTAGAATAAGTTTATCCTAAAATAGCAACAATATCTACTTGTAAAAGTTAAAATGCTGTAAAATGAATAAATTAAATAAATAGAAATGATGATTATGTTAAACTTATGCCATTAACTTATTCTATGTTTATACAATACAAATCGTTGTCAGTCTAAAACAAGAACAACAATGAAAGAACTTGAGAAAACTTATTGATAAGAAGAAAAGAAGACTGAAGCTCGAAGAATCTTCTCTTCACGGATGGTCAGCCCACGGTGCAAGTGTCATCTTCTGTTACGTATACTGAAGGTATACCGGAAAGAATGACGCACTCAGGATACATTCAGTATACGTACAGAAGGCGACGCGTTTTCTTCTCTTCAAGCTCAAGTACCTGAAACACCAAAGATTCCAAATTTAAATCAGGTAAAATAACTTCACGTTACGCTCCCTTTGTTTCAATTTAGCAGAAGTTAAGACGTTATTACGGCGCGTAGAGCAATAGGTTACGATTGAAATGTGACGTTTTCACACCATACCGGGTCCCTCGCAATATCTTAAAAGCTCACCGACCGATGTAACTCACGGCTCGCACTCCCCGCTCCGCTGGGACCACCACCTATAAAATAAAACAACCGATTTACAACACGCCTGGGTTTTCAAATCGAAAAGGGTAACACTGATAGCACATAAGTTCAGCTACCGTAACGCCACCAGTAAAACCAGAAAGTTATGTCCGATCGTAAATATGTAAACCTTTCCTAAGTATCTAAAACTTTACCCGAACTCGTAAGAAGCTATTGTCTCCGGAGACCAATGAGAGTTCGCAAAGATGTGCAAATTCACGCGATTGGTTTGCAAAAATTATTTTCGCAAATATAAGAGCCGGTAGCGATCTGTCGTTTTTTTACAGCCTACTCCTCGGACGGACGCCCGCAGTGCCTTTTGTCCACTGGCCTTTGTTGCACATAAAAGGATAAATTACAAAAGCCAAGACCACCACTCGTAAAGATGACTAAAGAATTCCTGTATGCACGAGGGATTGAATAGAGCGACATGAAAGGGCGTAAGGGTGCATTATATTCATAATTTACGACGCGAGCGAACATCACACCGGGCCTGCATTATCGATTCTGATGCACAAACGAAAGGTTCTCTCAGGAATATTCACTGTGTGGAGGAGGAGAGAGCGCGGCGAGCGAAAACGCGCGTGGAAAAGCACGTGACTTACCGGTCCGGTCGGTCAGCTGTTCGCGTCGTCCGGTAAGTAAACATTGACGGATGACGGATGGGGTTGCGCGAGTCGGAGGGACGTGCGAGTTGGGTCGGCGTCGACGGGCGTCTGCGGGTCTGGGCGTCGGGGCGCGCGTCCCGGCCCGCCATCGATTGCCGCCCTGGCGGCGCGCGCCGCGCACCCACCACCACTCGCGCCGATGCAAGATTTTCATTACATACGCCATGATCGTTGTTATTTGCACCCCGTAATGTTTTTTGATAGTTTGCTTAGGCCTCGCGGTTGTAGCTATTTACATGTATGTTAAGATAGGCAGGTTATTAGAGCGAGCGTGTGTGCGTGCTGATAAAAAGTCGATATTAAGCCGGCACCGCGCCACCTGTTCCAGTTATCCGGGTATCCTGATTGTTCGTTGCGGCACGGCTCCGCAATTTTTAATACCGGCGGGACAATTTATTCAGGCTCGTAACGGGATAAAATTAAAATATTTATCTTAATAAAAAGCGTTTTTATTATACTGTACCTGCTGATACAAGGTGGTTTCGAGCATCATCTAAAATTATGGATATAATTTTCATGTTGCAATAACAATGTTTCCATAAATTTATTGACCATAAATAATACCTACTTTAGGGTTTTATATAAATTCCCAAGACGTTTGCTTATGGACATGTTAGTTCAGTCTTATATTATTACTTAAATAATCTACTCGAGATGCATTATAAGTCAGTCATAAAACGGTTGCGTGCAATGCTTTCATAACAATAGGCCAATTGCTCCAGTTGCAGTTAAGCTACCAAATAAAATAAAAGACTATCTGATAATATTAACAATATAAAAAGGCGATAATACTGAAATCAAGCGTATTTAAAATTCCCACGATATTTGAAACAAAGATCAAGGTCCTGGTTAGTTGTTTAATGGTTTTCAATTACAGTTATTTTATTATATGTTTTGTAAACGGTGACTGTAACCTTTTACTGAATTGGCCAATTTACCAATTATTGAACTTCTGTTTTTTATATTACCTACCCAGCGTAGGAGTAAGATATTTAAATTTATTTTGTTTGGATAGGTATATCAGGTAGGTGCTTCATGAAAGTGAAAAGAAAATTACTTTGTTTACTTAGTTTTTATTACAGTATTTAAAAAAGAGCCGAAAATCGCGCTCAGTGGTAATTCTTGGGAGAGGCCTACGTCCAGCAGTGAACTGATACCGGCTGATGATGACGATTTTATCACTGCTCTTTCTTTATGTGATTTTATATCTGAATGATTTAATGAAACAAATAAGCCAGGATATTTTTTAAATACTAAGAAACCTAAATAAAATACTTAGTTGGAAGTAGAATAAGAAAGTAGTAACTGTCTCTTCGTAAGGTACTCGCAGGTCGTAGGTACTCCCGACTATAAAAATTAAAATACTTGTGAGTCGGTAGTTTTTGAAGTGCAAATCACGTACGTAGGAACAATATTTTTAATGTAAATTGCCGTCTGCAACAGCCAACCCTTTACCTTCTGCACACCTGATGGAAAAGATAACCCTCGAATCTAATTAAAGTGGCGCCAGCTACTGACTTCCGGATCTCTGATACCATCTAATCAAAATTGTAATCCAATGGTAAAAACTATTCAAATCGTCTAAGTGTAACCTTGGCAAGTTTACATTGATATTTTTATCGAAAGGCAGATTTAACTGAAATATACCTATTTGAACAGATATTACGTATCTGCTTTACTTTACGTGACTGGTTTTCTGATATCGTTTAATTTTATGAGATCCATTACGTTAATACCTACTCTATAATTACATTAATAATAGAGGTTACTATGATT
This sequence comes from Cabera pusaria, assembly GCA_954871355.1. Classification (NCBI taxonomy): domain Eukaryota; kingdom Metazoa; phylum Arthropoda; class Insecta; order Lepidoptera; family Geometridae; genus Cabera; species Cabera pusaria. The sequence goes on along the minus strand of OX940895.1, from coordinate 11,329,769 downwards.
GTTTAAAATCGCCTTCGAAGTTGGTTTCAGGTATTGGTATAACGATTATAGTTTCTAGTTACTTTTTCTTCTATATCATTGTTAAGAAAAGAAGCGAAAATTATCTATGAACTTCGTAACTAGAATTATTTTCTAAATATGCATTGTTCTAAATTTGAGTTCAATATATTGTTGATGAAAGACACGGGTCTATACTAATATTTCCTGTATTATGTAATCTACTAACATAAATGTTTGAAGTATAGGTAGATACATATTACTACATGTCATTCAAAAAAAGTGTTTTTCAGTTTATTTTAGTAACTTCTAGCACATTTTACTTTCAGCGTAATGTACTTCGAAGATTTTCCCGCGACGTGTTAATTCTACGAGATTTCCACCGGAAAATGCTCATTTCCGTAACGAAATTAGACTCATTGCAGGAAGGCAGAATTAGCTATCGAAGCATTTATTATAATATACACCTACTTGCCTGTTTATTATTGTAAATAGGTAGTATTTAGTATTAGAGTTTGTGTTATAAATGTTAGATGTACGAATCTTTGCTATTAGGAAATATGTGTACTTATTATACCTATCTACTGTTGTAAGGTATTGTAAATATATAAACCAAAAATGTATTAGGTATAAACTGCGTCTCATATACACCAGCTACCATTTGAATGTTTTTATTATGCCTCTAACCAGGCTACGGTTGTCTGAAAGAGATTAGCTCTAAGGTTAACAGTAAGGCCGCCGCTTGTACTGTCATAATATTAAAACTACCGTACACTATTCAAAGTGATATTTCTACATTGCTGATGGTTCAATTATTGGTAGCTGGCAGAACTGGAGACTAAAATTGTTAGAATCGCTCGACCTAACTACGTTGAAATGCATGCTAATATAAAATCACATACCTAAGCTATGCTCAATGCACTATATTTAGTGGACAATCTTTAAACAAATCTGCGCGCGAAATTTCGCCAGCATGATAGGTATGTCACCATTATCCTGAATGCGTTTTATTTATGAATTTATTTATGCTTATAGTTAATAGAGGTTAGGTGGGTATACAAAAAAAAAAATAAGTAAAGGTACGGTCAAACCGCTGCGATCTGCGGGCGCGAGCGCAGACGCGATCCGATAGTGCAGTGCATTTGTACCGACTGGTTCAAACCGAACGCGATCTACGGCGATCTGACATCGAATGAAAGTAGATCGCGATCGCGCCCGCGCCCCCGTCCGCAGATCGCGGTGTGGCCATACCTTAAAAGTATACATATTAGAAAATATAGGTATATTAAATACCTGCCCAGTTAAGTTAATCAAGGCATCTGACAGTGACCTATAATAAATAAGATTGCGTTTTTTTTATTAAAGGCTCGAATGATCCTTTGCAATAAAAAATATATAATACATATAAAATATATAATATATAATAATAATTTTCTAAATTTCACTAGTTATTTGGTATGCAAGGTATAATAAAATGTTTGTGAACTACTACTGTACTCAACTATTTCTGTTCCTGATTGTAGGTACTGACAGAAAAATAACTGTTTATTATTTTCGATGTTAACATCGAAAATAATAAACAGTTATTTTTCTGTCTTTAATTGCGGTAATCGCATTACAAGGAGAATTAAGGAGAATACTTGCACAACGGTCCCGAAAGGGTTGACAAAAGACTTAACAGGTAGATCGTGGTTTTAAAGAATTCACTTAACGGTTATTACCACCTGTGATCTTTTGTTGAAAACTGTTCAATAATTTATTACTTTGGTCTTGCTTAATTTTCTTTACGGTACAATTACTACTTAAAATACTTTTTGTGTATATATTATATTAGATAACTTTTGCGGTGGTTACAGTTATTTTGCATTGTTATATTACTACTACTTATGTAAGAAAACATTAATTAAAAAGAATTCACGATAAAGCAGCCATGTTTCAAAAATATTTTATTGTTCTCTAGGTATATGAAACTTACTTACTAAACTTATGAAACTTCCATATTATCAATTCAGATATTTTATTGTCATATTTCAAAAAAGTACTTGTTTACTATCTCACCCGATAGTACTATTCCTGTCTTCCGAATCAGCTTTTCTTGTTTCTTTGTTCGTTGGGTGGTATGTGCCTCGACCAAAGCCTGCCACTAACTGAACACGTTAGGCCTAGAATAGTCGGCTAACTCTCAAGAGATATGCTGCCAGAATAATGTAAGGTCATTTTTACGAAGCGGCGAATTTACTTCATGCCGGTGATAAGCTTTTTGGTAGCAAGTCAGGCAGGACATCGAACTAATACTTCTTCCAACTGTTGACTGTTGCTATGATTTGAATCAGAAACCTGGTGGTTCGAAGGCATGTTATCCACACAAATACCGTCCGGGCCGTCGATACAAATGAATAAATCGACAAATAATATATATTTAAATAATTATATAGTTCAGATTTGGCCTTTTATCAGGCGCTATACAAATAAGTCAATATAAGCTAACGTCAACTGATTATCCACTTATTGCAAAATAGACCTTTTCTTATATTTTAACTTAAGTACCATGATATTTACTATTTGTTCCTATTTTCTTAACTATATCGTAAAGAAAAAGAAGAAATTTTAACACCTAGTTACGTAGACAAATTTATAAGGTACTAGCTGATACCCGTGACTTCATTCCCGTACACCAAAAGTTTTGTAGCTTGTGTTCATCTTCATGCTATAAAGTATTTCTATGTTAAATTTCAGTACGATCGGATCGTCTGTTTAGGCGTGATTAGGTAACAAAGTGACAGAGAGACAGGTTTAAAAACGTTTTTATAATAAGTATTAGTATAATATGGATTAACCAAAAGTTATTCAGCTACCTAGTATCTACCTAATATATTTTTCACAAATGACATAATGAAGATAAGTTGTCATCACTTTCCATCGTTGTCCATGCAGGCAAAACTATCGACTGCAGCTGTTAAAAAGAATCACTACGAACAAAAATGTCAAAATGCATTGATTTTACAGTAGGAATTATGATCACATATACATAAGCATGCTATGTCTATAACACTATGCAGTTATCCTTCAAACTCGTTCTGTTTCACACAAGATACGAACACTTCATTCCAAATCATTCTACAGCAATGCACTAACTGCAACTCTTACCATTCTATAACTGACGAGAGCAGCCTCTGCAGTCAAGGGGTGGGACAAAAAATGGGGTGGCACCACACGGTTCCCTGCAAGCAAAAAATTAAGATTTATTTGCAAAGCCCATCTCGTAATAACAATAATGGAGGCATGATTGTGAGTCTGCCGGAATAAGTGGATATCGTGTACTGAATATCAATTGATTTGATAGACGTCTGTTCTATAAGCATACGTAAAGCATATAGATACTAGGCTCGAGTGTTCAGTCCAGTGTTTTTTTCGGTCTTGAAGATTATTTTACTTTCGTGGTAAGTAGGTGAGTTATGTTTGCCCAGAAGGCAAAGTATTCACAAATAATTTGATCGTTAAGTTGCAGAACATAGGGCTATTGTGACTGCAATCTCATATTTTGATGCTGCCAGGGAATTCGAAATATAATGCAATTCACTGTTAAAGATTTAAACACCGTCATTACTACTTAAATAATATTTTTAAATTACTATTTATATGGAGGTAATTTCTGAAAACAGTACGTAGGTTTTGTATGATTTTAATAAAATTAATCGTCTTGATAAATATTATTGACGCAAGAAATAAATTAAAAACCTATATACTAATGATCATTCTATAAACTAATGAATGCGTGTTTTATTAAATATTTTATTCATATTCATATTTCTAACTTTTGAATAAAAGTAATTATTTTATCTAAATGAATAGTTTCAATATTATAGTACAACCCAGATATTTTATGTTAAATCTTGCACATCCTTAGTTACCTAATTGATTATAAGGAAAAAAATACGTCTAATTGGAAAATGAGGTAGTTTATTTATACCTACACATCTAAGAAAGATTGTTTTTTAAACACAAATCTGTGGGCGTTATTATCTAATAATTGAGGCCACAATAAAGGCGGAGCTTAATTTATAATCAATGAAGTAATGTTAGGTATATGCCTACCTACTGAACATAATATAAATAGGTACCTATACAATTAACTAATTATCATTAAAGTTAGGTATCGGTAGTATAATAAATGTTTCAAGACATATTGAATTAAACAAGTAAATATTGGATTCAGTTGAATAAAAAATAACTTATCAATTAAGCAAGCATAAAAGCAAGAAAGCAATGGTACTCAAAATTATAATACAATCAATTTTATAAAAAATATAAAGCTCTACGAAAATAAGAAAATAAATAAAAAAATCTAATAAGAAATAAATTAAATAAAAGCTAAGTATGGGTATAAATCTCACCGAAAAATATTTAATACAAAACAAAAAATATTAAGTACAAAATAAATTGTTCAAGTATTTTTTAATGTAATAAAAATGCATTTAACTTACCAACAATAACAAAACAACACCGGCTTTTCACTGTTCTATATGCATGTAATATTGATAATTCACTGTTAAAAAATTAACCAAGTATAATAATAATAAAAAACTGTTCCAAAATTATTTTTAAATATTAAATTACACCAGATATTTAATAAATATGTTTCTATCATAGGCCTAAACACAGCGGAGCGGCGGCGATGTGCCGTCGGCAGCCATTTTGTGGCGCTGCAGTCGCGTCTCGCTTCATGCTTATTGGCTGAGTGACGTCAAGCGCGCCATGACAGTCCACCATTGCTACTGACTAGTCAACTCTACTCACAACTCATTTTGTGAAATTTCGACTCTATCGCGTGGAGTTAGGCTACAAACAAACTGCATATATACATTTGTGATTTCATACACGCGCCTAACCTCGTCGGCCCGCATTCTTGCGTTGAATTATATCCATAGAAGCTTTTAGGATGCACCCTAATCGGGCAAGGGGGAGCATTTAAAATTCAAGTGAAGAGACAGTGATAGGTAGAAAGATTTTAATTGGCCGTTGATCTTCGTTGTCTGCTTAATTTTGAATTTAGCCAAGCAGTTAAACAGGTCCTAACAAAAGAATTGAGAGAATTAAACATAGAGTAGGTAAGACTCTTTTATCTGGAATTAGTAACCGGATAAAATAAAAGTCGCTACTAGTGTTATTAGCCCCAAATTAGTAAGTATAGCGTTAGTCTGAAGAGATAATTAAAGTTAAGTATATAAATTTGATCTAACTAGACAATCGAAATTAATTGTTAGGTTAGGTTAGGTATTACACCGCAACAAAATTGGTAGGTTTTCAGCCATAGAATATATAATAAGTTCCGGCTAAAATCCAATTTTTAATATTATGATAATATTATAATAATCTTAGTAATCTCTCCATATTTGAATTAAGGCTATGTAGGTATATATATAGTGCATATAGATACATAATATGTAATGTTTTACAATTTTTTTAATCTCCTTTGAATTATTGCAGCAATATGTAAAGGTAAAATATAAATGACTTTAAAATTTCAAGTGTACTCAGTAAGTTTTCAACAAAATAGAAGTACTAGCATTATGAACGTAAGCATTATGAATAATACTTTACTGAAAGTAGCAACTTTGTAAGCTCAGCTAAAGGTGTTGCTCCACTGTAAGCTTTGGCGCAGTGAAGACAACATTTTCAAAAGCTGTGGGAGTTTTGGGATTGAAATTAATCTTACTAAACTTTAAAATCTATCTACTATGTATAGTACTATGTACTGTTGTTGTGCTAAATTTGTCTGTTCGTAGTTTTTTTACAATTCTTTAATCAATAAAGATTCCTTATAGTTTTTTTAGTTTACGTATATTATTACTAGCAGCACCTCGCAGTTTCACCCACGTAGTTCCTGTTTTCTCAAGAATACGGAGATATAATATAGCTTATGTAACTTGCTGATAATGTAGCTTTCCATAAGTGAAATAATTTTTGAAATCGGTGCAATCGTTTTTGAGTTAAATCGTAACAAACAAACAAAAAATAAAATCTTTCCTCTCTATAATATTAGTTTAGATTAAAAATGTTTTTTTTTTTGTAAAAAACATTAAAAATGAGATGATATCAAATAAATTTAGGTAATGATTTTTTTCCTACGCTATGTTTGACGATTTGCAGTCTCCACTCTAGAACCAGTCTAACGTAGCGTAGGACGCCCTGTGGCCAGGTGGAGCGACGATATCAGTGGCAGTGACTGGAAACAAAGAGATCGGGCACAGTGGCGTGTCTTGGGGTAGGCTTATAACTAGCAGTGGACTGATACCGGCTGATAATGATGATGCTGATAAATGATTATTTTTTTCAAGTTCAATGAGCTTCAATGCTTTATGTAGGACCAAGCTATATAGGTTTTTTTTATATACCTTTAATGAAAAGCTCTTTAATGGATAGTGATTTAATTAAGTACCTAAGTAGGAGCTTACTTCCTCAATAAATACATGTGGTATACACGTAGGTATACATGTGGTATAAATTACTTGTAGTGACAAAAAATACATTATTGATTTTATTATAATATAATAATTATAAAAGTAAGAAAAAAAATGCATTGTATCGTTGTAGTAATAATAAGTATTTCCGATTAATAATAAATAAATACATATTTAAAAAAATAAAAGTATTTAAAAAATTCAAAGATTGTGTATTTAGATGTTTGTAGTAAACATAATAAGATGAAATGTAGCAAAGGTAAATAAATACAGATAGTTTGTAAACAGGATTAACACAACGTATTATTTTCAACGTGGGCAAAACCACACACGATATACGTTGTAGTAATTTACCTAATTACTACAAATCTTTTATGAAGCGCAAAATGAAACAATTTATAGATACGTGTATCTCGTTGTTTAGCACAGACGCTGGATTGTGGCCCTAATACTACCTCTATAATAACAGCTGGATGGGGCCCTACAGAAAGGAATGTGAAGGTACCTCTACAGGGATGTGCTTATTTTAAATGATATGGCCTAGCAGTTTGGTGGGCATCAAGTAAAGTTATTGAGGTCGTTTTATTTTACAAGCCCCTTTACAGTTCGAAGAGCCTTACGCAGAGGAAAGGACAAAAGTTGATCTTTTCCCTATAGATATTATAACCATTTTGGGTAATATGAAAAGTTTTTAGGCAAGTTTAGGTAGATACTTACTTCGGTTTCAGTGGATGTTTACCTACCTACCTATAGCTGTCTCAAAACTTTGTATTGTTGCGATTATTAATTACATTGCCTATTGTTATACGTTTTCATAAATAATACATTTCTCTTTACTTATAAATAACTAACCAATTTGATAATAAAAATGGTAGCTCGGAATTATCAAAATTTAAAGTATAGTCCGTACCTACCATGATCTACCATGATGCAATGTGCACGCATGATGCAAAAAATCTTTACCTAATAAATACCTAAGTTCACATTAAAAAAAAATCCTTTTTTAATTATATTATATAATTTTATTTTTCTTGCATTATGTAGCGACAACAGGCGGTTCAATCCTCAAAAGAGAACTTTTTCAGACCTTTGGATAGGCAAAAATTACAAATAAGTGGCATTAAAAACATTATTATTCCATACATACATACATACATAAAATCACGCCTTTTTCCGGCAGGCAGAAACTACTACTACTAAACTACCTCTTTCCACATGCTACGATCCATTACAACATTATTAATGTTAGGTTTTATATTACTGACTGAGTATTGCATCGTAGATAAATCATTTTATATGATATACCTACCTAAGAGTTGTATAAATAAACTTGTCCACTCGTGTAGGTACTTCTAGTTTACCTACTTTACTTACATTCAGAATCCATACTTACAAACTCAATTAAAATTTTTATCTTATTGTTCTTGTTTATTATCTCCTTTCAAACTCCCATGAAGATAACCAAAATACTGTCAGGTATTTATCACGATAAATAAATTCGATATTCAAATTATTAAAACGTCATCTTAATTTTACTTGGAATAATAAAGAGCTTCTATATTACTATGTATTATCATATTTTATTGTATAATAATTAAGGACCACCAGCTTTAAAACTGTATTATTATTTCTGAGTTGTGTGTAACATAAATATGTAGTGATTTACTGTATTTTCTATAATATTTTTTACCTTTTGAATATAGATACGTAAATACACTCCCATGAAAAAACAAATTTAATTAAATTGTTTAAGACTATTTTAAATTTGTGGGCAATAAGTAGGTACCTACAAGTAGTGGAAGGTCTTCTGGCAGTCTGCCTGGAGCGGCACTTCCGCTTTGTGAGTTATTCTATCTTGAAATAGGTAGGTTTTTTGAATAAAATGGAAATGTGATAACAGTGTAAGATAAATCCGACTCTAAATTAAGATCATGGTAAAATTAGGCAATCTGCGAAATTCCACCAATCTATAGATAGTAATAATAACTGTACTTATTGTGTGCTACGGCTTAGATTTTAATTTTAATTTATTTATTTATTTACAGTTAACAAATTTTGTATACCTACAATATTATTCTAAAATGATATGATATTTCATTTATGCATTTGAACTCAATTTTAAAACTTAAATTAAATAGGTTATGCATTACAATAATAATAATGTATGTAAGAACCTACACTTTTCATGACTGTCGTGTTAACAACTGGACGAGAAAACTGTATCTTAGATTTAAAACTTTTTCGTTCTAAATACGATGAATATATTGAGTATAAATTTAATAAATATAATAATAAATACATATTGACAAGTAATATGCAGACGTCATCGCCTTCTATCAAGCGAGTGTCTTGTTTGTCCTCTTATCATAAATCATAGCAGACCTGAAAGTAGACAACCCATTTCAAACTATTATCAGCTGTCTAGAGGAACTTCTTATCTGAAGGAAGATATATATTTTAAAAACGTCGTAGAACAAGATAGGTAAGAATTGATAAGTAACCTCGTCGATATCTTACGTAATGGGGTTCAAACCATGAGAGGGTCATCGACAACTCTATGGCTTAGGGAGTCAAGTGGAACTTGGGTGAAACTAATAGCTACCTACTATTAAATATTGCTACGAGACAAATTTGACACAAATTTTGATAATTCAAGCAAATTAAGTTACAATTTGTATTTGTAAACAAGTTTTGACAATTATAAAAAAATATTGTGTAATATATCTGTTTGACAAAACAAATGTATGCTCATTGCTTACCTAGGTGTACCTACTACAAAATTATAAGGTAAATTTTCAATTTAAATCCTAAATACAAAAGTCTTCAGCTAAAACAAGCTAGTCTGCTGAAAATATAATTTCACTTACACGGATTGTCAAGGTTACACATACGTAAATGTAGTGAATTTCAAGACAAATAATTCTAAATATATTCTAGGGAAATATTTGAAATGTTTGCGTTATTCTTGGCTCACGTCGTCTGACGTCATTTCACCAAAAAATGCAGATTTTCCATAACCATACCTAACATTATCAGCTTTAACGAAAGTAGCATCTGAAAGTGAGGAACTCCTCTAGAAGGGGGTCAATGCACTTACTATTTTAAGCCGGCCTTAACGCGAAGGCATAGAGTTGGCAATCCTAATACATGTTGATATCAATGTAGACGATCGCAGACGCAATAGAAACAATGTCAGTACATCAGGTCTTATAAATAGAATTAAAGCTTGATTTTGAAGTACTTTGTCAAATTTTAATAAAAAGACACTTTATACCAGATCCGATCAAAAGTCTTCGCGATATCTAGACTAACGGCTAGTGCTTCCCCAGCCCTATACTGTCCAGGGCTTCCACCCAGCGGTGAGAGAGTGGAACCATCGATTAACGATATAAATAATATATAAACAGCGATCCATGATGAGCTGGTGATCATCTAGATACCGAAGAAGCGATGTGTTTATTACGCGCTCTATTACCTTACTCCTTACAGAGGTTATCGCTGTCGGACTGTATTCGGACGGTTCTGTCCTACCTAATTCTTTAAAAAAGTTAGTGGGTCAGTGAAAATTTAATGAAGAATAAAATACCCTTAAATATACAACATGTCTGTTTACCAGTGTAACGGAGTTTACGGAGACTTAAGGGGTGTCAAATATGGTATTTTTATCGACAAATCACTGTCTCAATTTTTTTTTTTTATTTTTCAATCAATTTTTTTTATTAATTATTTTTATTAGTCTGCAGCATAACGAAGGACAGTTTGAATGTGGCTGTAATAGTTTTAATGATATTAGTTTTGTAAACGATCATTAGAATCGATTTACTTTATTTTATTTATCTTTTCCCACTCTAAGGTTCGAAACACTATCTACCTTGTTTTAATCATCATAACTTCTTAACTATCTTACTTAGGGCTTAGATGTAACAAGACAACAAATAAAACTGGCCAAGTGCGAGTCAGCATCGCGTCTCTTATCGCATACTTAGGGAGGGTTCCGTACAATACGAAACATAACAGAGTTCCAACCTCATATATTTGATTAATTGATATTACCAAGAATATTTGGTTTAGTCGCGATCTAGAAAGACGGGGCTCATTTACTAGCGCCATCTATGTCATTTTGCCGAAACTAATTAGATAGATGGCGTTTAAAAACACGTTTTTTGTATGGGGTTAAAAATTAAAGGGGGTCCTTTAATTTTTAACTTTATTTTGTTTTTAGTATTTGTTTTTCTAGCGGCAACAGAAATACACCATCTGTGAAAATTTCAACTGTCTAACTATCACGGTTAATAAGCTATAGCCTGGTGACAGACGGACAGACAGACAGACAGACAGACAGACAGACATACAGACAGACGGACAGCGGAGTAATAGGGTCCCGTTTTACCCTTTGGGTACGGAACCCTAAAAAAGGAGTTTAACAGGTTAGTTTTCATAAAAAGGATAAACACAAAAAAAAAATGTTATTTTTAATCCTTGTTTGTTCTTCTATGAAAAAGATATTAAATAAAATCTATCATTAGTTGATTATCTACATTGTGAGCTTTCAAATGAGACATCTGAGACATCTTTCGCCTTCCCAGGACGTCTACATCGATAGCAATGATTAAAACAGTACAGGCGCCTGAGCTACGAGGTAAAAAAAAAAAACAAAATGGCTGCCATGTTATTATGGCGGCTGCAAGAGAAAATTGGGATAGTGGTTTGTCGATAAAAATACCATATTTCACTTTCCTTAAGTCTCCGACACTGGTGACCATTATATTATAGATTCGTCATGTCTGTCTGTCTGTCAGTCCGACCGTATGTCACGGCCACTTTATTCTGAAACTATTAAGACTACACAGTTGAAACTTGGTAGGTAGGTGTATTCTGTCAACCACTTTGCGATTTATAAACAAAAAAAAAAGATTAAGGGGGCCTCTTTTTTACATCACTCTTGTGAAAGGTTGACACTTCTAAAATTGTGAAATGTGCCCCCCCGCCTTCCCCTTCTAACTTTTAAAGTAAGAGAGTGAAAAAAAAAATATATGTGCTGTATATCTCAATAAACACTTTCAACGAAAATTATTTTGAACGGCATAATAAAGTCAGCAGTTTTTGAGATATAACTACAGCAAATATAGCAAAAATATAATTTTAAAATTTTCTACTATGTTACGGAACCCTACGCGTGCGACTTTCACTTGGCCAGTTTATTATTAAATAACTCAAATAGCTACTTTACAGTTTTAACAATAAAAATGTATGTTGGATATGGTATCTTAGGGGTAGACAATAATTATATAATATACTTACCTATATTTTTGTTTCAAATGTATGTATACAAATATTTTATTTTTGAAAAATAAATTTGTGATTTTTAATCTTTTGATTGCAAGTAAACAAAACGCTGGCGACAAATGGCTACCACTTCAGCTTTTGTAAGTAGGCATTTCATAATTTAGGATTTTTGCAAAATTTTGGCACACTAAAATGTCAGCCTGTTTGGAAGTTAAATCTGAGAATTAAAGAAGCTAAGAAAAGCTGAACATAAAGCTGAAGCCTGCATCTTCACAAAGAGCTTTTACAGCTTCATTGACACGGAAGCCATGCTATCCTACTTTCCTACTAATATGTTATTAGTTTGTTAGTTTCTTGAACAAACATAAACGGTTGAATGGATTTAGATTAAAAGCTCACCTACAGATAGTTTATAACCTGGATACGCACAGGGTATTTTTTAACGGTGGTAAAGCTGCAGTGAACCTCGATAAAATCTAAAGATTGTTAAAATCAAGGAAAAAGGATCAAACGTGTATTCTTAGAATGTTTAGTCCCTTTAAGATTGCTCCAAAAAAGGTCACAATTTTTTAATAAATCCTTATTATATTTTTGTAAGAGCTTATTGCATCTGTAGAAAGGTCACTTCGTATCAACTTGTTTCTATGTCACTTTTCACTTATATTAATTCATAATAAAATAAAATAATTTCAACGTTCTTGAAACCTTTTGTGTTTTTAATTTGTACCCTTAAATAGCTTTTGGCAAGATATTGGTTAATTAAGTAGGTTACACAAATCCACGATGTGGTAGAGCTTCACTACTGTTTTACACCTCCACCACCCCAAACTTATGTACTGGCTACAACCGTCTGCGATCACAGATGCAGAATGTGACGAGTGACGTAGTGACATGAGGCGGAGGTGACCTTGAACTGAGGATGACGGATTCCGGCCTTGCGGGGTCGCCGAACTCAACATACTGGTATGTAGGTTACTTAACATCTAGCCGACATCTGTAGATAGTACTACGGATGACGTGACAACGTACTGACATAGAGCTTTTGTATGATAAGACGCTTTAAAACATAAATAAAGCGCTTTTATCTACGCCTTAGATACGCGTCGCTTTTAGACGTAACTTTGCCTTTAAGCTTAGCTTAAAAGAAGCTAAAAAAATTGTTTCTATTGACTGATTGATGTGTATTGGATAACAGATACCCCATTATTGTTAGTTTAAAGCAATCGGATATGTATCAAGCCTTTGTGTACTCAACGATTCCATGTCTTGATATAAATTAGACATTCTATCTACTGTGATAAGTAATCACATGCTCACAGAATAAACATCGATAAAGACGACAATCGTACGACATCCATACGATACTCTATATGACATCTGTAGGCATCGAATGCGAATCGTGGGAGGCCAATCGTGGCTTCTTCAAAAATTATGTAATAATGCACTTCGCGTTCGTAATTGAACGAGTTTTTACATTGACTTTTAAATGTAATACAGTCTTTGTTTTCTTAAACTACCCACATAAATGCAAATGAATTATGTGTAGGGACGATAAAGATCTTGTTGGAATATTTAATTTGTTAAATTATATAATGATAAAAATTAAATAGGTAGCTACCGGTATGTAGGCACGTATACAAAGGTTGGTACGTGTACTACGTATTCTGTAAGGTTGGCATAAAATATGCAGGTCTAATGGGTAGCGTTTATCACTGTTTTGATATCAGCATTTTATCCACTTGAAATTGCATCGTAAATCATATCCAAAGACCAGTAGCTATCATACATGCAAGTTTACAGTAGTTCAGCGGAGCATGAATATACCGCCCATCCGACTACTAAATAATTTATTAGCTCTAACAAAGCAGCAATTTTGGCTGAACAAATCGCTCTTGTGTCCATTGAATCTGATTTAAAACACAGGTATTTGACCGTCTCACAACAATAATCAGTTTATTTACGACAATAGAGGCGTCGGACGAGCTCTTTATTGGCATGATTAGTTCGAATCCCGGGCAATTGAACAGGCAAAATTTAAGTACATAACAAATGGCACAGTTATTTATACAGACGTTACTGCATCGGGTAATATTTTTTATTAATTCGACTATTTTATTGGCCTACAATTGGCCGCAATTTGGGCGAAGTGCAATCCGAGTTAATTTACAGAAGCTTCTCACGGAGGATAAATCAGTGCACTCAAAATACTTAGAGTTTATTTCTGGGCCGAGATCGGTGATGCCTTGCATAATGTACGTCGTTAATTGTGCAGTAAATTAGTGTCGTCGTCAACAACTCAGGAGGTTGAAGTGAAGTGCGCGTGAGATCCCGTGGTAGCCACAGGATTTGTCCCCTTGCCAAATATCCCAGCTGTGGACAGAAGCGTCGCGGTCTGAATACTGATTAAATCTGCGTTATTGTTTTCGTTTTTTTTTTCACTTTCATTCTATGGCTATCGACCTATTGAATTTTTCATGGCGTTCTTTGAATTTCATATGAGGCTAAGGACACGCCCGAACTTTATGGTATAATGACGCCTTTATAGGAAGTTTCACCAATTATACGAGTTCGATGACGACATTAGCATACATTTTACATCCAATTCAACGGTCTTTAGGCGTTTGAATTGCTTTTATTGGTGAAATAAAAATAAATGGAGCTACATTAATATTACCATCGATAATATTTAAAGAACGCAAAATGTTGAGAATAAAATTTTATACGCACGCTGAAGAGATTCTCCAGTGCACGTCTCGAAGCATGTATAAGATCGAACATCTGGGCCGGATTAACACTCTGAAAACAAATGCTTACTTTGAAGTAGATTCCTACAGTTTAGCAAACATAAAACCGTCATAACATTGTCAAATAAACATACATTAACATGACAATGCCGATACGAAGTCACGTTAAAACTTTAGAATAGCATCGACAAAAAGCACTAAAAATGTCAATTAATAGAAAATTTCAAGCATTGTGACTCTTGCCATATCACCTTTAAAATACGCGGGGGTATATAGAGCCTTGTATTAACGACAGCCGTCTCCCTCCCTCGCATAGAGAATTACCGTAAAGGGAAAGAACAAAACATGTGCAGTTTTGTTTATCTACGAAAACGCATCTGTACTAGTAAACTAGATTATTTTATGGTAGCATCAATGCACATTTTTACGAGGGGCGAAAAGGGCGTAATCGATTTATTCATAGCGAAGCCAACCATATCGAACGTATTTCGAATTTCAGAAATAAGTTACCTACATACGGAGACGTAAATAATTGTAAATTCAGCGTTGTTTACTCGTTCCGACCGATGTTACGAAAATACGTCTGCATTAGAAAATTGAAAGTGAGGAGCGATTAAAAATAAACATCCTTATGAAAACTCGTAAAGTAAAGCGAAACGTATCGGAAACATTTTAAGTGCATCTTTTAGTTTCAGTTCGTTCTTTGCTACACCTGCGTTCTCGCAATACTATAAAATTAAGCGAACAATGAAATGAAAAAGGTGCTGCTATTTTTAAATCGCGTTTTTAGGAAAAACTTTTTGAGATAGGGATCCGAATTTACTGATACAGTGGAATGTAAGTTCAAGCGTGGTGTATTTAAAAAATCATAATTTAATTTTCTTTAGCGTACGAATCTGTATCGTATATCTATTGGGTTGCGATTTATATTCGTATTTGGGTGATGTAGCTTTTAGTCGTTTTTCCAGGATGAATAAGCTGATGTAGGACGTGCAAATAAACACGGTATTTTTATCGCCGCAAACCTTTATAGTTGCGGTCGATTTCTCCTCTTTATCTGCTCGGAGCGGTGTTTGCTTTAACTTGAACAAGGAAAGGTGCTTCAAAGGGTTTTATACCATTTTATTGCATTTACTACGACATATCATAAGAAAATGTCACACGTTATTTTAACACGCTGACGTTACTGATTCACTTTGTGTTGGGATACTAATTTTAATTAAAATATACTTGGCATGAGATAAGTTTAATTTATATGTCAGTCTCAGCCTTAAATTCTGACTATAGGTATAGATAGATATCTGTACTAGGCTAAATACCCTTATACAACGCATAGCTTAAATTGGTTCAAACAGAGACTTGACATTTTCAGTCATACGAGTTAGTTTTGACCTTAAACGTTGAGACACGAAGTATTTTAAAAATTTTACTTTCTAGATAGGCGAACTGAAATACCCGCAAAACTATTGGTGATTATTAACTAACAATTACAGAACTATCCTACAAAACAACGTCCTTTAAAAATAAGACTTTTAAAGATTACGAAACATAAACAAATACATATTTTCTGTATTATAAGTATTTTCGGCAGACGGAAGATGCATTGAGTATTTAAGTGTCGGTCGAGTCACGCTATAACAGAAAATAGATAAAAGAACATCAAACCTTGCATACTTGACTGGTGATTCGTTGTACGACGATATGCAACGCATCTTCCGTCAGATGTGGTTCGACCCTTAAGACTTTCCCTGGTTATTCACTTGTTATATAAAATGTAACAAGATAAAAAATAAAGCGTTATGTAAATTATGGCACGGAAATATTAATTCATATACATACCTACATATAATGCTTTGGCATGATTAAAATTTCAATAAAGTACTTTTCTAAGTAGTTTATTGATACTTCTGTATCAAATCAAATCATTTATTTCATTTAAGATAGTGTAAGTATATAGTTAAGTTATCAGTTAAGATAGTGTAATAAGAGAGGTCATAATATGTTTCGGGAGAGCATTGAATACTTTAATGCAAATAGCATGACATTGCTTCTGGTAAAGTGCAGTCTTTTGTCACTATGATTATCACTATTTGTATATTGTATACTTAATGCTTATGTATTTTATGTGTACTTATGTGTATGCATATGTATTAATATAAATCATATGTATGTTTATTGTATGTAGTATATGTATGTGTATCTTATGTATGTATTTGATATTTATGTATATAATGATATACCTAAGTAATTAGTTTACTTTGCTGGTATTCAATAAAGAGTATTTCTATTCTATTCTATTCTTTTGTCGTGTATCAGGGTCATAGACCAGTCGGTCACGATTCGGCGTATTCCTTGGATATATGTCAGAGGCATTTTTAATACATTACCTAAACTTAACGTCAACTTATGCTACGTAATGAACAGTAAATGGGCACCTACGTTTAAATAAAATGCGTGTGCTAACTTTACTAAAAGTCGAGTATTGCATCGATTGAGCCTAGCGCATGACCTAAATGAATTAATTCTATATTTATAAAACAAACTTTACCTACTATAGCATCCTTGGATGATTCACAGCATTTATGACAGGACTTGAAAGTTTTACGAGCGTTTAAGTATAAAGATAAAATTAACATTATAAACAATGCAAATCTACACAATTCGCACGTTGTAAAACACAATAAATCTGTTAAATTAATCAGCATTATTTTAAATCTGAATTAATTAGAAATCCACTGCATAAACAGTTATACAGTACAGATCATTATACTAGTAGATACTATACGAGTACATAACTAAGCTTGTTTTTGTTTAATCATAATTATGCTCATATCACATGGAGATGAAATGTTACATATTGGTTCATTTCGAATGACAATGCATTTTAATGTAAGCATGACAACTTATATGCATGATAAACTTTACACCCAGGGATGGCTTCATAAGTGGGAGTTTCTCAAAGGTCAACGGCAGGTTACAGGTATAGGCTTACCAACGTAATAATTATGGTTGCTAATCTATCAATCAAAGCCCCTTTATAATTGGCAACCATAACCATATGGCATAGCATCACCAATCATACCTAAGCTTTAATTGTTAGTTTGTAACTTAGTTTGTTGTTAATAAAAACATGTAGATACTATCTACATAACTACTATTTTCAACGTGTATGATGTTTTTTTTTTTCGGGTTGTTATTATGTTCTATTGATACGAAAGATATATTATTTGTAGATTTTGGGTAGATTCTACTAAGTTTTCTGCACTCACGTTTAGATAATTTTTCTTTGGTGTCTACAAAGCATTTTTAGGGTTCCTTACCCAGAGGGTACCAAC
Source organism: Cabera pusaria (assembly GCA_954871355.1). Taxonomy (NCBI): domain Eukaryota; kingdom Metazoa; phylum Arthropoda; class Insecta; order Lepidoptera; family Geometridae; genus Cabera; species Cabera pusaria. Next base: position 11,311,946 of record OX940895.1, on the reverse strand, counting down.
GGAACCCTATTACTGAGACTTCGCTGTCCGTTCGTCCGTCCGTCTGCTAGAGGGATGTATCTTCTAAACAGATTTTTTCTGGACCGAAAAAATAATTTTCACGTAGTATGTATTACTATAGCTGCTAAAACAATAAATACTTAACACAGAATAAAGTTAAAGGGGGGTTCCCCCATACAAGAAACATGCTTTTAGGCGTTTTATGCTCGATCTTGTTAACCTTAACAGATAGAGACTTGAAATTTGCGCATATGGCTGCTATAACAGCAAATAATATTTATTTTATTAAAATAAAAATTAAAGGATACACACATCGATACGTACCAATATAAAAATATTACATTACATAAGTCATTTTCGCTCTTTTGCCAAACAATCACGAACTCCCAAAACGTAACGAAAGATCCTATCATGTACCTAGTTGTAATTCAAATTAGGTCTTTATAGAAGTTACACATTTGTTTGTTCAGAAGGAAATTTTCGATTCGTTAAAAGATCGTAAAACACTGGCCCTTGTGTCATAAAATCGGTCACAGTTCTTGTCATGCGAATATAGACTTAGAAGCAGGTGTTATATAACTTCTGATTTTTTTTGTCCATTGTTTATGTCCTCGGAAGGGTTACCAAGTTACGTAATGTTACTATAAACGTTTCAAGCAGTAAATTTTAATAGAGCAGAAATGTATTACCAATTTGTGGAGACATTTACAGCTGATGAAGGAAAAAACGGTATTTTTTGCCCTTGTTTGTGTGAACGTAAACGGCACTGGCTTAGTCAGAAAAGTTGATCGTAACTTCGATGGAAATAATATCACGACATTATTTTTAATCTTATAAGGCACTTATGATACTCCTAAACTTTTGAATGAGTCATAGCAATTTCATTATTTTTACCTTAGCGCTCTTTTGCTATTGTGCACAATTGGAAACTATTGACGATTTTATTAGAAGACCACTGCCAAAACAAAACAGGGCGTACGTGGCAAAACGAACGCCACTAAGCCAATATATTGAAATTGCAATACAGACGAGGCAAGTTCTTTCATTAGGGTTGGAAAATAAAAACAATACAAGTGAAAAGGGTATCGGATACGCGCGCATATTCGCCAGAGAAAATTTCCTATTATGATCCCTTTCCTAAAGTCAACTTCGTATAGGTACACTCGTATAGCGATTGTCCATCGTCCGATGCAATAGAAACGAGACACACGTTGATAACAATCATTAATAACAACTATAAAACGCAATCTACACGCTACCTCTCAAATTAGTTAAAAAAGTAATTCGAATATTCCAATCCAGCCATAATCGAAGATTAATGACCAACGTCGTCAGTAAGTTCATAAAACTGACGTAAAATATCAATTTATAGTATTAGAATGTTCGAGTTATTGTTGTATATTTATACAGGGTAATTACGAACACGTTCATCGATAAGCGATATTTTTGGCACCACGTCATCCCTATTCTATCCCTGAGTTCACACACATGGATAGGTTAAGTAGAGATGGGACTCACAAACAGACCCGCTTATACAAAGCTTAAGGTACGTATTTAGAGACATAGTTTCATCCGCGACCAAGAGTGGAAATTTCAATAAAAATGCAAATTTTTCCCAAGCAATTTCCTTCTCACTACCGCCGCCTCGGTTATTGGGTCCTACCGCATTATATTCGGTTTTGGTTCGTTATACCATACCCACAGCGGTGGATTATCTGTATTCCTACATACTTACATCGTAGCAATTTACTTGTTAATGTTACAACCCATCAAATTACTGTTATCACACGCACAAGAATGGAGTATAATCCCTTGGAATTGACACTGCGTCGAGTCAAAGGTAATAGCGGCTTGTATTTACTTTAATACAAGGCTTTTTTAGTCATATTTATTTTAAAATTCTTTGTAGACATATCTTTTACAAAACCAGTTTCAATCTGCATTCCAATAGTTGACGGGATAATATTCAGTACGGTATAATTTGTATAATAACGTTAGATAGTTTGTGTATTAGATTACAAGTTCTAAAACAAGATTTCAATTGCTTTATTAGCAAACTAGTCTTTACTTACTTTATTTATAATCTTTAATCAAATTTTATTGCTTATGTTTATTAAGATGCTATCGCATAAAATGTAAATGCCAATCGAATGCAATTAACGGTACAAAAGGGACAAATCGAGACTCTCTAAATTCTTGAGCTATCGAAGTATTCCCTGGATCCTTAATTAAAAAGATAAATTCACCGAAAGACACCGTAATCACCTTATCTACCTAATTTGCGCAATAAAAGCAAGTGACTTTAAATCTGCATAAATACAGCGTTTTAAAAGTTTCCGCTTAGTTGAGACGCGGCTGGCGGGTGGGGTGGTTGGAAAGGGGTGGAGGCAAACAGGGCAGATTAAGGACGCGGGAGCGAGGAAAGAATACACAATTAGTTCTGTGCTACCTGCTGTAGATAACGTATCCAATTTACCGAGATCCCCATCTCTACTTATCCTGCAGTCACTTTTTGCTGGACGTCGAAAGGTGGGGGTGTTAGGTTACACAGGCCGCTTTCAGTCCGGGGATTTTAAAAACGTAGAGCTTTGCTGCGACCGGAACAGAGTACAGAGGGGCCCTGGATCGATTGGAACCTCGTTGCTATTGTAGAAAAATCAAAATGAGGCAGTTAGTATTCACGTATTTTAACACAGCTTGTTGTCAAGTAAGGGGATGTTGTAATGGCTGTTTGGATAGGTGCGATATCCTCAAAATTAAGTGGGCTTTCCTCTCCGGTGTTGTGCTTGAAGTTGGGGTGGTTTATAATTAAGTTTGTTTTTATGTCGCATCTTACGAATGAAAATATTAGGCCTTTAGAAGTAGGGTCGATAGACCGTAGTAATAAACGACGTAACAACTGTTCAAAAAGTGTGGCATGTGCTTTATTTTTTATATTTAATAACTATAATTTAAGATCGTTTACAAAACGAAAAAACCGACTTCAAATGCCGCGCTAGTTATATGTTCAGCACTAAGTTTGAGGTGTTTATCTCCATATCTCTGAAGATACTCATGAATTTTCAATTAAATAACAATAAGAATTATCTCGAAGAAATACTTATTAAAAAAATAATCATTCGTATCGTATCATAATTGGCGGAGTAATCGCGTAACAAACATACAAAAATAAACTGGCCAAGTGCAAGTCGGACTCGCACTCGTAGGGTTCCGTACCACACTACAGTATTTTATAAGATCGAGCAAAAAATGTGGTATTTTTGCTCGATCATTATTATATAATCATCATATCATTTTTCGCCAGCAAAAAATAATAATTAATAAACATTTTGTTTCTTATAACGCCATCTATGGTCTAACAAAGGTGTTAGGGATCGACATTTCAATATAACGCCATCTATGGGACGTTTACCAAACTAAGCGTTCAGAGATGGCGTGAAATGCCGAAAAAAAACACGTTTCTTGTATGGGGACCCTCTATTATCTTTAACTTTATTCTGTTTTTAGTATTTGTTATTATAGCAGCAACAGAAATACATCATTTGTGAAAATTTCAACTGTCTCACTATCACGGATCATGAGATACAGCCTGGTGACAGACGGACAGACAGACAGACAGACGGACAGCGGAGTCTTAGTAATAGGATCCCGTTTTACCCTTTGGGTACGGACTCCTATAAAACATGCAGCCGAATTGAGAACCTCCTCCTTTTTGGAAGTTAGTTGAAAATAAAGCATTATCTCATCGTTCAAACAGTCGCAATTGGCAAATGCGATTGCAGTAACGAAGTCTATTACTTTATTATACCTACCTTTGGTTTATAAACTTATTGATAAACTAGCGGCCCGCCCTGGCTTCGCACGGGTAGAGCATATATGCCTGCATTTTTGTATTAGTTTGTTGCATCAAGTATAAATTGACGTCTTCGTCAATAATTGTCATATTTCAACCAAGTTACACAAAAGCTTAACGAATTATGCAGATAAACCTTTGCATAAACGCAATAAATAAACTGGCTAAGTGCAAGTCGGACTCGTAGGGTTCCGATTCCGTACCACACTACAATGTTTTATAAAATAGAGCAAAAAATGCTGAAAGAAATAACGTAATAAATTAATAAATCGAATTAGCTAGGTTTTAATTTTCAGAAAATGTTGTTTTATCCCTGTTTTCAGGTAATGAAAAACTCTAACAATATAATTAGTACATGAAGGTAAATTTCGCCATAGTTACATTGTTATGATAGTGGAAGATCGATCGGATGGTGATCAGAAGGACCCGGATCGAGTCCAGACGAGATGATTAATTTTTCCAAGTTTGTTCTTTTGTGAGAGAATTATTGGGAGCCAAAACTTTACATAAAACAAGATTTATCAAAAAATTGCGAGCAAAGATCGGTCATCCAAATATTATTATATTAAATAACTTCATATTAACGTGTCAATTCCAAACATTTATTAAAAACAGGAGCCGTTTAGTACACGCCATCTTACGAACATCTAACGCCAACTAAGTGAAAGTTAACACACAGGTAATTAATATAATTAATACAGTCAAATATTCATAGATGGCGTTATAGTAAAATGCCGAAAAAACACGTTTCTTGTATGGGGACCCATTTTAAATTTTAATTTTTTCTCTTTTTAGTATTTGTTGTGATAGTGGCAACAGAAATACATCATATGTGAAAATTTTAACTGTCTTACTAAACACATAGGTAATTAATATACCGTCAAACGTTCATAGATGGCGTTATAGTAAAGTGCCGAAAAAAAACGTTTCTTGTATGGGGACCCCCTTTAATTTTTAACTTTATTCTGTTTTTAGTATTTGTTGTTATACCGGCAACAGAAACACATCATCTGTGAAAATTTCAACTCTCTAACTATCACGGTTCATGAATTACAGCCTGGTGTCAGACGGACAGACAGACAGACAGACAGACAGACGGACAGCTGAGTTTCAGTAAAAGTGTTCCGTTGGTTCCGCCGCGTCTGTCTGTCTGTTTGCAAAAAACTCTAAAACTACTGAACGGATTTTTATGCGTTTTTCAATAATATGTCAAAATAAAACGGGCCAAGTCGAGTTGGACGTCCACTGAGGCTGCCGTACCAAATTAGGTGAAAAGACAAACATAACTTTGCAGTTTAATCCATAGAAAATGTACTGCACCAACCGCAAATAATAAGTTTGTAATAGTAAATTCACTTCTTTTGTTATTATACTACTTTTTTACGGTTCAATTCCTTGCTGCTTACCAAATTTTATGATTCTAGGTCAACGGGAAATACCCTATAGGTTTTGATTCCCTTGTGGAATCCCAAAATATGAGAAAATATGCGACACTAACGGTCATATCTTTTGATCGCGTTGACATACAGGCTTGATTTTTTCACAGCCGAAAGATACCGTAGACCAAAGTTTCACCTTGATACTTCTAGGCATTTCCGAGATACATAGTCTTGACAGATGGACAGATAGACAGGCAGACGGACAACAAAGTGATCTAATAAGGGTTCATTTTTTTCTTTTGAGGTATGGAACTCTAAAAATGTACTATACATAATATAAACTATAAAATTAATATGATATATCTGCCAGAAAAGTGTTTGTAGCTTTTAAGCATCAATCAACTTGTGCTTGTGTAGTTCTTCAACCAAACCATTAGAAAGTAATTCTTAAGAATGACAATAATATATAACTAACCTTAAAATAATAAGTGGATTGATTCCGCTGTTGTTGCTGATCGTAGCTGTTACCGCCACTTAACAGCGCCTGTGTGAATGAAACAAAGCGAATTGGGATGAAATATAGGTAGGTGGGTTTGAGAACTCAGACTGTATCCGTTATCTGTTATCTGTCGTAGAACCGATAACCGTTGGGGTAGACGAGTTCTAGAGTGGAGACCACGGCTCGGCAAACGTAGTGTAAGACGCCCTCTAGCTAGGTGGAGCGTTGATATACGCAACCTGGCTGGCAGCGGTTGGAAACGAATAGCTGAAAATCGAGCTCAGTGGCGTACCATGGGAGAGGCCTATGCCCAGCAGTGGACGGAAATTGGCTGATAATGATGATGATGATCCGTTATCTACTGCTTCAACCCCAAAACATATTCAGTTGCATTAGGCTTCCTTTATTTTAGTAATAGCCTCCCTACGTATATAGGCATAGCTTTTATGAGTCACTTAAGTGAATCATCCAGCACAAAAGTAATGAGATGAATTTTTATAACATTATCAGACTGCAACACTCTGCTATTTTATAGTCTAGCGTTTGACCACTTTCTCGCCTGGTGGTAAGCGATGATATGGTCAAAGATTATGAACACGCTAGACCTAGAATACTCTGACTCTCAAGGGCTGTGGGCAGCCGGAACACCGTATGGTTATGGCCCGCAAAACCGGACCGAGATAAATAACTACTGCTATACAATATGGCAAAACCGTGTTGGTTTTGCCATTTGGTATAAAACTACGGCCTCATATACAACATTACACACTGGGACCCTATGTTTGCCAGTGATACTTTACAACGCCCTTTCACTGCCATCTGAAACCGCACGCATACCCCTATCTTAACACCTATAAAGTCTAAATTCGAGTCAAAAAATGTTTCAGTAAATGCAAATTGTATGTAAATATTTTGCGTTTATTTTCAGCGTTGAAGCAACGAGGTAAAATTCGCGGCAGTAAAAGTTTGAGAAGAAAGAGCGTATTGTTTGAACTATCGTTAGCTATGCACAATTCGCATGTTACTTAGTCTGAGGTAAATAGATTCTCATTTATGGCCGAAGAGTTATAGGTTGTTAAGTTTGATGACTTGTGAATGGAGGTCCTAATTGGTTAGCTAAAGTTCATCGGTGCTCATATGGGTTGAGTATCATATTTATGGTTTGTAGAAGGCTGTGAAGAGAAAGGGTGGAGCATTTATTGCTTTTGCATACCTACTAACATCATATCATTTATGGATTGTAAAACTGTGTTCTATGGGCTTCATGTACTCGGTGAATATAAATAAGCTTTAGAACATGGACAGTATAATTTCATTTCTTGAAAAGTATCAAAAACATCAATTAATAATTACACATAAAGTATCACATATGTTAAGTGCAAAATTAAATTAAAATTGTGTTAAGCTCCACCTTTTTATAGTGTTTCGCTAAACCTAACCAAGACAGTTTTGATATTAAACTTCAACCATTGATTAAGCTCTACTATGTAGGTAACAAAGCAAAAAATAACAATACATAAAAATTAGTCTACTTATTAGACCCGACAATTTAAAACACCGTTCAGCCGTACCTATTTACTCATTTATGCTTATAAATTTCTTAATATTGCCACCCCTGTAATAAGACTGGGTAGCTCCTGGGAGGATCTACAAGTGATTTAAGAGATTGTCAGTTAATGACTCGGCGTAGGCCACAATACAGCCCTTTCCTCGTTCTTGGGCATTATGAGCCCTTTATTCGAACCGCGTCTTAGCCAGTGTTTTTATATTGAACAGTAAGGCAAGAAATTATGATTCCATTTTCATTCTAGGACCATCCCGGATGTCTCACGAAAATATATTTGGAAGGCCCCTAGAGGCCTTAACGGGACATTAGTTTTACGTGAATTAGGAGTGAGCCATTAACTATAACGGCTGAGTTAATTTCTTATTGCATCCATTGCCTTTTGGATAGTAAAATATCGCCACGTGGATTCGAACTTCTTAGCATATCTAAACACGTTTAACGAGCGAAATTCGAGACTACGTTTCTATCGAAGTAAGGAATGAAAAAAAAAGATTTTTGTAAATGACTAACTTCGTACCGCGAATATAAATAAACTGTCCAAGTGCGAGTTGGACCCGCACACGCAGGGTTCCGATTGAACAATATTTGCCGGATAAATACGTTACTCGTATGGGGACCCCCTTTAATTTTGAATTTAACTTAGTTTTTATAATTTGATCTTATAGCAGCCATTGCAATACACACCATGAGTAAATTTCAAGTCTTTATCTATTAAGGTTTGTAAGATCGAGCGTAAAAAGCCTCAAAAACACGTTTCTTGTATTGCCCTTTATTATTTTATTTTAACTTTATCGGTTTTTATACACAAATGGGATACGCAAATGGGATGTAAGGGAGCATAATTCCACCTGATTGCTCTCAGCCAACCTCACCTGCACGTGGTGCATCCTGCCGATCAGCGAACGAGGCTCTGGCGACCGACAAATGGCGGGATATCCATTCAGAAAGACGTAGCTAAATACCACAGGCCGGTGACGGGCAGCAGCGTCACCGGTGCGAGAAGCTACGTCCTGCGATCACCCAACCCGACTGCCCAGCGCGTGGTGATTATTTGGGCAAACCCTTCATGGCAGACACAACCACACAACGGCCCCCAGTTCCCGGTCGCCCCGCTATTCCTGACCAAGGCGGCGGTTACGGTAACGGCGGGGCAGGGGGTGCTAAGAATCCCCGGGCGACGGAAGGCCGCCAAAACCGACTGACCCTGGCTACATTTAACGGACGCACGCTACGGCTCGATACACACTTGGCACTTCTGGAGGAAGAGCTGAAAAACATAAGATGGCATATTCTGGGATTATGTGAAGTCCGAAGAGAGGGGGAGGACACCGTTACCCTAGAATCAGGCCATCTTATGTATTTCAGAGAGGGAGAACAACCATCCCAAGGTGGCGTCGGGTTCTTGGTCCATAGGATCCTCTCTGATAACGTTTTAGAAATCTCCAGTGTGTCGACAAGGGTAGCGTATCTTGTGATTAAACTCACCGAGAGGTATAACCTCAAGGTTATCCAAGTATACGCACCGACTTCGGCACACTCGGACGATGAAGTGGAGGAAATGTACGAGGACATTTCCAAAGCCTTGCACAGAACCCAAAAGGCCCACTTCAACGTTGTCATGGGGGATCTCAACGCAAAAGTGGGAGTACAAACAAGCGGCGAATCGGTAGTAGGACCACACGGATTGGGAAGCAGAAATCATAGGGGGCAAATGCTCGTCAACTTCCTAGAAAAAGAGGGGCTTTTTCTGATGAACTCTTTCTTCCAGAAAAATCCCCAGCGGAAGTGGACGTGGCAAAGCCCCGACGCTATGACCAAAAATGAGATCGACTTCATTATGACGGACAAAAAGCGCATATTTAGGGATGTCTCAGTGATCACTAGGTTTAAAACCGGCAGTGATCACCGACTAGTCCGAGGCTCTCTAGATATTGACTGCAAACTTGAACGTGTTCGTCTAATGAAGTCCACGCTCCGACCCAATATGCTACAATCCGTGGTCGGGTCTGAAACGTTCCAGCTGAAACTGGAAAACCGATTTGCTGCACTGGAAACCACAATTGACGTTGACCAGGATCTCGACCATGTGGTGGACATCCTCAGGGAGGAAGGGACAAAATTCTGTGAGACGCGAGGTGCTGGCAAGAAGTCCAAGCTTTCAGAGGAATCTCTGCAGCTAATACAAAAGCGACGTGATAACCCTGCAGTCACTTCGTCAGATCAACGGACCCTAAATAAAAAGATTTTTAAATTGGTACGACGTGACCTCCGGAGCTCCAACACACGCTCAATTAAAGAAGCGATCGAGCAAAACCGGGGGTCAAAAGTCTTTGTCCAACAGCTGGGCCGAAGCCATCTGACGAAGTTGACCACTTCTAGCGGGAGTGTCGTCGCTTCTAAGCCGGAGATTCTTAGGGAAGTAAAAGACTTCTACAGCCAATTATACACCTCACAAGCGTCCCTTCCCCAACCCGGCATCGAGGATCCTAGAGCCACTCTGACCCGCCACTACACCGAAGATTTGCCAGAAATCAGCCTAGATGAAATTGTGATGGCTCTCAGGCAGCTTAAAAACGTAAAAGCCCCCGGAGAGGATGGAATTACAACGGAGCTCTTAAAAGCCGGTGGAACTCCTACGCTACTACAGCTTCAGCGTATTTTCAATTCCGTCCTCTTTTCGGGGAGAACTCCGAAGACATGGAGTAAGAGTGTGGTTGTTATGTTCTTCAAAAAGGGAGACAAAACCCTTTTGAAGAACTATCGACCTATCTCGCTCTTAAGCCATGTCTATAAGTTGTTTTCTAGAGTCATCACAAATCGTCTCGCGCGTAGGCTCGACGAATTTCAACCCCCCGAGTTTCGAGTTTCGAGGAGGATACGGCACCATAGACCACATCCACACAGTGCGGCAGGTTATACAGAAGACTGAAGAGTATAACCAGCCCCTGTGCTTAGCGTTTGTGGACTATGAGAAAGCCTTTGACTCCATTGAAACCTGGTCTGTTCTGGAGTCTCTGCAACGGTGCCAAGTCGATTGGCGATACGTCCAAGTGTTGAGAGGTCTATATGACACCGCAACTATGACCGTCCAAGTACAAAATCAGCAGACTGAACATATCCACTTACATCGAGGAGTTAGACAAGGAGACGTTATTTCCCCCAAATTATTCACAAACGCTCTAGAGGATATGTTCAAAACGCTGAACTGGAAAGGACGGGGCATAAATGTCAATGGCAATTACCTCTCACACTTGAGATTTGCGGACGACATCGTCATCATGGCTGAAACCGTGCAGGACCTGCAATACATGCTGACCACCCTCGCTGATTCTTCTGCGCGCATCGGTCTCCGGATGAACTTGGATAAGACCAAGATCATGTTCAACGAACATGTTATTCCGGAACCGATTGCCTTAAATGGAGTCCCTCTCGAAGTTGTTGACGAATATGTCTACCTTGGGCAAATCTTGCAATTGGGCAGAAACAATTTCGAGAAGGAAGCTCGCAGAAGGATACAGCTTGGATGGGCAGCATTCGGAAAACTTCGTCGAGTCTTTACATCGCCCATACCACAAAGCCTGAAGACGAAAGTCTTTAACGAGTGCGTCCTTCCTGTTATTACCTACGGAGCCGAGACGTGGACACTGACAGTGCGACTAGTTCACCAATTCAAAGTCGCTCAGCGAGCTATGGAGAGGGCTATGCTCGGAGTTTCTCTGAAGGATCGAATTCGAAACGAAGTCATCCGTCAGAGAACCAAAGTAATCGATATAGCTCAGAGGATTAGCAAGCTGAAATGGCAGTGGGCCGGTCACATCTGTCGCAGAACCGATAACCGTTGAGGTAAACGAGTTCTAGAGTGGAGACCACGGCTCGGCAAACGTAGTGTGGGACGCCCTCCAACTAGATGGAGCGATGATATACGCAAGCTGGCTGGCAGCGGTTGGAAACGAATAGCTGAAGATCGAGCTCAGTGGCATGCCATGGGAGAGGCCTATGTCCAGCAGTGGACGGAAATTGGCTGATAATGATGATGATACACAAATAGCGATGCACCCATGTATGGAAGCGCCATAATGACAACCATCAAATTTGTCAATACAATGACAAAAATGTCTGAAAAAAATGAACGAACCATGGGACCTGGGACAACCATCAAAACTCAAAATATTTAAACTTAAATACATACGCGATAATTCGTGTAATGTGGATATATTAAGTTGTCGATTCAAACCCCTTAATTTAATTCATGCTTTTAATTTCAATTCGAGAGTGGAACAGAGTCTACCTTACCGTACCGAAGGGACGAACGTCAAATGTTTGACAGGAAAGTAGGTAGAACAGTTTATATGGGAAAAATAAAATTGTTGTTTTTACTATCTTCCTCGCAGTTTTTTCAAATTTTCTCACCGTACACCTTCTCTGGACTACGACAAATCTTTCAAAACCAATATCAGCTAAATCGGCCCAGCCGTTCTCGAGTTTTAGCGAGACTAACGAACAGCAATTGATTTTTATATATAAGACTAGCTGACCCGGCGAACTTCGTACCGCGAATATAAATAAACTGTCCAAGTGTTAGTCAGACCCGCACACTCAGGGTTCCGATTGAACAATATTTACCGGAAAAATACGTTTCTTGTATGATGACCCCCTTTATCATTTAATTTTTATCGGTTTTTATACATAAATAGCGAATACCCATATATGGAAGCGCCATAATGACAACCATCAAAATATGTCAATATAATGACAAAAATGTCTGACTTGAACTAACAATGACAAACCTGGGACAACCATCTAAATTTAAAATATAAACATTTAAATACCTACGCGATAATCCGAGAAATGTGGATACATTGTGTTGTCGATTCAAAACCCTTAATTTAATACGTGCTTCAAATTTCAATTCGAGAATGGAACAGAGTCTACCCTACCGTACCGAAGGGACGAACGCCAAATGTCAATGACAGGAAGTAGGCAGAACAGTTTGTATGTGAAAAATGAAATTGATATTTTTACTATCTTCCTCGCAATTTTTCCAAATTTTCTCACCGTTCAAACCTTGCCTGGACTACGACAAAAATTTCAAAACTAAAATCAGCTAAATCGACCCAGCGGTTCTAGAGTTTTAGCGAGACTAACGAACAGCAATTGATTTTTATATATAAGAAAAAAGATAGCCCTAAGTCAAAGCACAAAAAGGTTAGACTGATTACAAAAACCTCCGGTCTCTATCAAGCATCACCTAAGTAATTTTAGTTTGCTAAAGCTATAAATGAACATACCTTTACTTTATAAGTATATTTTTTTACGCTTAATAAGTAGGTACAGCATGTTTACTTCGTTAGAGGGTGGAAACCTAAGGTGTAAACAAACTATTGAAACTTGCCACCTTTTCGAATTTTAACCGTCGTTATGATAGTGCAAGAATGATTAGAAACTCTGTCTGCCCAGACCGAGTTTGGTACCACCAACGACGAAAGAATAAACCTTTGGTGGAATATTTTTAAAACTTATTCTGGTATAATTACTAAGCTTTTTATTATATTTGTGGTATGGAAAACCACTGTGCCTTATTTTATATCAATATCATTATTATAATATCATGAGCTGCTTTTTTGTATTCAAAGTTATAGTTAAAGACGTAGTTACTTACCTACATAGCGAACTTCTTGATAGGTTTCACAGATATCTACCGGTATTAAATAGATATCTGTGGTAGGTTTATTGATGTTACAAAGGTACTAGCTGTAATTAAGGTGCAGTTAGTCTTATTTTCTCAACTGTTGCTCTTTTTTAGGGGTAAGATCACACGGTGAGATCGCGACTATCACAGCAGGCTGCCGCTCTTGGAATTAATTGTAATAACTAATAACTTAATTTGTAAATATTATTCGATCACTTAAGTTACTATTATAACCGAAGATCACTAAACGAGAAGTCAACATTAACATTGTTTTTTTCATATTATCAAAAACTTACCTAACTACAAAATATCGAATGTTCGTGAAAATAAGAAATTGAAATTGATTTTAAATGTTTACGTCATCAACCTAGAAAACTCGATTTATTTCATTCCCAAATACATAGCAAATAAATATATTTAAATAACAGTGTTTTCACATTAATTTGCATTCATAAAATACAGATAACATCGATACACAAGCTCATAAACAAAATTAATCACAAGTTAAAAACAATAAAAAACTACGTGGAACGAGTTTAAGTGACTTTTAAATATTTGCCTTATTGGCAATAAATAACGATACGTTTTTAGCTAATTTTAAATGCAAATCGAAGCTATGTGTAAATATAATATTATCATACCACCATACAATTTTATAGGTATAATTATGTTAATCATAGTTTAAGTGATAAGTAAGTATACCTAGTAAGGTAGATAGGAACATAAAAATTAATACTTTAGTACATCAAATATTTACAGCAAATATACAACTTAAAAATAAATAAAACTATTTGAAATGTTATAAATAAAAATTAAAATAGTTATAAATAAAAAACAGAACTTAGGTCGCAGCTGTCTGCCGGTAACGTTCCCAAAAAGCTGGCGACGTTACCTCGTTGAATTGCTAGGCTAATCCGTTGGCCGAGGTAAGCGCCAGCTCTTTGGTCATGAGTGACTTCTATTAAACGTCTGGACAGCTCCTTTACAAAACCCCGGGCATCTCGACCCCACGGACCCATTGTTTCGACCCCAAACGGAAGAAAAATGTAGCCATCACCAATGGCAGCATATTTCCTCCGTTTGAGGGTTTCTGCCGCATCCGCTGCCGCACCCGCTGCTTTTTTTTTTTTTTTTTTTTTTTTTATACCGAACTGGGTAGCACTTGATCACTATATCACCTGATGTTAAGTGATGATGCGATCGATGATGTAGCGTGCTTACCCAGAAGATACCTATTCACTCGCGATTTGAAGACCCCCATATTGTACTTAATCGGAAACACGGACTCAGGCAGGGTATTCCATTCCTTAGCGGTTCGTATGATGAACGAAGAAGCAAATCGCTTCGTTCGGGTAGATGGTATATCCACCATAAATCGGTGGCGCCTTTTAGTGTCTCTGGATGTCCGATTATAAAATGGGGATGGTGGAATCAAATCATGCAGTTCCATTGCACACTCTCCGAAATGTATCCGATAGAAAACCGATAAACAAGCGACTTTGCGGCGATGCGCGAGACTCTGGAGTCTCTTGCTTACTAATAGGTCATCGCTGATGAGTTTTTTGGCTCTCCTCTCAATAGCTTCCAGTGTCTCCAGCTGGTATTTAGCAGAACCATCCCAAAGGTGAGAACAGTACTCCATACACGACCGGACTTGTGCTTGGTAAAGATTAAGCAACTGTCCCGGTGTGAAGTACCGTCTCACCTTAGCCAAAATGCCAAGCTTTTTTGAGGCTAGCTGGGCTCTAGACTCAATATAAGAGCCGAAATTGAGAGTTGGTGTCAAAGAGATGCCAAGAAGCTCGAGATTGTTACTTATCGGAACGGACACATCCCGGAAAGTAGGAGCCAGTAGAAATGGGCTCCGTTTAGCGGAGAAAAGACACGCCTGGGTTTTCGCAGCATTGAACTTGACCAGATTGGCATCGCCCCAATCAGAGACTGCCTTCAAAGAAAAGTTCAAGCGTTCGACCATCGCTTCTCTATGAGACTGGATTTGTAATGCACTGGTTCGTACGTTGGATGTATAACTCTCTACAACAGTGCTGTCATCTGCGTACCCAAAGATACCGGGTTTAAGCAGGTCATTAATATGCAGCAGAAAAAGTGTTGCAGAGAGTACTGATCCTTGAGGGACTCCGGCATTTATGGCCAATTGGTCGGAAGAACAGCCATCGATGACCACTCGAATCGACCGATCCCTCAAGAAATCTGCTATCCAAACACATAAACCAGTGGGCAGGCCGTATGAAGGAAGCTTGCTAATAAGGCTATCGTGCCAAACCCTGTCGAAAGCCTTCGAGATGTCAAGAGAGACGGCCAGCGCCTCGCCGTGGTTCTCGATGGCTTCGCTCCAGATGTGCGTGGCATACGCTAGAAGATCCCCAGTAGACCGGTTTCGGCGAAACCCGTATTGTCGGTCACTGAGGAGATCGTTCACTTCTAGGTATGCCAGGAGCCTGTGGTTCAGTACACGTTCCATAGTCTTACAGAGTATGGAAGTGACTGAGATTGGCCTGTAATTGACAGGGTCTGCACGACTACCCTTTTTCGGCACGGGTTGCACGTTTGCTTGCTTCCAGGACTTAGGCACTTGACCAGTCGTCATAGACAAGCGAAAGAGGCGTGTCAAAATAGGAGCCAACTCAGGCGCACACGTCCTCAAGACTACAGCTGGTATACCGTCTGGACCACTAGCTTTGTTCACGTCTAGATTGCGCAACGCTTTGCGTACTTCAGTCTGACGAATGCGGATTTCCGACATAAACGTCCCGCAAGTCGGCAGACTAGAAGGTACAGCATTGCCAGCATCTAAACGTGAAGACTCCGCAAACAGAGTAACAAATAAATTCGCTTTCTCTTCAGCCGAGTGTGCTAGTGATCCATCGGGTTTCAGTAGTGGAGGCAGTGAGGGACGGCAGAAGTTCTCTTCGATCGACTTCGCCAGGGACCAGAACGCTTTGCTACCCGAGGGGTAAGAAGCAAGTTTGTTCCCTGTTCGGCGTATGTGATCGAAGCGAGCCTTCTTGAGAGCCTTTTTGCAGGACTTGGCGGCTAAGTTAAAGGCTTTCTTCTTTTCGCGTACATCTCTAGTCTTGCGGGTTCGCTTGTGAGGTCCCGCATATGTGGGACGCTGCTAACGTGTCAGCACACGTCGCGTCCCACACCAACGGTCTCCCTCGGCACCACGGAACCAACGTCATACCGTCGGGTCTCTTGCCATCGTCACGTGATATACCGTTCGGCTCTAATATAGCCGGCACGTTCACGGTGGCAAGGGCCCGACGAATGACGTCATTCAAAGAGGCGTGACGTGAGAGACGCCCTGCACTGCGGCGGCATGACAGGCCATGGTGGCCTAATCTGTCTACTTCACTGCCGCAGTGACAATTGTGGGGTACTGTCCGGGAGATGCCCAGACGTAATCCCACAGCAATGGAGAAGCTGTCATCGTCCATAAGGGTACCTATGTTGGAACTATGTTGTAACTTATTCTTAGGGTTCCGTACCCAAAGGGTAAAACGGGACCCTATTACTAAGACTCTGCTGTCCGTCTGTCTGTCTGTCACCAGGCTATAACTCATTAACCGTGATAGTTAGACAGTTGAAATTTTCACAGATGGTGTATTTCTGTTGCCGCTAGAACAAAAAATACTAAAAACAAAATAAAGTTAAAAATTAAAGGGGGTCCCCATACAAAAAACGTGTTTTTAAACGCCATCTAATTAGTTTTGGAAAAATGACATAGATGGCGCTAGTAAACGAGCCCCGTCTTTCTAGATCGCGACCAAACCAAATATTCTTGGTAATATCAATTAATCAAATATATGAGGTTGAAACTCTGTTTTGTTTCGTATTGTACGGAACCCTCCCTAAATGTGCGATAAGAGACGCGATGCTGACTCGCACTTGGCCAGTTTTATTTTTTAAATGTCATGTAATCAGTATTTAATTAGTGTACTCATTCTTGCCAAGATACTCGTTAAGTAATCAAGGCTTATATATATATATAGCATTTATATACCTATATATTTATACACCTACCTACCGTTCCGTACCACCCACCCACCTACCTAGCACCTACGTACCGGTACCTACCGTAAGTCCTACCGTTCATATCATATACCTATATTTACAGAATTCTAATAGGAATGATATATTAACGTGGTGAACTATAGTTCAAAAAAATTGGCTGAGTTGAAAGATTCTACAAACTTTACATATATGTTATCATTTAGTTCCTTTTTAGGGTTCCGTAGCCGAATGGCAAAAAACGGAACCCTTATAGATTCGTCATGTCTGTCTGTCTGTCCGTCCGTATGTCACAGCCATTTTATTCCGAAACTGTTAAGACTACAGAATTGAAACTTGGTAGGTAGATGTATTCTGTGAACCGCTTTCCGATTTTTATACAAAAGTAAAAAAAATAAATTTTAAGGGGGGGCATCCCATACATGGAACTGAAACAAAAAAAAAAATTCTTCAAATCTATACGTGTGGGTGTCTATAGATAGGTCTTCAAAAATGACATTGAGGTTCCTAAAATCATTTTTTCTCAAAGTCAATCATTTGAAAGATAGGCGCGTCTAAAGTGGTAAAATGTGTGTACCCCAATACCCCTCTAACTTTTAAAGTATGTAAGTGAAACATCTAAAAAAAATATATGCTGTAGATCTCAATAAAAACTAACAACGAAAATTAGTTTGAACGAGATACAGCCAGCAGTTTTTGAGATATGGCGACCGCAAAGATAACTTTGTTTTTCATACAAACACTATGAAAAACAAAGTTAATTTTGTAGTTGCGAAAAATCATAGTTATGGAATACTTAACTGTGTTACGGAACCCTACGAGTGCGAGTCCGACTTGTACTTGGCCAGTTTTTATAGTTCTATTTTAGCTCAAAGGATCAAAAACTTAAGATTGTAGTTTTCACCATAACTTTAACTCAAACTTAATCTTTTAAATAATGTATTAGTTACTTCGTATATGGAGTCAACTGCCATAAATACGTGTAACGTACGCTTAGAGCGGCTGCATGCTCAAGACATTCAAAGCCATTTAATATGGACTTTAAATGAGAAATAAAATAACTTGCTATCTACTTACTGGCATATAATATTACCGATTTAAAGTAAAACCGTAATGCCAAGAATGCTATGGTAATCTTCGAGTTGCGAAGGAATGAAACCACTAAAGTAATTATAGGCTCTGCTACGCTTTTACGCTGAGATGGGTTTTGTTCTACAATAAGATTCTAAAATGTTGTCTCGCTGCCTTCTGCCCTTCTTAACACTTCCTTCCTTAATGAACCTATGCATTAACATAGGCAATAAATTTATAAAAGAGAAAAGTATGAGAGTGTGCTAGATAGTTTTTTAGAATTCCGTAGCCGAATGGCAAAAACGGAACCATTATAGATTCGTCATGTCACATGTGTATGTCACAGCCACTTTATTACGAAACTATTAGGACCTTGAAACTTGGTAGGTAGATGTATATTCTGTAAACTGCTTTACAATTGGTATACAAAAATAATTAAAAAAAATATTAAGGGGTGGGGCAAAATTCCAAAGTTTTTCCAAAGTGGCAAAATGTGTGTCCACTAACTACTAAAATACGAGAATTAAAAGTTATAATTTTTTTTTATTTTTTATTGTAGGCTTTAGATCTCAATAAACGCTTAACAAAAATTGGTTTGAATGAGATATAGTCAGTCAAATATAACTTGGTAATTTATACAAACACTATGAAAAACAAAGTCAATTTTTTGCTTGCGAAAAAATATAGTGGTACTTTTTGCTCAATCTTTTAAAATATTGTAGTGTGGTACGGAACCCTACGAGTGCGAGTCTGACATGCACTTGGCTAGTTTGGCTTGGCTTGGCTTGATGTTGTCGAGGATGATGAACATGCTGGACCTAGAATAGTCTAACTCTTAAGGACTTGGCGCTGGTAAACTTGTAGAAGGCTCTGCGTAATTCATCTAAATGTTTCATATTTAAGTGTTACTACGCCTGGAACAGATGATGCTTTATGGCTGTAGAGTAAATTTATCTATTTACTATTGATAAATGGTTTAAATACATATGAATACTTAGACCTTGCACCATAGCCATTAAGTCCTGGGCTTGCATGTAGGTATGGAAGAAATGAAAAAAACCGGTGCATTTGTCTGCATCATACAAATTTCTTGTGCCATTCATAAATCGTCAAAGGCATAAATATGTAGAAATCGTTGGCATCTGCGATAGCCGGAGGTAGGTAGAATCCTAGTATTAACATATACCTTGTTCTTAGTGCTTGAGTGAAGGTTTTATGATAAGATATTTTTTTTAATGTTATCTGTAGATATTACGTGCGCTTGTGGTTTTAATAATATTTGTTTTTATAAGAATTTTTGTTGTGCTAATATAGCTAGCACATAGATCTTGAAGTCAAATCGATACCTATTGTAGGCCCAATTTTTAAGAGACTTCACAAAAATGGAGGAGTTCTCTATTCGACTATTTTTTTAAAATGTACAAACATTGGAGTTCTGTTAATAATTGACGGAGTTCTGAGGTATAAGGTACCTATACCTCAAAACTCCGTCAATTATTAACCAGTTCGGAAAGAAAAATTGTTTGAGAGAGTATGCTTGTTATTTGGCCCCATTGTAATGTTATCAAGATCTGATTAAAATATTCACCTCTAACTTTGATTTGATCACCCACGGATTTTTTAGAATTTGGTAACATCTGCAATAAACGTAACAACTTTTGGTGTCTTTTTAGTTAGAAGAGATTATTGAGTCATAATGATGAAGGTGTGACTTCGATTACGAACGAATAAAATTTAAGTAAACTTTATCAACAAGACAGTCGAATAAAGAAGTAATTTTAATAGCTACAAAAAGTGCCATAATTTTTATAAGTTTCGAATGTCACATTCAGAACTGTAACAAGTTATTTTAACATAACGATGTCCGGTCCAATTTCATATAATAACAGTAACTGTTCACCGTCAAGTAGCGGTCGCTGTATGACGGCTTCTACCCTACCTGTTTCCAATATCTACGAGATTACAATAAAAAAACATGCACCGAAATACTCCCATGCTCCAAAGGATAAAGCTATCGATATAACGTTCATATGAACACTGATGGCTTATGAAACGAGTTAATGTCATAATTGCAGCTGTTTCGGATAAAATAAATCGATAGCTTACATAATACCGCCCGCAGTTTGTAGAACGAACCAATAACCAATCCAAATTGATCTCTATGTATCCAGTGAACTACTCCATCCGAACCAGATTTACAAACAACCAAATCGGTCTCAGAGCTCTCAGTAGGTGAATCAAATGGGTTTTATTCACAAGGCCATTTCTAATCTCGATTATTTGATATACGAACGCCTATTTCTATCTATTATCTAGGTGCTTTGTAGATATGTGTTCATTTTGTTATTTATCAGAGTGTTACTCGTATCGTATCGTTAGGTAAATGGTATTTTTGTAAATATCTATAAATATTAATGTAGTTTTAATTAAAACACACAACGGGTCTGAGATTACAGCTATGAGATATTGAAATGTTGAATATTAAACGAGTACCTTTTAAATAGCGGAAGCTTAAAACTCTAGAGAGTATTCTAATTTCGACTAGCTATTTCCGTCTGGTTTGAGAAGATGACCATTTAATGAAGATCTTTTGGTGCTCTCTCGATGCAAATTTAATTTGATATTTCTAGATAAGATGAGAGCTCATGGTAGCCTGGTTGTAGGTATATGCGGATGTAGCAGACAATAGGTAGGTGTGTATCGCATTTTGCTAAATTGCGAAGGAGCTTAGAACATTTGCGTTGCGCCCTAGGGAGGTTGTCTGAGCTAAACACCACGTTTTGTCTCTGCTTTTACTTATTTTAGTCTTAATATTGACTATCTTTCGCTATTAGATGAAATTGGTATATTTTCAGAAAGATATTACAAGACGGAGTCTGTCATTCCTAATTTTTACTTCGTGGATAAGTCTAAATATACAGATATAATAAAGAAAGCAAAGTTTGAATTAATGAATGAATCATTAATTCATTCATTCAATTTTTTTTATATAAAGTCCATTAACATTTATATGGTGGCTACTTGTTCACAGAGTCCGTAAGCGGTTTTGGAGATCATCGTGCATTTTACTATGTAAAAATGAAAGTAAGAAACGAGAACTTCAACATTAAGTTCACCATAGTAAAACTTTTGTGTAGACATAACTATTAATCTGGTTAAAACAGCTCCCGAATGGACTATGCAAAATGGACCACAAATGAACCCCAGTAAACCATTCATAACTTACAAAAATATCTCCACAGAATAAGATTAAAATACTCTTCATTAGATAAAGAATATTGTGACACCTTTTTACGAACAGTTACGTTTATAAATAACCGTTTTAAAGTAGAAAAACCGGTCAACATGCAAATTACTCAAGTGCTTATTGCATAAATTAAGCTTTGGAAAAACTGACCCTTTTGAATGAAACATTGTTGACACGGACATATTTTACACGATTAATTGGATATATGATATTCAAGGTAGTATTGTACTGAATAGCTTGTTTCCGTTGACACATATTTTACCAAGAAATCCGCATACATTTGTACCTCTAAGTAAAATTATGATTCTGGCAATAGGAAAATCGGTTGATCTGACCTTGACTATACTTATGACTAGATATCTGCCCTTTTCATTTTTATATATCCAATATATAATATCAGGCAATTTAATTATTTAATGGTAATGGAAAAGAAAAGCCAAAGATCGGGCTCAGTGGCGAATCTTGGGAGAGGCATACGTCCAGCAGTGGACTGACACCGGCTGATGAATTTAATGATTATCTATTATCATGCCTGTTGAAAATTAGCAAATATCAGAGCTCGATAAAATAATCTATTCAAGATAAAATGTAGTTACGAACTGCGGTACCTAATGGCTAGTACTGAACTGCCGTAATATGGTTTTTCTTTTATCAATACGTTTTAATAATTGAAACAAATGTATCCGATTATTATTATCACATATTTTTACCTATACGAACTTGTGTGGGCTCTCAATATGTCCAACTTACTTACCTACCGAACAACATCAAACAACAGGAGCCCATTCCGAAATAACTGCGGTGAAATATCATAACTACTATCGCACATAACTACGTCACTTCAAGTACACCCATCAACAGAATCGCTGGACATAAAACTCGTTACGATCCTTTCCTACCCGTAATTATTGTCCACACAATTGCACCATCCCTACTCTTGCGAACATTAGCAGCTCTCATAACACTATATCTGCTATGAAATATGCGTTTAACCGTACCGTGTTGACATCTAGCAGCGTGCACGGGATTATAGCTGCAAATTTTGTAAAGAAAATGGAAAATAGAGGTGAAAATTGTGTGCCAGCACAAGTCGATTTTAAAAGCGAGGGTTCTAATGTCCGGATCGGAGTCCCGCTTGACCATAGGGGTAATTTGGAGGCAGACAGCAGACTCATTTGCATTACAATGAGAGTCGGATCTCGACCGAAGGGGCTTCCGTCCGTAGGATAAGCTTGCGTTTTGTATGTATAAAAGTGTGGAACAACGCCCGTCTGGCCATGGAATACTTGAATATTAATTGTTACTGGAATTGTAGATATTGCCATGGGATTAATATTCATCATTTTATTGGAAACCCAGTTTGATATTGTATCTGTATGTACTATAAATAATTAAGTTTATTGAAACGTGGAATGGAGTCGCCTTTCTAAATGTACTACTTATTTGTCTAGACGGCATTCTAATCAATGTTTGCAGTCAATTGAGAATTTTCTTTATTTTGCTACTGGATTATGGAAGGGAGACTTTCATCGTTATTTAGGAGTACTTTCCAAGACTTAAGAACTGTAGTTTGTAAGTTAAGTTAATTTTGTTTGGGTGACTGAATTTAATATTAGTTCGATATTTTGAAATCTGATTTTAGTAAGAAGGGGAAAGGTTCACTTATAATTCTCAGTGTAGGTAGTTTTACTTAGAAGTGAAGATATAGAATTTTTCAGGTAGGTAGATATAGAAGGGTAACAGATCTTTAAGAAAAGATTAATCACATCCAAATCATTAATAACATCAAAATCTACTAATATCAGCTTTCTTGCCAATTAATTATTATATTATTTTAAAATTTTAAAGAAGCCTTAGTTAAGGTTTTAATCTCGTATTGGTTTAAAAAACACTACAGTGCTTATTTATTTTTAATTAAATATCTTGTTGTTCGGTATCGAATTAAATGTTTTCAGCGTACCCTTGTCACAAGTTGTTGTTTGATATCGAAACCAAATCTCTTGAGCCAACCGAACTATGACTGAGCGTCTGCGCATACTTTAAGAGCTGAACTGTTTAATAATACCTACCACTACCACAAGTGCACAGAAATCAACATTCCCATCACTGGTACTATCTATTAAATCACTTTAAACAATCACAATCCCTAGAACGTCTCGAACATTGTGTGTTCTTCTCACGTTGTCTTACTGCACTTTACTTGCATTAAATTGATATTTCCACAAGGCGGAGCGATGGCGCCTTTCAGAACCATCTTGACGTAATCGGCCCTACGCGATATATTTTATTAATGCAACGTTCTGAGTTCTCACAGTAATGTACTATTTAATATGTGCTGTTTATGTTAGAGGAGAATACTAAGCTAGCTGCCTAGGTGCTCACGCGTTTGAGATGTTATTGCGTGGATATCGCTTGTAAAAGGACATTCTAAGCAAGTAGGTAAATAAAGAGATTCAATTTCCTACACTAAATAATGCTTTACTAATTAGATGAACACTGTTTTTAGGGTTCCAAACCCAAAGGGTACCAACGGGACCCTATTACTGAGACTCTGCTGTCCGTCGTCTGTTTGTCCGTCTGTCATCAGGCTGTATCTCATGAACCGTGATAGTTAGACGGTTGAAATTTTCACAGATGATGTATTTCTGTTGCCGCTATAACAATAAATACTAACAACAGAACAAAGGTAAAAATTAAAGGGAGTCCCCATACAAAAAACGTGTTTTTTACTATAGCGCCATCTATGAACGATTGTTTACCCTATTAATAATATTAATTACTAAAAACCTTTGTGTTAACGTTCACTTAGTTGGTGTTAGAAGTTCGTTAGATGGCGTTCGGGACCCTCTGTGTGCGGGACAAAACTCTGACTCGCACTTGGGCAGTTTTATTATTTTATAAGTCCTCTACATCCGAATATTACCCATAAGTTATCGCTTTTAGCGATAAGGCCACTCATTGTAAAAAAACCCGGCCAAGTCGAATTGGACTCGCCCACCGAGACTTCCGTATCAACTTCTCAGACAAGGTTAAAGGACAAACTTAACTTTGTAGTTCGATCCATAGAAAATGTATTGCACCAACCACAAATAATAAATTTGTAATTGTAAATTGACTTTTTTTAACCGACTTCACAAAAGAGGAGGAGGTTCTTAATTCGTCTGTATGTTTTTTTTGTATGTATGTTACGCGATTTCTCCGTCAATTGTGAACGGATTCAAATGATTCTTTTTTAATAGGTAGGACACGTTTCCGAGGTGGTCCCATTTTAATTTTATCGAGATCTGATAAGTATCTCCAGAGATATGGAGATAAATACCTCAAACATAGGAGAATGTACTGGTTTTAGTAGAAGAGTCCCAAGAAGATTATACACAATGGCGGTTGCATATACTTTTGAAAAATAAAAAATATGACCTTGAATAATGTTTTTACATCTTTCTTCTCGTTGATTTTGGTTTTTGACAGATATTCTTACGGATACAGCGAGATAGAAATAAAAGCGGGGATAATTTTTTTTTTTTTTTTAATATCTTATAGGCTAGCGTTTGACCACTATCTCACCTGTTGCTAAGTGATGATGCGGTCGAAGATAGAGAAGTGGACTAGAATGGGAACTGGCTCTCAAGGATAGATGCCGGAACACATTAGATGTTTGGCGACAGATTTTCTAACTTCAGGGTGGTAGCTGGCCAGGTGGACACTAGATATGTCCTACCACCATGCGGGGGTTGTTGGTTTCTTAACGATGTTTTCCTTCACCGGAGGGCAACTGTGAGAAGCGGACATATAGTTTTCTATAGAAAAAAATCATTGGTGCACGGCGGTTTGAACTCGGTACCACGGCATCAAAGCCGACTGTTCTCCCAATTACGCCACCGGGCCCTCAATAAATAATTATATATTAATAATTATATTATAATTGGTGCCAGCCAAGTCTATTGGATAGTAGATAGATACTATGTATGTAGTAGTAGTAAGTAGGTACATGTAGGCACAGTAAATACATGATGTAAGTTAGTAAGTAGGTAGATACATGTAGGTATAATCTATCTACTACCTATTAGACTTGGCTGGCACCGACTTCAAATAGATAAGTGGGTAGCGCTTATAATAATTTTAAGTAATTTATTTTTCGCTTTTGAGTGCCTGTTTGCGGTTATGAAGTCGATTTTTTTTTTTTGAAAAATAACTTATTAGTTATTACACTATATATTTACGGTTTTCAGATTTATTCCTCTATAAATGCTTTAGGACCTTGCTTTTTGCCAAAATTTCATGATTCTAGATTAACGGAGAGTACCCTATAGGTTTTGATTCAATTGTGAAATCGCAAAATATGCGACATAAACGGTCTATCTTTTGATCGCGTTCACTTTGAGGGGTTTGATTTTTTCACAGTCAATAGACACCATAGACTCAAATATTTCACATAAGTTTCTACTTAATATTTTTGCGCGTTCCTGAGAAAAAGGAGTCTTGACAGACGGCCAGACAGACGGACAACAAAGTGATCCTATAAGGGTTCCTTTTCTCCTTTTGAGGTACGGAACCCTAAAAACAATGCCTTATTTATTGTATGTTATCAACTTATCATACTATGAGGTGTGACAATAAAGATTTTTATTATTTTCTATTCCATCTACCTACACGTGAAAATTAACAACTATTTATTTCGTTTGAGTTTATTTATTTCCTAAGCATCTCATGGGTCAAAGCTAATTGCACTTCCCACTCATGCTGTTTTCATAAGTGGGTAAGGCCGTAAAATTGGCCTCATGTGACATATAGTAACTTAAAAGTGTGTGGCTGGGTAACTTAAAAGTAACATAAAAGTTTTGTAAAGGCACGTCTCCAATGTAAGAAATAACTCCTTTCTGCACAATCATTTGCAATGCTGTGTGCACCCGGTCCCCACGGTCCTAGAGTCTCAACCCCAAAAGGCACAAATAGGTAGCAGCTGTCTAAACCACTATATTTGCGCCTTTTGAGGTTCTCAGCTGCTTTTTGCATTTGATAATTATAAGTTAATATTTACTATGAATAAGGCCTTACATAAGTTTTATGTAACGTTACATAAAAAATGTGACATAAATGTTACTTAAAGCTAACCTCGCGTCAAAACATTTTCACTTTTAAACGGTTAAGCGACAAGAATAAAAGCACGTACACAGCCTCTAGCTATTCCTTAAACATTAGATTCATCAAAATAATAAATATTGTATGATAAATGAATACAGTTTTACCTTTATTCAGCTGCAATCAATGTAATGACCAAAAAAAATGACTCCAGTCCGCTTTGAAAACAAAACTCACAGCCTAGAAATATGGCCGACAAGTGAGAGACTTGTCTATGCTACCATAGACAAGTAGACTATGGTGTTGCCATGTTATAGAAATAAATTTTGCTGCTCAAATTCTAAGTTTTAGTAAAAAATATTGTAACATAAAATACGTGACATAAAAGCATCAAATCCGTGGACACGATGTTAACGTACCAGAATTTTATTATTTGAACATTATCTAATCCTGCCTGACACTGAAATTTGTAGAATAGGTATTATTGTATCCATACGTACTTTAAAATGGTCAAATACGAATACAACAAATATTCAAAGTTGTAACATAAGGTGCGGGTGCGAGTTTGGGACATTTTATTTTGTATTGAAAATGTTGTGATCACATGTTATTTTTATGATAAATAATTATTAATTATATGTTTTGCGAATGTTTGTATAGTTAACCTAATAGAAAAACTATTATAAAAAGCTAAGAAAATAGAAAAATTATAGGTATATGTCAAATTTTATTTTATTTCTTACTGGACGCTGGAGCTTAATACAATGAGGCCAATTTTACGGCCTTACCCAAGTATAAGAAGTACCCGTATGTAGTGTTCAAAATTATTTTGAATAGAATTACAGTTTACCTTTAAAGCCGATACTTTTATCCTTCATTGAATTTTAATTATCATAATTTAAAAAATGCACTATTGTATAAATAAGTGACATAATTATATATATGCCACCTTTTTGTTAGGGTAATTACGTAATTTAATTAACTACTCTCACGGACTAATAAACTGCATCAAAGTTCAAGACGCCTTTGAAATAGAAAACAAATATTATGTATTATTTCAAATTATACAAATTTAAATTGAAACCTATAGTTTGTTTCGTTAACTTCATAACAGCGTAGTATCATATCCTTCGGTATATGTTTGTATACTGGAAAGGACCATTCAATTAATTCTAAAGTAATCCTGAACTTTGATGCAGTTTATTAGTCCGTAGGTGTATATTTCAAAATATGCTACAATCTGTTGGCAAACACTACTAAGGTCATATCTACATTCCCAGTTCATAATTCTACGGGATATATCAAACCGCCTAGTTGGTACATAATTACAATGCATGGAGGTACTAATTTATGTTCATTGCATCTCATATTTACAACAATGTAGCTTCGACCTTCTTTAATCAATGCAGGCAGCGTTCACAATCACTCGTAATGATCTGATATAGTGGTTGAATGCAATGTGGAAATTTCATTATAGAACAGTCAATTTAAATGCTACCTTAAATTATAGGATTTACGACTTAGATTTAAATGGTACAGATAGCGCACAATATAATCTGGTGCGATATGAAGGCACAATGCGGATGCAATTGCGCTGTCCCTTGCAATTTAACGTGGGTCCTGGAGCTAAACTAACTAACACGTATAGGTATAACTATGTTAGTAATTGGTCTGGGTTTCAGGCTGGTGTTAGGTCGAATTATTGTTTGCTGATCACTTTGTAGTTAATAACAGCTGGGTTAAACTATTTACAAGCACGTATATAATATAACAACATACCTATATAATAAGATATAAGATAATAACATACCTATATAGGTATGTTATTATACTAACAATTTTCAACGTAGCTATGCTACAAAATGCGCTACGAGTTAAGGCTTGTGTAAGATAATCAGATGCGTTGAATGTACCTAAGTTGTTTCTTTGTTTAAAGAGTTCAATCTTCGATAAGAGTTCCAAAAACTGTGTCTATATGTATCTATCTATTTACTTTGTAAACTGATATAAACACATGATTACCAGCACATTGCGTTATCGTAATTTTCTTTGACATAGACAGAAAGAACATCGAAAACAAATTGAATAGTATCAGATAAATAAGACTAAAATATGACGCAAACTAGGAAGTAAAAAACAAACGCATGACAAAAATATTCATTTCGACACACACACCGTTCAAAATAAAAAGCTCTCTGAAATTATGAAAACAAATAAAATAAAATAATGCCGTGTCTTCGAGACAATGGACAACACAACAATGGACCAGAACATTAACTACAAAACGCTTAAAAGAATGTAAGTACAATAAACCATTCAACCCTTTCGTCAAAATTTGTTGAATTGACACTTCCTTATTGCCCCATAAATCTAAGAAAATAAAGAGTTTTTGAGACAATAACATATTTTTTATTGATCGCTGTCGCCAGTCGTCTGCCTAACGTTGTTAGAATACGTGTTAGAATTTTAAACGTGTGTGGTCACTTATAGAAGCTCAAGCGAAACATACAGCACTAAATAGGTGTAGGTAAGTACTTATTTGTGTCAGTTCTGTTTTAAATACAGTCAACACATTCTGTGTTAAATAATTGCTATGTATTACAGCTTTAAGCTTTAAGAGCGTTGAAGACTCAACTTTAACAGGACAAGTGAATCTGTGAAATAATTGCGATGAATAATATAATGATCATAATAATTTTATTTAGTGAAACCCCAAAATAAATAATAGTACCACGTGAAACTACCTGATTTGTTAGTTTATGTTTTAACGATATCCTGTGTTAAATAGAGGCGTATTTAAGGTAATGCTTTTGCCGCTTGATTCATGAAACTTAAATATGTAACCTAATTACTTCTTTATTTCTTACCTGGTAAAATACAATCTATATTAGGCCTAGAATGGGAACTAACTCTCAAAGACAGCTGTCGAAACACATTACCTAAATGTTTTGGCGACAGATTTTCGAGGGTTTTTGAGGGTTTTATGGACAGGTGGACACTAGATCATATCCATGCCGGGGGGTTCAAACAATGTTTTTCCTTCACCGAAGAGCCTGAGTGCGTTGCGTGGGAAATGCACATTTTTTCGATAAAAAACTCCATGGGTGCACGGCCTCTTCCGTCAAAGTGGACCTTTCTTCCAATGCTCCACTTGGCCTTCAAAGTTTGACCAATCTCCAGAGATATGGAGAGATACACCTTAAGCTTTAAATGAAATAAACTCGTAATATTGGCGTCTTCTAAAGTATTTAAACGATATTATTATACATTCTGTTTGTCAATATTCTTATTGACATTCAGATTTTGTTGTCTTCTGACAACAAAAATCTCTCAACAAAAACATTGCAGGACACATTGAAATAAACGACAAACCTTTATATAAATGGTGGGTTTGCTGAAACACTTCAGAGGTGACCTAAAAGTCTGAAACGCTGCAATATACATTCTACATAATGGTTGCAGGACGATATACAAGTAGGTCAAGTCAACTGTACAGATGGAAGGTGAAGATTTCACGTAACTTGTATGTAGCTTAGATAGTGTATTTTATTTTGTTTTTCTTACATTGTTCATAGCAAGTCTCAAACTTTCGCGATCTGAACATACTGTATCGTGACCGCCATCAAAGCAAGTTGATCAAAACGCAGAGGAAAATAATATCATTTTTTTAAATCCGTGAATAACAATAACTTTTTTTAATGGTAGTAGGGGTATTATATTTTTAAAATGTTATGTATTGTTATACTATAACCTGAAAGTATGTCTTATTTTTGGCTGTGCAGCAAATATAAGGCAAACATAAACATTTTATTTCATGAAAATG
Organism: Cabera pusaria; assembly: GCA_954871355.1. Classification (NCBI taxonomy): domain Eukaryota; kingdom Metazoa; phylum Arthropoda; class Insecta; order Lepidoptera; family Geometridae; genus Cabera; species Cabera pusaria. The sequence continues at coordinate 11,281,707 of OX940895.1, read as the reverse complement.
CGCGGTAATGTTTTTATGAGCCCCGGTCATATATTTCATTTACACTTAAAGGTATTATACATTGACACTAGAATTTCGGGACATTTAGGTGAAAGTAAAAATATTTTTTTGAACCATTAAAGAGTCAGAATTATCTTGTCTCTTGGGCTGAAAATCTTATTTTCATGTTAATGCAACGGATTAAGAGAGAAAGAAATTTAGATCTATAATAGTACGCGGCCTAGCTTGGTTTTGACTTTGGGACTACGAGACAAAAAGACAGGCTCACTACCGTATTACCGATCTTGATTAACGACCATTGCATGCATTGTTTCGAGAAGATAAATCATTTAAATTGTGCATCACCATTCTTAACCTTCTTGTTTAAAATAGTCAGATTTTTAACTCAATCCAATCGCGTAGTTTATTTTAATTTGTATTACCTTTGTTCCTTCATAAATATTTATTGTTAAACTAGTATCTCGAACAAAAGATGTTACAATGTTGTATGTAATGTCTGCTTTGAACTTAACGTGAGTATATTTTAAAAGCTGTCAGAGCAATATGACGCAGGGCGTATGCTCGAAAACCCTGTGTATGGTACAGTCGAGGCAAAAATATCTAAAGTGTTTCTTGAATAATGTACTTACTATAGTATGAATAAAAACATGAACTTGAGAAGATAGTTACAACAATAACATTTAAAGTACCTATTTAAATATCGTGTTCTACAAAAGTGAGAAACATTACATTATAAACTGCGTTTAAAGCGGTGCATTTTTTTAATGATTTTTTTATATCTTATAGGCTAGCGTTTGACCACTATCTCCCCTGTTGGTAAGTGATGATGCGGTTGAAGATGGTAAGCACGCTAGGCTTAGAATGAGAACTGGCTCTCAAGGATAGCTGCCGGAACACATTAGATGTTTGGTGACAGATTTTCTAACTTGAGGGTGGTAGCTGGCCAGGCGGACACTAGAAAGTGTCCTACCATCATGCGGGGGTTGTTGGTTTCTGAATGATGTTTTTCCTTCACCGGAGGGCTACTGTGAGAAGCGCACATACATTTTTCGATAGAAAAATCCATTGGTGCACGGCGGGGTTTGAACTCGGTACCACGGCATCAAAGCCGACCGTTCACCCGATTACACCACCGGACCCTCTAATTTAAGCATTTAAGTATCTAAATTCAGGACAAGTTGTACCCTAGCCATTAAACAAAAGCATTTCCAGTTTGAGTCAGTTAGGTGGCCAACTGTAAAGTATATTATGCCGAATCCATTTGTGACATGATAGATACCTCATGTTGCCAATTAAATTGGGAATTAATTGGGATGTAAGGAACAGATAATTATGACTAATGTCAAAAATTCATAACGAATTAGTTTAAGTTACAAAAAATGTATTTGTATGCCCTTGAAAAATAACTATAGGTAATGGGATTACAATTTTGTAAATTACATACTCGTAGTAGAGACAAGCTGTTGGACTAGTAAGTTTCAACTGCATAATGTAAAGCATATTATATGTAAATGAGAATCTTAGAGCCCGTTTTATCATAAAAATATCATAAAATAAATGCATATATAAAATCGAAGCTTGAAATCTACAGTCACTGTTTTCCCTCACTGTACCTCACTGAACTTAGCTAAAACTTAAATTGGGGTGGCTCGACTGGTGTAGCCATAGTATTTAGTAATTTAGTACATAGTGAAACTATTGTACCAACTATATTATTAACGTTGGCATAGTCATAACTTGCAAACATTATGTATCTTTGGATACCTTTAACAATCTTAGAAGTTAGATCGATATTTAGATGAAAGGTAGGGATGCGTTCATTTGCACTAGTGTACGATTCACAAGTTTTAAGCAAGGCAAACGTTGTGTAGGACGCCCGCTCTCCAGCGAGATAAAAAGATGATATATGCCATCTGGCTGGTAACGGTTGAAAACGAAGAGCCGAAATTTCAGCTCAGTGGATGAAAATTAGCTGGTAATTATGATAGATAGATACCTAATGATTAAACTACAAAATAATTAATTTAATGCCTTAGAATACCAAGGTCTACAGGATTCATAGGGTGTATATAAAGATATATAATAAGATATATATAGAATTCATATATGAATTTAATACTAAAGAACTTAGGCTCAGCTAGAAGTCGGGATGCTTTGCGATTTTGCTATCGTCGATTTCTGTGGGTTAAGAACGGGTACCCAGAAAAAGATAGTTAGATATCTATGGGTTCTTTTTATATAAAACAGCATCATACTTTTCTGATGAAGAATAACTATTATATTCAGCACTTCGATTACTGTTCATGCTTGAAATGTTATACGTCATATAATTTATTTTACGACAATAACATAATAAAGTACCAAAAATACTTAAAATTGTACTTAGATACAATTAAATAATTAGTTAGCCACAAATATTGGGCTGTTACATAAGATATAGATTAATTAATTTAATACAGCGATAAGATAGTTTAAGTCTTAATTTAATTACAACTACTACCGTATATGCGTTTTTCGATTAATATTCGATGTTCACAAGTATGAATTTAAAACTGTTTATAGATTAATAAATATGGTTAAGAAATGGCTTTATTTTTATTCGCAAACTTGCATGGCAGATGCAGTTGTCATACGTTTTATTTTATGATTTTTACGTCATTTACTTGACGTTTTAATTTTATTTGCATGTGAGTTATTTGAGTCTTTTATTTAAAATGGGAATTAAAGTTTAAAAAAAGTTCGAAAAAAGTTTTGACTAACGTATAGCTAGTTTGAACTATGCGTTTGTCAAAAATTTTCGTCGTTCGATCCGACTTAGTTCGGCCGACTTCAAATGCTGCGCTAGTCATTTTTTACCGACTTCACAAAAAAGGAGGAGGTTCTCAATTCGCCTGTGTTTTTAGGGTTCCGTAGTCCTGACAAGGAACCCTTATAGTTTCGTCATGTCCGTCTGTCTGTCTGTCTGTCTGTCTGTCTGATGTTTTGCTAAGAGACCGTTGCTAAGAGACCGCCCCCCCCCTCTAATATCTAAACTGCTGGCTTAAAAAATCTGAAAAAATTCGTGATAATAGCGCATTTCATGAACTTTAAAGGAAAATTATAGCGGTTGAGATAACTTTATTAGTTTAGCAGTAATAGTCGTTGAACTTGGGTGTTGGATATATTTGTACCAAATACAAAATCCTATGAATAAATCCTTTAAAGTGACAAAGACGGAGTACCTAGTTGCTTGTTTATAACGGGTAAAAACTTGCATTGAATAACAGGCTACTACGGAACCCTACACTGCGCGTGGCCCGACACGCACTTGGCCGGTTATTTTATGTTTGTTACCTTAAGAACTCCGTCATTTACTACCCGATTTCAAAAATTCTTGTCTTTAGAGTATAATTCCCATTTGGTCTCATTGTGCTTTAATTTTATTGTGATCTGCTCAGTATCTCCAGAGATATGGAAATTACACCTCAAACTTAGTGCGGCTACGGAACCCTATACAGAGACTCCGCTGTCCGTTTGTCTATCTGTGTCTGTCCGTCTGTCTCCAGGCAGTGTCTCATGAACCGTGATAGTAAGACGGTTGAAATTTCCACAGATGATGTTTTTCTTTTGCCGCTATAACAACAAATATATAACTACAAATGCTATACTAAAAACATAATAAAATTAAAGGGGGTCCCTTTGCAGAAAACGTGGTTTTTATTATAGTGCCATCTATAAACGATTGTTTACTTCAGTGTTTTTCAACCTTTTTAATGACGCGACCCCCTAAGTATGAAAAAAAAATTTGCGACCCCTACTTGCACTGTTTATGATCTGTATTTTGTTATTTTCCTAGCTTCTGCCCGCGGCGTCGTTCGTGTGGCCTATAGGAAACAAATCACATATTTTTCTTTTAAAACAAATATCATAAGCACTCTCAATCACAACACCTACAAATGCTATTTCATTAATATTTTCTTTAAAATTATATTTTTAAACTTTGTTTTTTTTTTATTTTACTGAGGCTTCGCGACCCCCCGCGACCCCCTTATAGAGGCTTCGCGACCCCTCAGGGGGTCGGGACCCACACTTTGGAAAACACTGGTTCACCATATGATTACCTACCCCAACACCCTTGTGTTAACGTTCACTTAGTTGGTGTTAGAAGTTCGTTAGAAATTCGTTAGATGGCGTTGTAGTAAATAAGCATGTTTAGTATTGACACGGTATTTATATATAACGATGTTAAAACTATGTACATAATTTTTCCGGCAAAACTAGTTCAATCGGAACCCTACGTGTGCGAGTCCGAATCGCATTTGGCCAGTTTATTTCGTTTTGTAAAAACGATTACAAATTATCAAGACCTAGTTTGAGGTGTTTATCTTTTTTTTTATGCGAAAATGCGCTTGACCGCTATCTCACCTGATGTTAAGTAACGATGCGGTCAATTATCTCCACATCTCTGAAGGTACTCATCAGTTTTTAACTTTGTGTGTGAATACCAACGGTAGTGTAGTTGCTTACTGTAGTAAAATAGTCCAAATCTATGCGTTTTCATTTTACCTTAAATATTTGTTATTTAAGGACCACTTACCTAACATCTACGTACCTTATAAAGGTATATAGGGTCCATAATAATATATGCTTTAAATTTTTTTAGAAACGAACTCAATCAATTGAAGACTACACTAGGTATAAAAATATCTAATAAAATCAATATAAAATACCTTAATTCGTTTTATTATTCATTTATTTAAAGCTTCTAATGGGCAATAAACATTAAAAACACGTTAAAATTGCCACTCAGCTTTAATGCTTAGTGTGAATTAAAACACTCAAACGAATCTATAAATTAATAGATGCCTTATTTTTAAAAGCATAATCTTCGATATCGCCGTTCTGAACTTTTTTTATACTAAGTAATAAATATATTTTAAACTTACATAATTATATGTGTAGGCAAACACATGACCATTATCTCACCTAATTAATAAAATCGATCGATCTTAAAATAAAATCTAACAATACTACAAAATAAAAAATAATTTGCTACTTTTATAAAATAATGAGATATATATCGTGCTCATCATCCTATGATGGTTTTATGTAAATTAATTAATTAATAAGGTAAGACGAGTATTGGTTCACATGTTGAAAAATAGCAAGCTTAACTACTTTTCCCATTATATTTTCATCTGTGTAGCTGAGATAAGATCTGCACTGACGTCCTGTTGTGGTTTCTTTTAAGTTCTTGTTAGCTATCCAGTATAAATATAGCACAATAACGGTTGAAAACAGATTTTCAGCGGGTATTTGGTAAAATACTATATTTTTATTGAGCGGTAATACTTTTTTTACCATTGCCACTCGAAAAAGAGCTCTTTATTCATCGATAGCAGTGAATAAAACGCTCTTTTACTCACTGAGTGAATAAAAACATTTTGAATTTGGAACTGGCACGAAACACGAATTATGTACAAAAAATAAATAAATCTTGTTGAAAGTGCCTAGTGGCTGGCTAAATGGAGGTATACCATAGAAGCTATATAATTAAATAAAAAAGTATCACGCCAATTTTGGTTATATTATTTTTTGTTTTCATTAGGGCTCCACACGATTAGTGTATTCAGCCAGAATCAAGTATTAAAATTGTTCAAGTTTTTGTAAATTCAAATCATAAAGTTGAGTCAAAGTCACATTTCTGATCAAGTTGAAGTCCCAGTCTAGTCAAAGTCATATCCTTAATGAAGATGTAAACTTTGCTGACGATTTTTAGTAGTATTTTGGTGAGAACGCAAATAGCATGTTTTTCAACATTGTGTTGTTTCCCTACACTCGCATACATCCACCACTACTATGCACTAAATGGCATGGCACTAAATGGTTAATAATCCACATTTATTACACATCTATATATATAAAAGAAAGCCGGTTTAGTTACTACACTTATAACTCAAGAACGGCTGAAACAATTTTTATGATTTTTGTATTTTTGGAATTGTCTTTGTCATGAATAGGATAATAAGTATTAAAAACAATGAATAATTGACCTAAAAAAATTATATAAGAAAAAATATTTTTGCCAAAATGTTCCTAGGTTTAAAAACTGCCAATTATTTGATGTTCAATTGTTTATCCCGCCGCATTTTTTTTGTATAATTAGGTATAGCTTCACACGTTTAGTGTATTAAGCCAGTGTCAAGTATAAAAATTCTTCCCATGTGTGGATAGCATTACAATATTCGGATTATCGCGTATTTTTTTTTTTGGTATAATTATGGCTCCACACGATTAGTGTATTTAGCCCGTCACAAGTAGTAAGTCAATTGAAAATTCTTCAAGTTTTTGTGCATTCAAGTCATGTAGATTTTAAAAATGTAAAATATTGTCAGTAATGATAATTTTTTGACATATTTATTGACTGTCAAATATGCGTGCGTTCAGAAATGTATGCTTACAAGCAACTTGAAAAAGTGTATATTTCCAAAAACCATTAATATCTGTGTTGCCATAATACATTAATAAACTTACTATCTCTTCTGTATTTATTTATTAAGTTCATAAAAGCCTAAAACAAGTTCATCTAAAAGGTAACACGACATTCATTGTCTGTTAGGTGGTACGAAGTTCGCCGGGCGAGCTAGTTAATAATATATAATGATAAATATAAATAGGTAGTATAATTACTAAGTACTATTTGTTTTCTCGCAGTCAATGGTAAAAGAAGATTACCTACACGACTCGTGAATAAAAAATTTAATCTCGGTCCTTGTATCCCTCGCTTCGCTCAGGATTCTAATCTAGAATCCTTCGCTGTTCTCGGGATCCAACGTAGTCTCTCGAAGTAAATTGACTTTTTATTCACTTGTTGTATAATCTACTATTGCCCCATTGTATTAGTGCCGTTTTTTACGCTCATCACATACAAAATAAGTTAGCAAATTAGTTTAAAATGATTTCATATTATTCGTTTAAATATAGTATATTACAGTGTCAATTTAATGACACTAATGATAGTAAAGATAGAGTATCTAGTGTATCTATTTTGATGCATATAGAACGCATACTAAAGAGAAAATAAAATAATTGTATGTAGTTATAACATTTATATATCTATGCACTCAAAATATGAAATTTTGATATTACTTAAATTTGATATAAAACATTATAAGTCTGTTTATATCTTACCAATTACTAAAGAACTGCATTGCCTGCAATATTAAAATGTTCCACATAGTTTGATTAACATTTCACTCAACAAAAATTAAGTCGATTTAGGGAACGGGATAAGTTTTACAATAGAATAATGTAGAATCCAGGCAAGTTGCCGTCACTTAATTACATTTTGGCGAAATTGAAAGTTTGCCGAAAGCTTATCGTGTCTGCAAGGCGTGGGTGAAGTTTCGGATTCCATTATTGTATGAAGATTAGCGGAATATCTGAGACTAGAAGTGTGACTATGAGATGTGGAGTGCAGACTCTACATCTTATAGTCGCACTTCTATGTTTATAAATGTTATACCCAAATTGTATATACGGCAACTACAACTTAACGTTGACTTAGCTCTGATAAAATATAACCAATCATAGCTAGAATGGCTACGACTATCTAAAGATTTTTTCAAAATTCGGTATTTAAAACAAAGTTTTGGAACTTTCAACCGGTTTTTTTCGTTTTGTAAAGGATCTTAAATTATTTAAGGTACCATCTTAATGTTTTCAATCACGTTAGAGTATTTATTCAAGTTATCGTTTTTAACAAACGATGACTGTTTTATGATGATGAACTTGACCACGACGCAAAAAGAAAGAAAGAAAGTGAAGTGAAGAAAAAAATTAAGATATTATGTGCTGTACTTAATTGATTAGAATCTCTTTTGACTACGCCTAAGGTATAGGTTTACACGTACATACATATAATAATCTGTTCACGTTTATAATTACTTCTAGTTCTATATATCTACGGATTTAGTTATTAAAGTAGGTATAGTTTAATGTAAGATATCTTCAAATATTAAACTTTGATCTCAATTACTTTGCCTCGCATAAAAATATTTATTATTATGTCCAAAATTTTAGATCAAACAAAAATGATTTAGCATGTTTAGCTTCAATATGATTTCTTTTGAATACTGAGATCTAACACTAGAGTGGTTATCATATTCTTGCAATAAATAATAGAGATATAAATGGTAAATGTAACGGTCACACGATTAAAAATAATATTGAACATAAAGTAGTAGAAAGAAATATATTATAATGGTATACGAAATCTTCCAACGCAACGAACCTTGCTCGCAAAAACAAATAAATTAGAAGGTATTAGAAAGTAATCTTTATTTTATTTTGAGTCGTACGTAATAGAATTAGGTATATTGGATTATTTTGTTGTAATATCTTGCTGACAATTTTTTTTTTATAAAATGACAAATTGTTTATCGATGTTAATACAGTGTAGCTTGGTACAATATGCTAATGTAAATCTATAGATAGTAGGTTAACCTACACATACATTGCTTGGTAAGAGTTTTTTTTTGTTTATTAGACTCGCTGGAAAAGAACAACTTTAGAAAGAAACCGAATGTTTGATCTGGTGACAATTATCTGCAATGGAAGAAGCAATAGCTTCTACCATAAGAAAATATTGTTCATATTCTAACATCGTTCAACCATATTCGCATATAACCATACCATAATCTGTCTCTGGCTTCCAAACGAATGAAGTTTTCTTTTTAATTTATAGGTGACTTAACCTAAAGTGTTCTTAGTTTTGTTTCAAGAAAAATCGTTCAGCCGTTTGTATATTATAAGCTCTTTCCTAGTTGATGAAGCTATGAGAGTAACTTTCCTTTGTCTGATCAATGTGATATTCAGAATCTGTTGCTTCAATGATATTCCAAGAACATGGTAACCTTGACCTGATGCTGAGGCATCTCCTTTGATCTGCAGAATACTCAACTCCTTACTGGCAAACAGCAGAGATGTGTTTAGGCTCATTGGAATGGCCCCAATGAACTGATTATACATACATAAGTCGGGGGTGGTTTGAAATATTTATTCTTAAATATAATGCAGGGTGAGTAATAAAAATCACTGACAACAGAAATAAATTCTGAATCATTCCAACATAAACTCGCTAAAGCAAATGTGGTGCGTAACACAAATAAACAAAATTTTAACCCACACTCTCGTAGGCGCGGGATCAACTGAAAATCTCTTTTTTGTGTGGGTCGGCACGCTTTCCCATTTTATAAATAACTGAACATTGAAGCCAATTTCTATTCCCAGTTAAATGTCACCGAGAAAGTTGAGAACTCATTAATTTCGAGGCCGGCATCGCCTTAATCGTTGTTTAAAGTTAACTGATTAACATTAGACGGTAAGTATGGTTCATGGACCGTTTGCGAACGGTAGCCGGTAGTCTTCAAACTTTTCTAATCATCCTTAATTAATGGCTAATGTAATGAAGTTGGCGTGGCTGGAATATTTTGTAAACGATTTGTAACGCTCCCCTTACATTTAAATGCATGTTTACGCCGTTGTTTTTGGACTACTTTACATAGCTATCTGATCCGTTAACTTTACAATGACATTTTCTGGGCTTTTGTTTTGTCTGTATAAAGCTAAAAGCAATCAAAGTTTTTACTCTGAACTAACGAAGTTAACAAGTCCTTGACACAATCTTTTTTCCCCATATAAAGTTTTGGTACAATTTTATAACAAGCAATAGAAGAAATTTTCTGCAGCCGTAAGCATGATCCTGTGATTACTGGATTATAATGTACCTGTCAGATATTCATAGGCATAATCCATAGGTAAGGTATGCAAAACTAATGGCCGTATTCATGAAGATTTTGACTAATGCATACTTAGCGATGGATTTGACACAAATAATGTCAATAATGTATTGATTCTAATGAAACTATGCGTTCGCGAGCACTATGATACCTCATAATGTTGTTTGTGAACTTTGAGGTAACTGTGCGAGTCTTTTAACTTTTCACGGTTAACATTATGGACTTGGCTGAAATGTTGGCCAGATATATGTCTGGTAAAATATGACTTAGGATACTCTTTATCATGGTAAAAAATAGATAAATATTTCATCAAAATATCGTTGTCCTCCTAAAGCAAATTGTGTACGTATCATTAAAACTTCATATATTTCTAGAATCTTTGTATCGTTTGCAACAGATATGTACAGGGTATATTCATAAAAATGCATACACAATACGAATTTTTAACCCGTTGTCGTTTCTTACACGTGCGTCCACTCCCATATGGGCCGTTGCTTATGAATAAGTAAATTGGGGAACGGGCCCACACAATTGTTCTGATCCAACTGCGATTCCTTGTATTATGGAAATGAGTACAATCATTCTCATACTTAATCAGCCGTGAAACTCATTGTATTTTTTCTGTACATATTTGTACTTATTTACTTGGTTGTACAGCCTTTGTGATCGAATTAATTTAAATGAGAATAAACTTTAGTAAAAAGGTCGACGATACATAATATGCTAGATCGTATTAAATACGTTTAGTGGAGTAGCGTTAGGTTTATATGATAATAATATATTATGTACATAATATATTATTATACACTATATTCCAGCATATGTTTATACTCTTGAATTATGTTCATGAGTTGCTGATACCTACCTATCTAACCTGATAATCAGTATTAAGGGATATATATAGTCCTATGTATTTAAATAAATAAGAAAGTATGGTAAAATAACAAATTTTGGCACTGGTCTAGTTATAAGCACCTGAGTTTTGAAACAAAACAGTAAGTTACTATGTAGGATTTTTGAATTTCCAAGTTTTAATATATACGCATCGATTTTACATATATTACGTATTCGGCAATGCAAAAATAATGCACAATAACTAACGCATTGCTCTAAAAACTTAGATGCTAATAACTAGGCCAGTGCCAAAATTTGTTCCTTTTACCTTAATTTTGAGCATAGTTTATTTATTTTTGAAGGACTGAAAAACTAATAAACAAAAAAAAACAATAAAATATAACAATATACTGGTAGAGCTAGTAAATGTTTGAACATTTCCGTCAAATATATATTTGTTGAAATTGCGTTTGTATGTATAAGTTGATATTGTATGGATAGGTATTATCATATTAGATGTTTATAGACGTATCAGGTATTATTAATGATTTAAGGCAAATTATGTTATTAAAAGTAGATACTATTACCATATCCCTAAACTAGTAACAAAATTATTTAGGTTTTATATGTACGGGTAGTGTTACCTATGTTTGAGCATACAGTAGTAGTTTCTTCTTATTAAAATGATTTTTATTGCTTTTTAATGATAAAAACAAAACATAAAGAAATAGTAAATATACGTAGACATATTAAATTATAACAAAGAATTTACTGGTACCTACTATGAACTTATATAATTATGTAGGCTACCGACCATCTGAGGTTAGCGTATACGCTTCGGACATTCAAGCACGAAAGCCTCTCTATTATAACTTTGTGAAAATATTTACCATTAAAATTTTGCGGTATTACTATCAACTGGTATTTTCAAAGGCAATAATCAAGAACTTTACCTGACTGTGAGAAATAGAGACCGGGTAATTCAGTAAGACTAAGCACTGGACTATAGTGACTGTAGTCCATACTTAACTGCATTTGTCTCGAGCTTTCCGATAAAGCTAAATAATACCTACTAAACATAATTTTAAATAAAATAGATTTGCAAAATAAAAAAATATTATTGTAATATAACTCAAACTTTTATATAACAAGAATCAAGATCTTAGAAACAGTCACAATGCTTTTTTAAATTGATAAAGGTGCACTGGTTACTCTATTATTGATATTCTGAGAATGTAAATATATACCTATACATTTCTTATTTTTTTCGATATCTTTATACTTAAATAATTCTTACTGAACATCATGCCAAAATGAAAAATGATTACAATATATATTTTTCTAATAACAAAAACAATATTTCGTAGAAACGGTTAAAATATTTCTACAGATTTCTATAGCTGCGAAGGTTTATCCATTATTGACGTTCTATGTAGTCCTGCGTATGTAATATTGACGAATAAATTTCATATTTTTCGCTAGATATCTTTCATTGCTATTTGTAGATATAATCAGTTTGCCAGTGTCTTACTTTATCTGTAATAGTATCACAAAGAGTCATTCAATTTATGCCCTTGAAGTCAGAATCAGAAATCGCATTTGAGGACTGTCGAAACCTAAACGGTGTATTCATCCGTCAATTGAAAATGTACGAGATCTCGCAATGTTCTTGCCATTTAATCTTCCACAAGAAAAATAATTGTATGTACCTTACATTTGACATACCTGCCTACAACCTACAATCCATAGTTACTACCTTAAGTACCTAAGTATAAAGACACATGACCATCAAATCAATTTTTAGTGCAATACAATTATTTATCTGTAAATCCAATGTTTGAATGTTCAGATGGATGTGTGGAGTCACAAGAAGGGATAAAATTCGGAATGAGTATGAAGTGAAGTCTGAAAGTAGCACCAGTGACTGAAAAGTTAAGAAGCAATAGGCTAGCCTGGTATGGACATATTATGAGAAGAAGTGAAGTCTACGTGACTAGGAAGGCAATGGACTTTAAAGTGGACGGCTATAGAGGAAGAATACCGAAGAAAGTGTGGATGGACTGTGTGACAGAAGATATGAATTTAAAAGGAGTTGATGGGGATATGACTGCGGATGGACCCAAATGAAAGAGAATGACATGTTGCACCGACCCCACTTAAGTGGAATAAGGATAGAAAGACGATGACATCCAATCATGCAAGACTATTTTTCTGTTTAGGTATCTCATCGTATAAAATGTTGTCGTATCACTCATAAACCAAGAACCTGCAAAATACTTCACATACGCATTTTCTGTTTTATTAAAATGGGTTATTATTTTGACCGCTATGTATGTATCACAAAAGTATGTTCCTTCAGAATCATAATTTGATATCTGAGGTATAATTGGACGCACAGTTGGCTGGTCATAAGGCTATGAGATGTCACATTAAATCTAATACAGCACCCTCTAGAAGACAAAGTCAAGATTTTTTTTTTTTTGTTAATTTATCGTATTGGGTAAAATGAAAGGATTTGTTGGCACATTTAAAATATATAGATTGTTGGCTGTTGTGTGCGGCTTTGCTTGCATGTATCCGATAATTGAGAAAAATTTTCAACGTGAATTTTCAGGCGGATTTTAGTTTTCAACTTGCTTTTTATCCTTTTAGTAACTATAAGTTCACAGCCTGGTCCTGGCCTATAAGGAGACGTTGGGCAATTCATTGGTGTCAATCATTGCAAATTCATTCAGCCAAATGCCTTTTATTAAAGGCAAATGTCTTTAATGAAAGGCATTTGTTTAATTTCACTCTTTTGAGTGGAATTTAACCAAATTTCTTATGTTAAAATAAATAACTACATATTATGAGGACATTATGTAAAAGAACAGTCTTCGTTGTTACATGCTAAACATATAATACCACGACACAAAGGAAATTGATTTCTTTAGAATATTAAAATAGTGAAGCCTGAAGGCTCATCATTTTTATGTAGAGTCGCTAAACGCTAGATCATAAAATCGCAGGAATTTCGCAAGTTAGCTCAAAAACTTTCTCGTAATAAAATATTATTGGCGAGTGTACCGCGTTTCGCTGGGTCTCGCATCATGGCCGACCGGTCGTAAAGGGCTGACGCTGTAAAATAAGTAAAAAAGGGCTCGCCGGCGGCTATACGGACAAAGTTCAAAGGAACTTTTGCTTTTTAACCAGTCGGAAACTTTAAATTGGTTTCTACCATCGACTGAGTAAATGGGGGAACTAGTAACGAGAATTTGCTACCTACGAACCTAACTTTTCCGTTATTAGGAGGTGACAAACCCAATTTGCTGGTACGTTGCTACTTGCTTTAGTCCTACTTTACATTTATAAAAACTGAAAAGAAGCAGTCAAGATGCACAACATTACACCAATGTACTTACTTTTATTATTAAATCATTAAAATTGAATCATTTTATCTATCATACGAGGCAACGTTTTTTTTAATTATATATTTTATTTGATCTAGCATGAAATTTATCATGAAACATACTATTTTATTTAAATGTATTTTTATTTTACTTTCAACATGGAATAAGATGAATTAATAAGGAATAGAACTTATTATGGCGTTGTATCACAGGGACATGAGAAGTGGCGCCAGATATAGTAGGATACGCCCAATGCAAAAAATGCGTTGCACCTATAGGTAAAGAAAAATATGGGAGTAATAAGTTATCCTAGAAACTCCTGTTTGCAATATTTAATAGGACTGACTCTAGATTTCTAAAGTTCAGGATATTTATCCTGTAATTCATTATTATTATAAACTAAACATGATAAAAATAATTATAGACATTCTTAAATTATTTATTTAATAGGTACTTAGATTGGCAAGCGTTAGACATTTTCGGTCGCCTCCGTTGCAATAACACGAAAATCCCACTCAAATTGCACCTTTATGCCATAGTTTTAAGGCTGAAATCGAAAAACTTAGCGTTTCACACATGTTTTCTCTTGACCTGTGAATGACCGTAGAACTTATTTTTAGACAGTTTAATGGCCCCTTATCGCTTCATAACGTAACCGGACTCCTATAAGTTAATTGAAAGGCGCCTACATCGACACAAATAATTCATTCATTAGGAAATTTATTACATTAGAAACGATAACAACATTGTGCGAAATAATTAAGAGCGCTAAGGAAACTTAAATCATGTAGCGAACTGATTTACGTTACATAAAATTCGCACGTGACAATCACAAGCATATTATTATGTGTCTCAAAATTATTTAAAGACGCACCCTTAACTGTGTTTTGTTTATAATATGTGTTAATGATGATTTATAGTTATACATGTCTGTTTAATGTGTGTACGTATGGATCGTTAAAAGTTTTATGGGACATTTAACTGCGGTGCAACCTCTGAGAGCGTTTTTATTGGTCCGCGAGCGATATTATTGGAGGTGAGTGGTGTGGTACAAATCACTGATGTGCTATGAAATCTGAGGACCGCTTTGAGGGCAGTAAAGTTGATTACTCGCCTTATACGCGTATCTAAAGCTTGGAAAATTCGTTTACATCATGACTTGGCGCCGCGTGTTAATTTTTCATTGTAGCTCATGTCGGTTTCTACAATTAGATATTAAGCAAATTATTAAAATCTCTAGTCTTTGTTCAGTATTTAATTGCCGTTAATTGTATATAGGTAGGGTCTCTTGACTCACTCACTCGTATTCGTCATAAAACGTAGGTAGGTATTGTTAGGTAACTGTTTTTAAAAATAATACAGGGCTAGTCAAATACCTAATAAACCTACCTTTCTAGTACCTTGTTAGATTTTATAAGATCACCTTAAATACTTTTCCAAATTATTTTCACAAAAAAAGACACTAAACCAAAAATAACTGTACACTTTGGCAACTAAACTTACACTGAGTGTCATTCGCTTTTTTAGCTATTACCTGTGATGATTGCTTTTACCTCAAACCTTTGTTGTTAATTTACTTTCACGGTTAATTTTTACAAACAAAATACCAAAATAAAAGCTTTGAAATGAACTTTCTGACATTAGAATAAAGTAGTACATTGTATGAGGTTTGGCAATTGCAATAAAATAATTAATGCACCTTAAAGGGTTGAGACTGTTGGGATGATTGTATGGCGTTTTTGTTTTGCAATTTTCTTGTATCGTCTCAAGGTGATAATTTTAGTGTTGTTCAAAATATCGATATCTACTTATTATTTTAGCAGAAATTCATCATCATCATCATCATCGTAGTATTAAGTATATTAGTTAAAATAAAGGAAATGCAAAAACAGAAGTTACAAATTAGTAGCTGATATCCGCGACTTCGTTTACTTACGTATCATTATGTTTTTAAGTATCCTTATGCGTTGTAAATTTTCAGTAAGATTGGATCGTCCGTTTAGGCGTGATTAGGTAACAAACCGACAGGGTGTCAGAGTTACAAACGTTTTTATAATATTAGTATGGATGTATGAATTGATACTCGATTTATATATATACTGTATCAATGGTGCGCTGTTATTCACTATTATCATCAGCCTATATTAGTCTACTGCTGGACATGAGCATCTCCAATTGCACGCCGCTGAGCACAATCTTCGGCTATTCTTATCCAGCTCTTTCCAGCCGCCTTGCGAATATCACCACTGTATAAGTAAATATACCAACTTAGGCTAACTACATATTGGCTACTATCGCTTGAACAACTGATAGGAAATGCAGTTATTGGCACATAATAAATATGTAATAGCATACGCGTCTATCTCAACGCATTGCTCTAAGAACAGAATGGACATCGGAGTGGCAAGTCGAGTCGATGCAATCGCTCGCTTGAGCGACAGAATGCAGCATAACGGTAGCTTAACCAACTATCGCTTGGACGATAGTAGTAGCTAATGTACGGTCAGGCTAGATATATAAACCGATCATACAGTAACAAAACTTATAAAATATAACCTTGAGTACCTACAATCGGACAAACGAGAATAACCCAATGCTCCACTGTGCCAAATTTTAACTTAACTAAAAATAATAATGATTATTAATTTTCATGCGAGATTAATTATATACGTACACAATCGTAAATACCATTTATGTAGGCAATGAAACATTAATTAAATAAAACAGTAATGACATAAACGTCTCGATAAGACATAATAATGCTTAAATTAATTCACACTTAAAACGTTATCCATCGTTTGATAACATTTTATTAACAATAAACTTTATTATATAATGTGCAAACAAACGATAAAATATTATAATAAGTATTTTATTCCGAAGGATGATTTACTTAAGCTGGCATTTACGATGTAACCTACCTACTACTTTGATAAAACAAAGAATGATAACCTAGTAGCGATATGAAGTTAACTAATAGGTCAGTGAGTTGTTAGTTGAATCGTTTTTCTACATAATAACTGCAACATATATTTTTTTTAGAAGTACCATATCGAACTGGCTAGCGCTTGACCACTATATGTCACCTGTATGGCTATTCTGTAAGCTATCTCGACAGCGGAATCCGCGGTGAGATCTAAATTTTGTATTACGAAATTCAACCGAATTACGATCGTGATACGAATGAATTTCTTAGTATGAAATTCGAATCTCACCGCGGATTCCGCTGTCAAGATAGCTTACAGAATAGCCTAGCTGATATCAAGGAATAATCTGATCGATGTCGGAGCGCGAAGATACCTTTTTACTCTATTAGAAGATTATTATTAGATATTAATTACACTTTTCCCGATGATTAGGATCATTGTTTTTTTATTACATTTAGTAGGTAGTATGTAGTAGCTCACTAGTAATGCAAAGAGTGCTGCGAAATAAGATAATGCGAAATAGAATACATAATAATATGTATAAACATAAATGAGTATCTTACACTTGTTTTCTTTTAGTATTAACTTCTACTTACTATACTTATCAATCTGTCAGTGTTTGATATATGTTTACGTAATGGAAAATACACAGTGAAGTCACACTTCTATCGATATATTTTTTAAATCATCGATATCTCACTCTGCAAACTTTAAAGTACACTTTTTCATTGTTTATACTAAATATAACCGCTGCGTCGCTAACTAAAGGACTGACCTAGAGAATCAACAATACATCTTTTGTTGTATGAACCCTTTACGCAATAAACTGTTTTCTTTAGAAAGGTGCCTATAATCTACGAAATGAACAGTTAAGAAAGGTGTCGATAAATTGGCCAACGGTACCTTTAGTAAAATCCTTATTACCTGAATGTAATTGCATGGGCTTGAAATGCATTATTTAGGAGTGATTGCGTGTTTTGTTTGACAGCTAATTTGTTGCGGTTTGTTTCATGAGCACTGGAGCTCATAACAACTATATATTATGTATTAACTATTATATAATCTGTGAAATCTTGAATCTGTGTTACCCGCAAGCTCTAAATATGGTCATTGTATCTCACATATCTTTGTAATGTCAAGAAAGGTTGGAACAGTTATCTTAGGGCCAGTTTCACCGGTTCCTGATAAAGTTTCTGAGAGTTGTCTAACTGAACGTCCTTTTAGGAAGTTGTCTGTCAGATTTATGTCAACTTTTATATGGCGCTATATCGCTATTTAAAAGATATCAAAAACCTGACAGACAAGTTCCCTAAAGGGCTTTCAGAAACCGGTGAAACAGGCCCTTAGCGTCTCGTCTTAAAACAGTCAGTCTCTTTCAGACAATCACGATTCCACCATAGACTTCATAGTCACTTAGTGTTGTTGTTGTGAGATAATAGTGTAGAGCACGTCTGCCTCGAATAAAAACAAATAGAATTTTATAAACATTATAAAACACTTTAAAGTTATTTAGTAACCTATCTGTGGAAAGGTTTTTAGATACATAAGGAGTGTGCTACGAGTGAGTGTATCATCAGTTTGAAGCTATACATAAAAAAGTGCCTAGGTACCTACTTTATTACCAACTACGAGTACAATACCAACTTTGCTTTCCTAATACTTACCTAGCTATTATTGTATAAATAATAAATAAATAAATTTAGTATTGTTAACTATGCTCCACAACGATCAACCGCAAATTAGCCGCCTAGACAAAAATATGAAAGACGGACAAAAAACATTGCGAAAAATTTGCCCAACATTTTTGCACTTTCCATTGTGCACAACACCATCTATGCATCAAAAGATGAACTAGCTACTGCGCTGCGTACAGTAGCACCATCTTTGGGGACACACGGTATTTGCAATACAATGCGCCACCCTAGTCTGCAACCCCCTGCAACCCTTGTAGACAAACATTTGGCGGTATTACATGTCGCTGTCGCTATTGCTATGAGGTAAATAGTTGCTTTTAATAAGTAGAAGAACTGCAGCTTAGGTGTTTAATAGTTTTTTTTAACCAATATAAGTAGATATGTATGGACTTAATTTGATTAAATTTTCTTAACGGGTCAAATGTTTATTTTTTGTTAACAGTGCAGTAAATCTTGCAAATCCCGAAAATGTTATTGTATTACAACTCATATATAAATATAGCATTTATATAAAAATTACAAAAATTTACTCATAAATCCATGTGACGGTTAGTCTGCCTTGTTTTTCTTACTAAGCCGTCTTTTAACTTAAAGTCGTCTCGATTTAGTTGAATAAAATCATGTCAAGTCACACTCGAGTTACTTGTAACATTGAAAATGGCAATAAAATGAGTTTATTATGTGTTAAAATATCGAGTTGTTATAAAGATACTTTAAAATTTACAAGCAGAGGTAAATAACTAGCATAAAAACAGAATAAAAATGTGAATTGTTTACGTTTAAAAGGCAATTATTTTTTATCAAATTTGGAATTTTTGTTTGCTATTTTTTAACTCAAAAAGTAGAACTTACGCGATTCTAATATTAAAGTTAACGCTCATAATTAAAGTAATTAAATCATTTTTATTTTAATATGTCTACTTTAAAGCAAAAGAAAGTGTCGTAAAAACATTAAAACAATGAATTTTAATACCGTGGTTAGGAAAATCGTCTATTTTAAGTACCGTAATTGTCTCACCTTTGTTACGCTACGCTGATTTTCTTATACAAATTCGAGTTGCAAGTATTCCCTAGGTTAATACTTTCTTACTTATGTACAATACCTAAAAAACGTGGTATGTAACCGCTGTTTATCTTAGAATTGTTTGTTTTATTTTTAGTATCGTAACTAAAGTTAGAGGTAATAAAATTTTAATTTCCTTTAATATTAAGTGATGCTAAAATATTTGCATGCCAGATAGGTAAACATTTTATAATAGAAGAACTAAAAATTAACTTTTACTTAGAGATCTTTTTGTGCCATATTTTATTGCAAAAACATAAATGATATTATAACGTTTTATTATTATCTATAGTAATAGCACAAGTTTAGGCCGCCTACTTCAAAGCGTATGGACGTCTTCTAGCTATAGTATATTATAGATGGAGCGTTGAGCGTGAGCGTCGATTTTTTCTTAAATATACACAAATTATGATATTTTTGTATATTTGGTTTATTGAATGTATATAATACAAAACTCTATGATGTCAAAATAATAATAATATGTATATACGTGTTTAGACTACCTAGTTAAATTAGATTACAATTCTACCTTCTACAATTATAGGTCACATGGTCTGTATAATGATATTTGCCATACTAAAGAAAATCTACTGCCTAATCAAAAACATTTAAAACACTATATAGACATCCTGAGACTATAAGATAAGACTTTGAACCTTCAAATTTTGCATTAAAATAATTCCACTGCATTCGCTAGGTGGCTTTTAATACGAACCTACTGACATCATAGAACCTTATCTACTTCAATTCAAAATATATTAAGGAAAAATGTCTTCTTGAAAATTTCGTTAGATAGAGGAAAAAGAAACCAAATTGTGCCAAAAAAAAATTTTTTTTACAACATTTTCGTCAATGTAAAAATACTTTATTAATAGAAACAATGTGTCTATGTTGCATTTCGTTGGATCAATACAATAATTGAATATAATTCCCAGGAACAGAGAACTATTTCCAGATTTTTAGGTATCAAAAGTGGAACAGTTTCTATTGCTATAACGTAATGAATCCAAGAGGGTATACGTATTACGGCTGATGACGGCATACGTACATACCTATACGACAGACATAGACTTCGTGGTTAATCTCCTCTACGTTATACCGGACTGCGCTGTGCTTTTAGATTAAATTCTACTGTACCCATGTAGGTAAAGGTATCTCTGGTCGTGTGAACATTGCTGATATGCAATGTTTAATCGTTAAGTGATATGTTATTTTTTTATCAATAAGAGGAAAACTCAACCGTTGTCAATATGACGCGATGTTTGAAACTGCAAAAGTCCTTATATAGCATGACATGGTCATATTCAAACATCACGCCGCGATTTAGTCAATCGATTAGTGACATTAAAGGTATTATCTGATCTGATCTAAAAGTGACATACCTACATTTTGTTTAATTTAGTTTCAAGCTTTCATCAGTGTTTATTATGCAAGCACATCCGTAGTTTCTGCTGAATGCTATTTATTTCATAATCTACCGTTTAACAGTTTTCTTTCACTAATGAAAGTTCTGCTCGAAGCTTTGTATAGTTTCGTGTTAAGTAACTATTATTCATATCTATTAAAAAAACATGATGACAACGCGACCATTTTTATGCAATTCCATGCTATTCCTGCATAGAAATATATAACATTTATATTTTAATTACCCTGAATACGTGTTTCCCTTCGAGTCAAAAAAGATTTTTTTTAAAGTGCAATTGATTTTCAACCTTATCCCCACGTATTTAAGAGTGATGTATGATGTAGCAGTTATGACATTTTAAAGCTGAAGCTTGTGTAAATTGCCAGTGTTAATACGTACCAGAGTATACTCGATGGTACCAGCGTATAATTCTAGAAGATTTTAATCAGCATTTTACTCATTAAACTTGTTTTTGATATAGACCTACCTTGGTAGTGCTAAAGTGCGAAGAGCGGGTAGTTAGATAAATTAGCGAATTCTGTAGATAAATGTAGAGTCAACGAGATGACAGACAAGAAAATATAAAATAGGAGAATTCATTGTGAGCCATTTCTTAAAGTCAGTATATCTTAAATATACTTATTACTTACTTTAAAATAAATAACAATACAAGGGCAAGTTTTACTAGCCCTATTAGGTACTTATCTGACAGATTTTGACAACTTTTATATGGCGTCATCTGTCAAATAATTATCAGAAACTTTATTGAGAACCGATGAAATTGGCTCTAAGCTACGTTAATCAGTGTTCGTTTTAACAGACAATCAAACGGCTAAAAACACAGCAAACAAAAATAAACAATCCTGATTTACCTCCATTTTAAAAGGCAGAAAGTGATTACAAGCGCTAACGTCCTACGCACCACCATTAAAAATAAATCAGCATTTAAACAGCAAGTTCTAACGTGCCATTGTCAAATAAATTCTATGCAATTGAGTCACTATTGGTTTCCCGGAGCTTCTAAACAAAAACTAACGAAAACTCGAAACCACCGGAGCCGAAATTGCGTGACTGAAATAAATACGTTCAATATATACATAAAATATATACATACGTACCTATATACAACACGTGTTCGTGAGGAAACAGCCTGTGCGTATAGAATGACAATAGGGATTTCCCTTTCAAGCGGAAAATTTACGTGATAACAATACTTAAATCGTGGCGTGTGAAAAAAATTGGGTATGGACCAAAAATTTAGTCTGCGGTAGGCTTCATTTTAGTAGTCGGCGAGCAGGATGAGGTGCAGTAGTAAATCAAAAGCGACAACAGTGATGCATTATTCAAATAATATATGACTTTGACATACATATTCTGTATACTGGAGTATATTATGAGAGCGTTTAGGTCACTTTAAGTTCTCAATTCGAGATTTAACAACGTTCTTCTTTGTTCACTTGTTTGTTGTTCATAATTTCATGCATGATGCTAAGCTGCATTGTTCTGCTTTTACGACTGAAAATGACTAATAAGGGTTTCAATAATGAGTAAGTACCTACGTGCCATTTTATCTGACTTATAGGCTATGATATCGGTGTTTGTGCTGACTTCAGAAGTAACTAATAATGTTACTTTACAAAAAGCAGTGCTTAATCTAGTGTGATAGGAAATTTCAACGTCTAATTTAAAATTGAATAAAAAAGCTTGGTTTCCACACTGTTATAATACACGTATAGTAAGTCGTGTAAAAAAATTTACATTTCATATTTCACAACCCACCGGTTAAGGATTATGCTTTGTTGTCAGCCAGTCTGTAATGTCTGTATTACAATATTATTAAGTAGAAAAGAAGATACCTATCAGAAGCTGAACAGTTCTTGTAAAATTGAAAATTATGTCTCAAGATGCAATATTATTATCATCAATCATATTCAGTACAAAAAAATGTTAATACGGAACTTTTTGCAAATTACTTATATTTTTCAATTATTTGATTCCTCAATAGTTAACAACATGTATTTTTTTCAAATAGTTCTGCACGAGGAATCCTCGGCGATTTTTTTTTATTTCACTTTTACATTTTAATAATCTAAATGAATGCTTACGTTAATATGAAATAAAAACAATCAATATTAATTAAAAGTGAGTACTTAACCTAACCTTGTATCTACTATTATTGTATTTTGTAGTGTCTCTTTATACTAAGTAAATTGACTTTATATAAATCGATAAAAAATATCAACAAAAGAAAATCAACCCACATTTTTGGCGTCTACATAAGCATTACAAAAGAAATGTCTTGCATAGTTTTTAAGGATTTCCTTATGAATTATGAAGGATTTCATTTAATTCTACCTGCGGAATATCATAAACGTGTCTACAATATTTGATTCATTCTTTCACGGTTAGCGACTAATTTATTTTGGAGTTCCGTCTATTATTTCGTGCTTGGAAATCATAAGCAGCTGTCATAGAATTGATATTTATTGAATAGGTTCTGGACGTTCGAAAATTGAGCAATTATTTATGCTACGATGCTTTTGTTTTGTAAGTAGGTGCCTAATAAATTATTTAGATGCACCTAACTAGTTTTGTATTATATTATAATGACGTCACGCTATTCAGTTTTAAATTGAAAAATGGGTAATTGGTAATGGTAATTGTGCAAAAAAAAAAATATAGAATGTATAATTTTCTACCACACATTATCATAATGTTTGACTCACTTGTCTAGCAATGAGGAAACATGATTTATACCTTTAGTACCTTCCCGTTTTTATTTTTTATGGTTTGCAGCCTTTCAAAAAATGTCAACCGAGGGCGCATCATGCATATTAGCTAACTGCACCTTCAAACCCCCTTTGTAATTAATTCGTGCACCCTTCCAAAGATGGCGCTAGTAGTGTGTGTTTTTGTACAATTTAAGATAGGTATTGCAATATTAAAATTGGTTATTTACTAAAATAATTAAATAACGTATATATTTGATGTTTCTTAGTTACATGAGAAGGTATTTATAGAACATAAAATCACTTAATGTAACTTAAAACGATGAGTTTGCGTACAGCTTGCAAGCTTTTTAGCTAGTTCAAAGGATTCAGTAGAGATGTCGCTTCTCTAAACCTTGCATAAAAATTTAAAAATAATTCATTGACTATCTCATTCCACTTTTTTCTAAAACTAGTATATTAAAACTGGTGTTCATAAGCATAAAAATATAATAATAGAAATAAGATAATATAGATAGCCACAGGAAACGAAACTTACAATGATGTTTAGCGTAAGAGTCATCAAAATACGCGACACAATATCTTAAAGCTTAAATGAACCCAGTTTCAGTTACAATATGTAAGTTAGCCGCATTTTTAACAAAAAATTGATACCAACTTACTTTTATTATTTTAGATTATTGATAATTTTTTCGTTAAATATAATTTTTATCGTACATTTCAACTAAATTTAGTTTATGCATAAGACCAAGTTTAGCTGCGTCGATTTAAGTAGAGCAGTGTATCTTCGGTAGAGTTGGTTTACGAGCACTCCCCTAGGTACTCTAGATCCTTGATAGCCTACAAACTGTAAAATAGCGTACACATGTACTTTACCGCTCTTTTCCTCTTAGGGATGCCATATCGATAAAATTCAGTTGCAATTTTTGTCTGAGAATTTGAGACATCAATTCTTGTGAATATATAAAGTGATTTACAAGAATAAGACATAGGTAATATATTATTGCTATTTATGTGATTCATTTTGGTAGCTATTATTTCTACTCATTACCAATACCACTACAGGATGTAGAGCTCTACCAATGCACTCCGCTGAGCTCTGTTTGCAGCTCTTTTCTTCCAATCACTACCAGCTACCCAACGTAGGTATATCGCCGTTCCATCTTCACACATTACAAGGCATCAACTATGTTTTCCATATTATGGTCTCTACTTCAGAACACTACCTTAGCTACCCCTACGGTTATCGGTTCTGCGCCATATTATTTCTAGTAGTGTAGTGTCATTAGCAGTATGTGCCTATTTGTATACTGCGATTGTGAGATTGAAATGTACTTATGTAAGTAAACGTTATTTTGGCAATGAGATAGTTAAGAAGGTAGTTGTAAAAGTAAAAATAAAACTATAAGAATCAATTTATTTGACCTTCATAGATCACCAATTTAAAGTTGCTCAGCGAGCTATGGAAAAAGCTATGCTCGGTGTTTTTCTGCAGGATCAAATCTGGAACGATGTAATTCGCTAGAGAACTAAAGTGATCGACATAGCTCAACGGATCAGCAAAATCAAGTGGCAGTGGGCTGGTCATATCTACCGTAGGACCGATAACCGTTGCTAGAGTGGAGACCGCAAATCGGCAAACGTAGCGTAAGACGCCTTATGACCAGGTGGAGCGACGACATTCGTAAAGCTGTGGGCAGTGACTGGAAACAAAGAGCCGAAGATCGGGCTTAGTGGCGTGACTTGGGAGAAGCCTATGTCCATCAGTGGACTGATACTGGCTGATTATGATGACATTGACCTTCTTAGATATGTTTGTTGAAGTTTCCAAAAGCATCAGAAATTCTTCAGTCACTTTATAGTAGTATAGTACCTATATCTAGTACATATAAACTATGGTATTCAGATCTAAAGCTAAACGTAGTCACATTGAGGGAACTCGATGCTGGTCTTATAGGCAATGAGAGGGCAGAGAGGGTAGGGTATAGAAGGCTATAGAGGCATCTCTATAGGCACTTTACACGCTCTACCGCCGCCCAAACGTAATAACATGCCGGCTGCTCTGTTTCAATTTGGAAACAAATTGAAATTGTTTTTATTTGAATAATATTGCGGTTGCGAATGGTATGGGCAGTTAGAAAGATGTTTTGTTGGTAACAAAAGATGTTGGGCTTTGTTAGTTACTCGTACCTACTTGTTTTGGGAGCTCGGTTTGGATGGTTGTGATACGATACGAGTGGATGTTTGTTTTTATTGCGTGAAATTCTGATAACACTGCTAGAGTAATTCTGGTCAACTGTGCGCACTTTTCAAACCATACTATCTTTAAAATATTAAAGCTAACAAAATAATAACAAAGTCTTTTACAGATAGAGCATATTTTATTTGTAAATAATAAAAACGGGGACAAAAAATTAGATGATTTTTTTTCAAAACCCAATTAAAGAGCGGGGTAATTGTGCGCACCCCTACAGGATGTATAAACGCATATGGGGTAAGTAAACGTATTTCTTACATGAAGCACAGAAACAATTACATATCATATTTTTCTGTTTATATTGATTGATTATATTATTTGGAATGTTCTTACTATTAATTCAGTCATACGACTAAGTATATAAAAAGTTGCACCCCGTGGGTTCACTGTTACCCTCCGCGCAAGCTTATCCACACACACTTTGTCCAGGGACCAAAATACATATTAAAGTTGATACTGGTTATGGCAAAAAACATGACATTAATATTATTTCTTACATTATCTACCTACAAGAAAATATGACATACCAGTATCGGATTCACCACTTGGACTATCAATACAGTCATGTAAATACTAATTAGCTGCACTGGCGTTCTTGTTTCACTCAAATGTAGCCCCCTTCCACACAATTTCTTCTAAAGATCTGAGAAAAAAGCGCAGTTGCTCAGGTACTGAGAAGTAATACATAAAAAATAATGAACACAATATTAGCACAAACTAATTACCAACTTCATTTATAAAACTCTTAAAAAAATATGAAGATGTACCTTACCATAGAGGACATTCTTCAAATCGCACTAAGTCTACTCGCTCATCCTCATTTTGCAAATACTACAAGGTTATTCTTATTAATAAAATTATTATAAACGATCCCCATTGTTACACAATTCCAGCGTGCTTTGGTGGGGAAGATCGCTGCATCCTTTAGCGAGGGGGTGGTAGGGGGTAGCTGGAAAAATTGCACATAAATATTGAAGCTGCCACTTACACGTGCGCCCACCGAGCTGGGATGGATTTGTATGGATATGCTCTTGAATAAGTAAAACTGCGGCTACACAATGTTTGTTGAAGCTTGTTAGGATTTTTTTGTGATATTTTAAAGGTCTGTTAAAGTAGTGTTAAGTTGTGTAAAGCTGTGTAGTTGTTTTCAATGTTGAAAAGTATTTTCCATCCCAAGTTTAAAACTACGCAAATTATTCTTACTTTACTGATGCCATTTTTAAAGTGTTCTTACTGCCATAACATTATCAAACCATAAAACATACCTACTTACCTACCTACGAGTACAATGACAAAAATCATGTCATTACATATGTTCTACGAATATAATATGAAGTCTACCTACTTAATCTTGTATCTATTTATTAAAGTATTGTGAGAATAATAAGGTGTAGAAAAATAAACACAAAGTTTAAATGTCAAAATACTCTCGCCATAATTGAAATTGTTCGTCTCAGAAGCACGAAACACTTCATAAGTTGTCAACATTTCAGAAATTACATAAGTGCATACCAACCTACATAAGTACCAACTAAAGTTTTTTTTTCTTACTTCCAAGCGTATCCACACAATTTCAACCTCAGTGCGATGCGAGCCCTCGTTCTTTTTCTTGTAGCAAATTTCGCAACAATCTCACTTATTATGCCACACAAATTTCCGTACGCCGTCGCCCTCAGACGCGAAATTAAAATTTCCTACGCGGGTCTCGCTTGGAATTGCTTAATAAATATTGCTACTTAAGAACCTATGGTGAGGTATCCTTTTTGTTGGATGTAGGTAGTCACTTATCAATATTCACTGAAGATGTATCAGGATAGTTACTTCTTAATGAAATTAATCACTTATTTCACTGCGGTTAGATACTTTAGAGATATGCAGCTCAGGAATTTCCAGAAAATAGTTTAGCGCCATTTGACTTGGATGTTGGGACTCAAGTATCAAGCAGCACGTCAATAACTGTTTGATGGCATTCAAAGTTACGGCTATTTTCTTTTGCAATATAGAGTTTTTTTTGCACTGAAATCAGTAGCACTTGACCACTATCTCACCCGAAGTTAAGTGATGATGCGGTCGATGATGGAGCGTGCTTACCTAGAAGATACCTATTCACTCGTGATAATGAAGACCTGCATAATATACTTAACCGGAAACACAGACTCAGGCAGGACAGTAGTTTCTAATTTATTGACAGATTCAATAAATAACATAGGTACTTGGGGTGTGTTTTTGTACCATTTACCTACCTACATAAGTTTTATATATTAGAAACTAGCTGATATGCGACTTCGTTCACGTACACCAAGAATTTTATCACTGTAAAGTTCTGTCAATCAACATTTGTGTGATCTGAGTTATTGAAGTTATGTGTAAAAATCTTGACTTTATTTTCACAAAAAATAGCCTATGTTCATCCTCATGCTATAAAGAACCTCCTAGTTAAATTTCAGTAAGATCGGTTCGTTCGTTTGTTCGTTTAGGTAACAAAGAGACAGAGTGACAGAGTTACAAAAGTATTTATAAGATTAGTCTGGATATCATAATATCCGTAACCTACCATCAGGTGGAATGTGAAGAAATTTTAAGTCAATAATTTTAAAACACATAATTAGACAGTATTTGCATATCCTATCTATCTGACTCTGCTTTTATCTATTTATCACCTACTGATAAGAATTTGAAAGTTTTGGGTAACTTTATTTCTATTAAGTCCAAGTAAACTTAGTCAGAGATGCTGTTGTATTCAAAACAATCCGCTAAGACTTTACGTAAGTACACTTAAACTCCACGTTTTTAAACATATATTTTTATCCTTTCTACTCGTAGACACATTTCATAGATTACTTATAGTATTTCATGTTTCTAGAATACACAGTTTTCTTTATTAGTCAATTAGTCAATACTTCGTATTTTAATTAGTTTATTGTGAAAAGTATGTAGTTTGTACATAGGTATTATAATTTTACATAAAAGTATTAACTATTACTCATTTACTTTTACAAAATTGTGCAATATCTCCGTACCTGACTAATAAATATTATAGTATTAGTATATAATAAATTGACTTCGTGATTTACTAGCAATTGTAATATGCTGCGCAACACCATATAATTAGTAACTACTTAGATTATTACCCAAATAACAACAGTTTAATCATTACGTATAGGTAAGTCTTACAGGCTTTCAGAGCCGTATTTATAAAGATTTTGACAAACGCATAGCGGTGGATTTGACACAGGTAATGTCAATAATGAGTTTGTTTGAATGATACTACTTATCTATGCGTTTGGGACTACGAGATATTTAATTTTTCGTAGGTTCGTGAGCACTGTGATACATCATAGTGTTGTTTGCGAATTGCGTTAGTCTAGCTGTGTGTAACAGGACAAGTAAAACGGTTGGCTGAAAGTAAGCAATGCCTTTTACATGTCATAGACTAGCTGCGCCCCGCGGCTTTACCCGAGGTTGAAAGTACTATGTGCCGATCCTGGTCATAAATACGTAGTACTATTAAGTATTCTATGTCATAAGTTAAGTGACGATGTGGTCCAAGATGTAGCACGCTTGCCAAGAAGATACCTACGTATTTACTCGTGTGAATTGAAGACTCGGAAACGAATGTTACCTACTTCTTTATATGCACTGAACCTTTTTCCTTGGACACAATGTAATTTAATAATAATTAAAAATTATAATAATAATTAACTCGACCTTTGGCCAGCATTAGGACAAATTTTTTTTTTTTTACATAGCCCACACGGGACAAGAGTACATTTATACGTTTGAAAGTCCTAACACTGCCTTTAAACGCATTTATATTGTTGTTGCATGGGTTTTAATATCTGCTGTTGCACGCAAAATTCTGAATTGTCAGAATTTCGCGCACCTTTGTACTGCGCCCATTACCTTATATCGGTCTCACATGCTCTGTAATTTCATTATAAATACACTGCTCGTCAAGACAAAAATATTTATTTTTATTATTGACTGACAGACAAAGTGATGCTTATGTTTTGTAACGAAATAAATAACTGCTTAGTTATTAAAGAAGCGACCTTATGAAATAAAATATTTCTGATTTGCTAATGTATTAAATATTTTTGTAGTTAACGGCGGAAACATCCATTGCCCTTCAGGTCAAGTGATCATTAATAATGATTTATCAATTAATGATCTCATTTTAATTTTCAATGGTGATTTGAAGGTTAGACCACCATCGTATATTAGGTACTTTTATTTTTAAAGAGTCTTTTATTAAAAATACGTTTTCCATTTTTTCAGGTGATGGCTTGATACAGGTAAGTCATGAAGTCACGACGGCTGCATGGCCAGTATAACCCGAGCCCTGGTTTCCTGGACTGCTTTTCGCTTGGGAGGTCTCACTACATAGGTTTTTGAAAGTATTGAATAAGGTGGTGGTAAAATGGCTTTTATTATAGCCTAATTGTTTTTGTTCTTTGAATATATTCTTACATCGTGATTTGTTAACAAAGTACAGATGCGTTTTAGTTACTAAAGTAGAAATAAATATATTCAACAAACTTGTGTATAAACACATTAACTAATTTATGGCAGATTAAATTTGTAATAAACATATTATTACAAAAATTACTTATAAATAAATATTGTGTATAAATTAGCAACCAACTTCTTTTAAGAAAAAAAACAGATTGTTTACTTATCTATCGTTATATACATGACAAAATCTAAACTATGCATAAGTAGGTAGGTCTTTCAATCCATTACCATTAATTTGTATTTATATCCTATTAGATGAAGGCTAGGTAAGGACAAAGTAATAATGACAGATTTATGAGAAAACAAAGCACCTACCCTACAAACATTTGCGAGGTGAGATCATGCTACAAGAATTTAAATATCATAATAGCTAGCTTATAAATATCAGTGGATCTATTCTCATACAAATATTTCAGCAATGTATTTTAAAGAAAGTGTTACACTTAATTTCCTATAAGAAAGTATCAATTAACCCTATTGGTAAACTTATTTATATGACATAATTGTTGATCAAATTCATTTCCTAAGAGGTTTCTTAGTATATTTTGTAATTAACGGAATGAAATGGTACAAATTGGTTTGTTAAAAGCAAGTACTTACAGACGCTCTATTCCTGACATGCCTTCGGCAGGCCTTGGAAGTATTTTGAGCTCGATATGCTAATTGATATCTTATTAGTTGGGTTTAAAAGCAATCAGTATCCCAGTTGTTGGATATAAAAATAATAATACATCACGTGCCAGTGGAAAATTTTAGGCTTGCTTACAGATGTTCAAGAAATTGTGATCTTTGCAAGGTGGGTGGTAAGAGCTGGAGAGTAGGCTGAGAGTGTGCTCAGTGACGTGCTATAGGAGAGACATTGAATAGGCTGATGAAATAAGAAATCCTTTGAGAGAAACCCTTTAACTGACTAATAACTATTACTTACTTATTATAACTATACGTTCAAGTAGATAACATTGTACTTAAAGCTTTGTCTACTTAACTAATAAAAAATAAACTAATAGCGTTTGTGGTAAAAAAAATCCAAGAAGGGGGAGTGGAAGGGAGAAAAGGGGTGAAGTTTGCTGTAGCGTTATATATGGACGTATTTTAATTTTTATAAGGGCCTGCGAGGTCTACTATTCCAACTGAACTACTAGTATACTAGCTAGGTATAACGCCTTATAAAAGTTGTTTGTTATTTACCTATCTGGCAGATCCCAATAGGATTTCAGGGACTATATCAGGAATCAATGAACTTTGCCCTAAAAAGGATTTAATTGAAAACATGCAAACCTAAACACTTCATCATAAGGCACACGCCACATTCACACCGTTGGCAAACAAAAACGTTTTTACAACCCGAATCACACACATCCAGTCATCAAAAGCGTAGAGCCATAATCACACCGCAATGTCCCAATAATTCACACTGGAACATCACATCTGTCACTTTGATGTCCACTTCATTGAGACAAAGCAAGTTTATATCGAATTTAAAAGATCTATAAAGTGATTGTAAAATCTTGCAAGCGATAGTTGTAAATTTTCGAAGAGGTTTTACGATGGACTCCACCCACTTAGACTTTGTGGATGCATTCGCGGTCGTAAAGGATGCGCAAGAGTGCTTTCGTAATTTTTTGATACTTGCGCTGCGTGGAGAAAATTTTAATGATGTGTTATGTTGTAAGGGTTAGTATTTTTTTTATGATTGTACCTATGTACAAACCTATACAAAACGTACCTAGTATAGTTTTAAGACTAACTTATCATCACATGTATTTTTAGGACTTTATACCTACCTAACTTCGATGAATTAACAAATGGGTTACTTAGTAGGAATTAATAGGTGGCTTGACATAGGTAAGCTACACATATTTCTACAAGTAAATAAATAAAAAAGATATAGTCTATTACTGTATATATAGCTACCACCTACTCGTATTTGTTTGAATAATACCTACAACCTAATAATATTAATTAATAGTTAAATTTGATACATAGTCTTAAATGCTTGCTATCTTAGCGGCAATTTATATTTAAGTATGTACCTTTGTTCATAATAAAATAATTTTGCATCAGCACTTTACAAAATAATTAGGCTGTTTATAACTGTACAGTCATCCAATAAAGTTAACGTTACTTCTTATGAGAATCAAAACTGGTTATGAACTTATTGGAAACATTATCAAGTGTTTTGATTGCTGCTTTAACTTCAATAAAAAGCCTACCTACCTATAGGTATATAGTTACCTACCTACCTAAATACTCCGGTTCAGAGAATCTTATAGGCCCCCGATTGTGCATGTAGGTATCTACTAAGCTACCGATAAAAGACCCGAGCCAAAATAATGCCAATGCGCTGTTTTTTAGGGTTCCGTACCCAAAAGGTACCAAAGGAACCCTATTACTGAGACTTAGCTCTCCGTCCGTCCGTCCGTCTATCCGACTTTTTCGGCGATTTTTGCTTGAACTTATGAACCATAATAGAAGAGGCCTATGTCCAGCAGTGGATGGAAGTTGCCTGATAATCATAACAGATAGATAAAGACTTTAAATCTTTACCAAGCAAAGCAAAGCAAAATTGAATCAGCAAAATCATACCCTCCCTCAGATGTGGATTTGACTGAAGGCCTTTCATTATAATTTTGGTGTGAACGTAAAATGGCATGTTTTTCAACATTGTGCTGTTTCTCTACACTTGCATATATTCACCGGCACGTAATGGTTATTAATCCACATTTATATAGCATTAGCTCGTGGAAGAATACCTACAAGTTTTAGGAAAAAAATACAATGAGAGTAGGTACAAACTCTTTTTCAAGTTCTCGCCAAAAATAATATTCTGCGCTCTGTTTTGATTGACTTACTTACTTATACAGACTTTAAAACGCTGTCAACATCGGCGAGCTTACGAAATTGGGGCTCGGGTAGGAATTTGTATATAATTGAGAAAAATGAAGTTTTCGATTTTTTGTGAAACGTATAGGCTGACGTTTCACCGCTATCTTAGCTGTTGGTAAGTGAGCATGCGGTCGAGGATGCTAGCATCTAGCATGTTAAGCCTAGAATGAGAACTGGTTCTCAAGTTACCGGAACACATTAGGTGTTTAGCGACAAATTTTCTAACCTGAGGGTGTTTGGTAGCTTGCCAGGCAGACCTTACATATTGTCCTACCACCATGCCGGAGGTTAGGGGTTTCAAAACCATGTTTTGCGACGTAATTTTTCGAAAGAATCTATTGGGATGTGAACCCACTACCTCTGGCGTCAAAGCCGGCCTATGCGGAGGTAGGTTTAGGAACCTATTTCGGGTACTTAGTATAGCATTTATGTTGCCTCTGTCTCCATGTTACCTCTTAGGTAATATTACTAGGTATTACATGGACATGTTATTTTAGGTAGATAAGAGATTGAGAAGCAGTTTTACTTATTTTAGGATTTTTTATGGCAACATATTTCTGTTTATTTCCTACCTAGGTAATTAGGTACCTACAGGTAGTACCTACTACATTAGTTAAATTCGGTAGATAAGGCCTACTGAACTGTAAAAATTGAACCGTGGAAAATTACATAGTATCTTAGGTTTACCTAGAGGGGTCCATGGAAGGAGATTTTTATCACCATCGTAAATCGTAATCGGTAAAATAAAAAATATTTACCGCACGGTATGTAGACACCCTTTTGTGTTAATTTATTTACATTGTCTAGAAAACTGCATACCTATTATCTAACAAGTTACCTAATTAGTAATTAAAATGTAAAGTTTAAACGTTTACTTTTAACCAATAAATCAAACAGTAGTCGGCTCAAAAAATTAATAAGAATAGTACAAAAAATGTGTTTATCGCAGCGTAAACGGCCTCAACTGTCCATATCGTGGATTCCATACGTTTATAGCAAAAACATCACAATAACAACATAAAACCCATACTTATGCAATGCTCTACTGCCACACCGTCGTACCCAAGACCTGATAAAGCTGAAAAGGCAACTTAAGCCTATAAAAACCATGCACTAAACGCGCGTAACAATCAAAAGGGTAATAAATAAATAAACTTCACAGGCAATAAAAGGTTTTATTTTAATAGTCGTAAAGATTGTTATTGCACGTGTTTGTCGTGCGGTTACGACTGGTGAGTATGAATGAAACGTGCGCGAGAGAAAGGTATATCTGTCTGAGGGAGATGAACGATACTCGTCGGTCCACGTGGTCGGCGTAACGCAATTAAGTGCAATTCTTTTAAATATTACGGAAGTGGTTAATAATATATTGCTACTTCATTTTTATATTTTATAAATTTCAGTCATACCTATACTTTATGCATTTATGTAAAAACATTGCTACTCTTGCCCTCTAACAACAATAATTTTAATTGTATATAACTTAGGTATTTGTTTTAAAATTCTTACAAATTTCATAGTTTATTTTGTGTTGTGTTGTGATGTGTTGCTAAGAGCTGCAATGATATATTTTACATGCTTTTATTTAACTTGTTCAACTAAGTATACTATTACTAATTACTAAAATGGCAAAATTAATAAAATTACTCAGTGATAATTATTCATTTTTATTAGCATTACTTGAATCTCCTTAAGTTAATTTATATTCCCATAAGGCCGAGGAAAATTAGTAAAAAAATATTTAATTTGAAATGAATCGAAGTCGGAATGAATTAAGTAAATCTAATCAAAGATAGGTAGGTAGGTATATCAATAAGCATTTAATATTTTAACACTTAATCAATTGTCTCAATAGAGGAACCTACTTACCTTTGTAAAGCTGACCTAAAGACGGTTGTCTTCGTAATTCTTATTATTGACAAAAAATCTTACTTTTGCTATAAGAAAATACACTTCACACATTTTCATACCAAATGGTTTTAAATTTATACTAGTTATAAAACAGTTTCAAAACTTTAAATAACTTAATTTAATTTTTATTCATATAAATAATGGAGAGAAAAATACTAGATATGTATTATATAGGTAAAGATCTTACAAAATAAATAAATAAAAATCTAAGAAGTGAGTTAAGTGTACCAACGCAATTTGTCAATTGATGTGATAATTATTTCTAATCTTAATATAATAAAATAATGAATATTCCTGGAACTAAGTTCCATATATAAATAGTAATAATTAGTTGAATGTTGCATTGTTGTTTAAAGCGATTCAATTTGACAGCTAGAAGTGCCCGAATGGTTTGTGATTGGCGGTGAATGTTCTGCACCGGATCACTATTGGCGTAGAAGACGGCGGCGCGGGGGAGCGCGGAACCAGGAGCCATTACGAACAATGGCCGTCGGAATGGTCGTTAGCGAATAGCTTTTATCTCTTTCTAATATAAGCCACGCAGGTAGGAATTAATGAGACGGAGAGGGTTCCGGCGGGTCGCCCCACTTTATCGCTGCGTCTCGCTCGCACGCACGTGGCATGTTTCGCTGTCTCGAGCGCGGCGCGCGGCAGCGGTAACGCTCGCCACGACGGGGAATTCGGAGTCGTAGAGCCTCATACGCGGGTCATAAACGATCCGCGGCCATAGTAGAGGTGCACGCGCGAGAATCGATCCGAATCGCCGGCGATAAACGCATCTCCCGCGAGGCGATCGTCGCGCGCCGCGTCGCCGCCGAGCGATGAGTTCCAAGTTCATCATCGATAGCATGCTCCCGAAGTACCATCAGCAGTTCCATCACCAGAATTTGTTCACGGGTGCCGGGGCGTCGCCTATAGAGGCGTCGCTGTCATCGTCGCTGTCGTCGTCGCTGTCGACGTCGTTGTCGAGCTCGCTGTCAGGCGGGCTGGGGGCGGCGGCGCTAGGCGCAGGCTCGCCGGGCGCCGGCAGCCCGCAGCGCTCTTCGTCCTCGTCCTCAGCGTCTCCGGGGGCGCCGGCGAGGATGTACCCGTACGTGTCGCATCACCAGCAGTTCGGCGGGACGGTGCCCTTCTCCGCTGGAGGAGGCCTGTCCGCCGCAGACGACAAGAGCTGCCGCTACCCGTCAGCGGTGAGCGACCCGATGGTCAACTACGCACTTGGACAGCACAACGGAGGCGCGGCGGTGTCTGCCGCCTCGGCGAGCATGGCGGCCGCGGCTCAGTTCTACCACCAAGCCGCGGCTTCAGCGGCTTCAGCGGCCTCCGCAGCCTCCGTGGATGCCATGGGAGCCGCTTGCTCCCAGCCCTCAGCTCAACCGCTCCCAGACATACCGCGGTACCCCTGGATGTCCATCACTGGTAAATGTTTTCTTTCATGCATGCATGCTAGTTTTTTGTTTTTGCATTTCCTGAAACAGAAAATAGGTAGATATATATTTTTTCTGATACAGCATATTTATCGTAGAAATCTTGCAAATCATATTTTACGGTTAACGTAGATAGTACGTAAGTAGTATTTATTTGCTATGACCTTGTTTGCGGGTAATAGAATGTGACAGCTAAAATAAACTTTACCTAGCCAGCTTTTTGTGATTATGTGAGCTTTTTTATTTTATTAGGTCTTTATTTTTAGTACATAATAGGTAGATAATGATACAAACAAAGTATTTTGTAGTTAGTTTATTTAATGTTAATTAAATATTAATTAATGCAGTTACTTCACAGCAAATACCTCGCAAGATTCTTATAGACTGGTATTCCAATTAGATTAGCAATTCTCCAATTTATTGCTAATTAAACTCCTAGGCATTCGTTGATCACATAACTTATAATAAAACATTTCAGCAGGAGCCATATAAATGCAATAAAATCTGTGTTATTGTTTTTATTGACAATGAATCATTATAATAACCCATTTACGTACATAATAAAATGTTGGATAGGTATTTTATTGGCAATAATAGTTTTTATTGCAATTTTGCGGTAATATAAACAATTAAATACATAATTGGGCAGTAATTCGCCAAATAAAAATAATTTCTTGACTTCTTAATGCACAAATCCAATATTTTATTTACCGACCGTCGGCCATTTTGATCTAAATGCCGACGGCGCGGCAATTGTTTCTATATTTTTTTGTAAATTTTCCATTGGTTAGCTGAATAATTTGGTATCTTGAATTAAATAAATTTCAAAGTAAGGTAATTACAAAATAATAGGGCACCAATTTGAATTAAATTTCACATTAAGGGTCAAATAGGTATGTGTTTACCTATAAAAGGTTAATGCAATAAAATATTTTAAAACAACCAAATTTAATTAAATTAAATTACACAATTCAATAACCTAATAAAATGTATGGACAATAAAGCGTTTATATTATAGGTAAACGTTTATATAAAGGTTTCATACAATCGCTACCATAAAACTAATTATTGTTGTACATTATTAAATCTAATTACCAATAGTGTAATAATAATGTATACCTAAGTTATTTAATTATTATAATCAATTGATAATTATTTTCCTTTAAAGTACAAATGAGCTTAAAGCTGATTCACCACAGTTAAATTAGGTACTATTTACATGCAAATTACATTTTAACAATGCATTTAAAATTAAACACAATCAAAGAAAGCATTGCAATACTTATGCATTATATACCTAAGCTTTATATGTACAAGTATTTAGGAGAGTGAACATTTTGCTGCTTTGGTAGATATGTAAATACCTTAGGTACTAGACTATTGAAGAACTAGCTAAGAACTAGCTTATATAAAGGTATATAGTATACATTTGACTATACTCTCCTAATACTTATACTAATAGAATCTGAAAATATATAAAAATATCAGTAGATAAGTATTTCTTAAAAAAATATTGCATGTATATAGAAAATGATGATACAACTAGATGGATGCCGAGCAGCGGCAATAATGTTTAGGTATCTAAATAATTGAAATAATAACAAATAATTAATTCTAATCGTTAACAAATATTTTAATTTCAGTTATTTCATATACATAGGTTGGTTAAAAATAATGTTCATCCAACAAATTGCTTTGTTAATAGTTATTGTAGAAATAAAATGTTAATTAGTTGATATATGATAATAAAAGCAATAAATAGGTATCTAATATTAATATCTATAAATAAATACGCTATTAAGTAGGTATGTGAAAATCTGAGTAGTTATATAGGTATAATACATAATATTTTTTGTTTATTGTGTTTGTGTTTTTGCTAGCTACATCTCATAATCTCATAATAATGATATATATTTATATGTCTAATAGACAAATTTAGCAAGTGCATTGACTTAGTTGACGAGGTTACCACCATGTGGGATGTTGACTCGACTATCACTGCCCCGATAGTCGTTTCAGAGAACGGCCTAATAGCGAAGCTCGACCAACATGTCAAGGGACTCTCGCTAAACGGCTGGATCAAGCGCCAGATACAGAAAGCGGTAGTATTCCTTGACACGGCACGCATCGTCAGGAGGTTCCTCTGTCTGCAGCCCTAACCACCGGTAGCTTGGGTCCTGCCCCGCTGCCGGCGACACCCTAGTTTGTTTAGATTAATACTTATATATATTTTTTTCTAAAAGACTTAAACCAGAGATGAAAAAATAAATAAGTGCATGATATAATTGGAACGTACCTACACAATAGAAACAACTCAAAGGTCAAAGATTAAAATTAGGCAAGTAGGTACTACTACATACACCCGCAGAAGTTACAAAATACTTAGGTATCTAAGCTCTTTTACACTATGCCTGTATGTGTATGTAGTTACATTTACTACTATGCCTACATCACGCAGCTCACTCTTCTGTGAGGTCTATTTTGTACACAAAAAAGGCGAACCATTACCCGACCTAAGTGCCTGTATATTTAGCATACAATAGTTCAATTATTTTTTATTTGCAGTTTTATTACCTAACAATCAATTTTGCGTGGGTTATTAGATATAGTAGGTATATATGAATGTATATTATAATGAATAATTCATTCATTTTAATTGTATTGCTATTGATCTATTGAATACAATAATTTCCGGCAGATGGCGCCCGAGGGCAACAAGGAACCAATAATGTTATTCACTCACTATCAGGGTACAAAAGTCACAAAATTCAAAGTAAAAAAAAACTATTTTGTGTCTTATCACAATTATTTTAATTTATTATTTTGGAATACCTCTGAAGGAAGTTATTATTCCGTTAATTTCAGGCATAATTAAATGTTGTTTGATATTCTTTATATAATAAACACATGCAGGTCATATACCTAGAATTGTAGATAATAAAAATACCTGCATTTAACAAAATACTATGAGAGAATTAATGAAACTTCCTATTTGCAAAAATGATAAAATAATTAAACCAAAACGTGCTCAAATATATTTCACACCGCATTAAAAACACTCAGACGTGACTTTGTGACTTAACTATTGCCATAAAATTAGGAAAACCTTAGCTTGAATAGCAATAGTGATAACTAATGTCAAGAAACAAACCGACCTTGCAATAATGTTGCAGTACTTTTTTATGAACTAGCTGTGCCCCGCGGTTTTTCTCGCGTTTTTTTAGACATATTTCCCGTGGGAATATCGGGATAAAAAGTATGTATGAGTTATTCTAAGGTCTAGTCTATCTACATACCAAATTTCAGCAGAATCGGTTCAGTAATTTTAGCGTGAAGAAGTAAGAAACATACACACAAACTTTCGTCTTTATAATAGTAACGTATTAGGATACTAGAATAAAGCAAAAATTACATGAAGCGAAATAAGTAATCATAAACTAAAATGTTCACTCGTAGCTCACAAACATTATTCAAAATGGGCTATAATCATATTGTTTGTTGTTTAGAATCGGACTATTTTCTTGATTTGTCGCCAATGCTGGCTTATAAAAATGTCCGGCGTAATCGAGGCGAGAATCCGTCTCGGCGGGACAAAAATAACCCGCTAGGTGTATCTGCGCGTGCGCACACGAAAATAAAATGGCGAAGATTCAGTCAGCCGACAGTTATTCGTCGTAATGCGCGATATTCTACAACAGTTTGACAGTGAACGGCGTATTACTACAACTCTACTCTAATGTTAGTTTGAATGAAGTTTCAAGCCCGATTCACTGTATCTTATTTTTTTAGCCATCTCTTGCCAAAACGTGGAACTAGGTAGATACGTGCTTTTTATCTGCAAAGTTCATTCACGAGCTACTTTTAGTTTAGGTAACAGTGGGTAAATATCTGTAAATTATTAAACATTTAAAATCTTACATACATTTATACTTATATAATATAATTATATGATATAAGTAGTCATATGTAAGTATACCTACTATGAATCTATTCTTGTTTTTATGGATGTTACACAAGCTAGATAGGTATAGTTTTTTTGTCTCGATTATAAATCAATTAATAATTATGTACTTACAATATATTTAAACAATACCTAATAGGTATCTATGAAACTTAGGACATGTAGGTAGTTATCCATAGGTATATCAAAGGTTATACGTACTTCATAGATACTTTATAAAAACCAAAAATTAGGTTAGCAACAATGCGAACCAAATTTTAAAATCTGAGCTATTTAATTTATTCTGTTAATAAAACTAGTAATGGGCTATTAAAACTATAAATCGCACTTGACGCCTTATGTTGTGCCGGCGAAGAACCAGTCACATGTGCGCGTGAAGCGGAGCGCATGCGCGCATCAAATATGGCCGTCGCGCGCAGCCAATCAGAACGCGCCGTCGACAATCGGAACCCACATGCCATCAAATGCCCTTTATACTATTGATTGCTATTTGTAGCACGTTATTAATTAAACAGTCGCTTCTCTATTGTTTTGCTATGATGTGTATGTAGGCAAAACCGACGAGTAGCAAACGTCTTGAGAGTCTGATTTTTTAGGTTATTTTTTTTCTTTGATACAAACTTGAGAAGTGAAGTAATACCTGCTGCTGATATTTGTTTTGTATTATTACCTATATTTGGCAGCTGGGATAGAATTAATATGTAGGTAAACATTCCCATATCTATACGATTAAATTTGTATTATTTGGATTAATTTTCTTAAATTTAGGTGCTTGCTTTGTGGGTCATTAAATTATCTATTTATCATCATGTCCTCCAAGATTACCCGAAACCAAAATTAAGAAATATTCCGTGACATGTTAAAATACTTATATTAAAATAAAATAAGATGAAAGCTAAAACAAGTAACTTTATAATCTCAGAGCAGTAAAATATTGTTTTGATACGATAATCTTAACATTTTCCATTTTGAAGTAGAGCCAATTTTTTAGTTAGGTATGTGTTTAATTTATTTTTTCTTATCATTTTGAGGGCGAGTTACTTATGGATTTGCTAAATGATATATTATTCCACTTACAGCTATAATTAACGTGTTTAATTTAGCAATTAAAAGCATTGCGTTAATTGAAACGATTAACATTTCCGATTAAAAAAACCCGTTGTTAAACTCGTTTAATGATTTCTAAATAAGTAATAATGTATACGTTACTTTACGATAAGACAGTCATTTTCATAAAAGATGTATTTCCGCTATTTCTGGAGTTCATTAATTCTCTCAATTCGATACGTAGCAATTTTGCATAGCTCTAGCTAATATAGCTATAAGTATATCTATACTACATCTATATATCTACGATAAAAATATAATAAATTTCAAGGTTCACAACAATACCAAAAATATTTTGCATTACTCGTAGTTATACATTTTGTAGCCTTAAAAAAAATGAGACGGCTGAAAAGTCCTAGGAAAATTTAAAACAGAAGTCTAAGTAAAACTGAAGGAACCTATATAAATAACGATTCGACACAAACTATCAATATTGTTGCTTCAATTAAGGCAATAAAACTGAAAGAATAATGTTTAATTGATTAATAAATGCAATTAGAAATGTTCTAGTCGTAAAACTGACTTTTAGATTCACGATAAAAACGAATTAAGTGGCAATTGTTCTAGCAATTGTTTAAATAGACTTCACATGTTGTATGTGAAAAGTTTGAACTTGTAGCGTTTGATTTTTTATTACCGAACAATCAAAAGACAACCATTGTTGTTGTATTAGCGATGGTGATTGAATGCGTTTTGATTTAATAGACCTAACAGGATTATTTACCTAAACAAAAAAGGTAAAAGTAACAAACTTTGTTTTTTTTGCATTATTTTTACGGACTACGACTAAGCATCATAGTAGTACATAAATAAAACACTCAAATTGATTAATTATAAAATTACACAACATTTTTTTCTATAGAACCTCAAAACAGCATCGTAGGTCTACCTCAGGCGATACTATAGATACCTACATATGTCGTTAAATCTAAGTAAATAGGTCTACAATAAATATAGATAAATAGCATGTATAATGTGAAAATCTAACAAATAGAATCTACATCCTTTTTTCAGATGAACTTGTATTTTTTTCAGCATGAAGAGTATTGATCCTTTACTATTTAGAGGCTTAACTGTTATGCATGTGACTTGGCCGAAACAAAGAACTTCAATACGATTGATAATAGATTTTCCATTTCCAGATTGGATGAGCCCCTTCGACCGCGTGGTCTGCGGTGAGTTCAATGGTATTTATCGTTTCAAATTTATTTTCTTTTAGTTCTAAGTATATTTGGTTAAGGTTTCGGTTTTGTAGACATGCGACTATTAGCGTAGACTTTATTGACAGCAAGTTTACTTTAATTCCCTTTATTGATGTTTTTTTTCCTATTTGAGTAAGTAGATACTGAGCTTTTTCGAAGCCTTGATTCATTTTCGGTACCTATACTTTCCTTAGTCAAAACTACCTATTTCAAGAATATATAATTTATAACTATAACCCATATTTGTTTTTGTTTCGGAAATGTAATAATAAGCAACGCAGAGTAATAAAAACGAGTAAGCTTAATATTATAATATCCACAAAATGTTTCTGATTCATAAAATAAGAGCACTGACTTCTAAAACCATAGTTTATAGATAATGTACACAATATATATATATATATATATATATATATATATATATATATATATATATGTATATATATATATATATATATATTGATGTATATATATTTGATGTATATATAAGTAGATACAAAACAGAACAGTCGATATATTATGTAATTTAAAATTATAGGTAGTAAGTACTGGTACTCAGGTGCAAAATAAAATTGGCTATTTGCCAAGATCTTTTCAGATTTCCCGATTTTTATATCGGACACTTAAATTGCAAAGGTAAATTAAAGTGTTCTAGCTAGATATTTTTTGATAATCGTCGCCCACCCAAAAGTCGCATTCAGTCGCACTTCTACACAAACTTGAAACTTAAAACCATATCCCTTGATTTGCAATTGATTTAAAATGGCTTTATTAAGCTAATTTTAATTTGGTAAACAATTTTTATTTTAATCATTTTTAGTCGAAAAATGGTTATTTAATTGTTTAATTAGTCAAAGTGTCTTGTCATGTGAAAATTGTTTACTTAATTTTGTATTTTCAGGAAATATTTATTAATTTAGCTAAAAGAAGACTGGCATCGGGTGTCATATGCTACCTGGTTATT
The DNA here is from genome assembly GCA_954871355.1 of Cabera pusaria. Taxonomy (NCBI): domain Eukaryota; kingdom Metazoa; phylum Arthropoda; class Insecta; order Lepidoptera; family Geometridae; genus Cabera; species Cabera pusaria. Next base: position 11,237,657 of record OX940895.1, on the reverse strand, counting down.
TATTGCATCATATTATCCAAAACAGCGTACCAAAACTTTTTGTAGAAAAAAAACAACTTAGAACGGGTTTTTTGCGATTGCAAAGTAGTTGTTTGTTTCTTTACTGCACTATTGCAAAAATAAACAATGCATGCAAAAAGGATTTAAAAAGCTTGAAAGAAAACTTTCACCGAGAACAAAAGCTATTTTGTAGGTCACTATCACGGTTGTATAGCAACCCTTAAGATACAAAAAAGCTCCAGAAAAAGAGTTTATTTTTTGTATCTATCCGCCACTTTCTGATTTTAGATTTCACTATTATATTTATATCTATAATTTTATAATAATCATCCTTTAATAGAACGGTATTTTATAATAATAATATAATTTATCAATGATCTATTATTTATAAATTGAACTTCAAATCAGTCATCATCATCATCATTATCAGCCAATTTCCGTCCACTGCTGGACATAGGCCTCTCCCATGGCACGCCACTGAGCTCGATCTTCAGCCATTCGTTTCCAACCGCTGCCAGCCAGCTTGCGTATATCATCGCTTCACTTAGCTGGAGCTTAAAATCAGTGAACTATATTAATAACTATTATATTATAATTGTATAAACATACATCATGTCATTAGTTGATAACATGGTATTATTATTTAACTAACTTCTAATAATGACCTTGCATTAACTTTCATTTAGACTATCACTTGTCTAAATGTAGCTGTAACTATGTTTTTTTTTTACTTAATGCATTTTGCGTTTTTACAACAAAACAGAAATTTATTTCTATGTGATAGAATAAATCCCAAAATAAATCTATGAAGACAGTCAACTTTCCCCACGTTTTGTTGCCATTCAAAGCTAAACAAAAGGGTTCACGGCAATAGGGTTGTGCAAATTCTTCCTTTTTTAGCAAAAACAGCAATCCTTTGTGCACTCGAAATGTTTACAAATAAGGTAAAAGTCAAAGGGTTTTAAATCACGGTGTCGAAAGCTTTTAAAACAAGCTTAGAACAGCGACCATTGTTTTGTTGGCACGTCCGCAAATTGCTTTATTACGGTGCCCAGAGTTACAGCCACGAAAGATGATATCGTCAAAAGTGCAGTCAAAACATCGTTTGTTATCATCAGCACCTACTTAGGGTCGAAATTACTGCACCTATAATAGCTGATCCGATATGCAATGGCAATGACAGTGTGTCCGGACGGCGATCATAGCTCGAGCTCGCATAAATTGTTTGAGACGCGCTGATACGCATAAATCTATACTGAGCAGAATAAACTTTATACAAACATTCCGCGACTAAAATGCACAAACACTACGAGATAACGACCGAAAGATTTCGCTGTTCGACTATACAAAAAACTTTACAGCATCGTAACAATTAAGGCTTAATCACTGTCAATCGTAACCGTTATAGATAGTAAACAAAAATGTCCGCGAACAATAACCGCTGTGAATTGACCATAAAGTGGCGACCTTGTGGCAATAAAAATTTAACGAGCCAAGCCCGTGGCGTGCTATAGTCCGTACTACGAACATATTGTCAAGATTCGTGACGTGACTGTCATAGGAACAGCTGGTAAAACATCTGCGGAACGTCTCGACGACGGACTTACGATCCCTGAGTCATTAAAAAAGTAAAGAGTTAAAGGAAACAAAGATCTGATTTACGATCTACCTACAGTTAATATTTTTGGGAGTTGTTTGCCATGATTTATTTATGTGACTTTGGACTGTGAATATAATTTCGACTTTGCCTACGATTTATTGTGATTTTATGCAATTTTGAAATTGTCTCACTGTTATTAATGCGTATTTATCGGTGATGAAGGAAGTATAATCTCCACAATAACCAATGTGACTGGCAAGTCTAGTAGAAAGGCGTGGTAGGAATATAAGTGCCAACTTGTTCGCGACGCGTCGTCGTATAAGTTAATTCAGAACATGCAAAGCAGATATCGTGTCCTTACATAGTTTATCGCGTTCGAACTAAGCTCCACACAGTTATATTTTGAGTTTCTGACTAGAGGTAAATAAAAGAAAACGTCTTATTCCGTTGCTAGTAGGGTAACTTTTTGTTTATAACTTGAAAACTTCGGAACTTGGCACATAATTTGAGACTCGTGCATTTTGTAAATGATTCCCTTTCCTCGAGTTTTATTAAAGACAAGATATTCAAATTAAGTATGTATTGGACTTCATCTGTCTTTATCTTGGGCATCTTTCCAACGCGTCAATAAACAACATTCAAGTTCAGCATATTTTTATTTCAAGTTCATTCGATGAATAATGTCAGTGTCATCGTTATTCAAAGGTCCTCGTATGCGCACATTGTAGCGATGTTAGTTAATTAGTGAGCTCTAATCCTTTGCAATAAAGGCGAAAAAGCAAAAGTGTATAATCTGTACGTATATGTGCATGAGATATGCATGGACGCACGCACACATATGACTACCACAGCATAACATATCACATATGAGCGTTCATTAGGAAGGGCGATCAAGACAATTGAACGTAATCTTTGTTACCAACATTGTTTCAAGGTTTTCTATTTTGACTGTGTAAGTGTCCGTTTTCTAATTACGTAATACTTTTTTTTTTACAAATGACAAGAAGATTTATACGTTTGATAAGGCATTTTTCAAAATAACCTGTATAATCTTAATAGTGGTCTTGGTAACAGTTCATAATATATTCAGTAGTTTGTAGTTACTACTTATTTTACTGACCGACTTTAAATATATATAAAGTATAGTATATTCAAAATATTCACATACATAATAATTCATCATCACCTACCAATGGTTGCTATAAGTAGTTCGTACTCGTAGCGTGCTCTTGAAATGGATACAATCATTCTTTAACTAATTTTACGACTACCTTTTTATAAATATAATCTTTGAATAACTATTCACTTATATCAATCTATTTTATAGTAATTTATAACATCCGATTTTATTTATCAACTCCCATAGTTAATGCCTTAGGAACTCGCATGATCTTTTTTACGACTGTCTATGAATGAGCACGTTTGATGTTACTATGAATATAAAACAAAATTTTCGTGTATTTCGTACGATTGGCAGATAAAATATGATATAAGTAGGTAGCTATCTACCGGAATATCTTAGAGATTAGTTTTAGCGATAAATTATGTGCACAGTGGTGTATGTACCTATTAGGTATGTATGTAATATGATTTACTACCTATATTAATCCACAGAATATATAATACTACAAAGTAATCAAACTCTAGACTCTGACTGAACGGGTCAATAAGTTCTACAGATTTGTATTATAGAGTATTTTTACATTATTTATTATTGTAATCGGGACAAAATGAATGTACGCAGTATGTTGAATAAACACTATTTTAGAAAAAATATATCGAAGTATGCATCATCTAGGTATATTTGCTTTTCAGTAAAAAAACCTTTTTCTTAGTAAAATGTGTCTTGTACATTTATTTACCTATACCTTTGTCGCTAACAAACGTTAATTCAAGCACTTGAATCTACGACATGAATTGCCCTATTCGTCATATTATCCCAGTAAAATTCTTTGTCATATGATATGACTTTCAAACAAGTTCTGTGAAATGTGGTAAACTAATGACCCTCATGTCGCAACCCAACCACGTAGGTCAGTGTTGGTCGGGTTTCTAAGAATTTGGGCTTGAGAAAACGCATTTGTAAAGGGTTACAGCATCATTTTTGTCAAAATTTTAATGTAAAATGTTATTCTGAGACAGACAACATTTGACAATAAGCAATTAAGCTTGCAGTACGCGTTGAACTCTTTTATAGCAGGAAATTACCAGAAATAATAAATAACTTTCATGCAAATTTATTTTTTGTATTTTTAACGTTTTTTTATGTTTAATAACAATAATGTACTTTATAATAGGTACCTTAGAGTTGTTAAATTTTGCATTAAAAAGACTCTTTGTTTGAGCTATTTTTACAGTCTAAACAATATCTTAGCATAATTAATTCAATTTTATAATAATATATATATAACCCAACGACACTAGTCATAAGTATCCTGTAGTCATAAAACTGTATTTTTATGAGCAAGTCATTGATCAACGTGTTTTTACTTGAAATTGCGCATTTTGCACATTTCTTCTTCCACGTATTGACTCTGAATAGGTAATAGATTATGTTACCTCACAATATCTACGGACTTGTTCGGTATGGCATTAACCTGACGTCATATTGCACGTTATAATATTTTTCAGTCTTAAGACTCATTGGGCAACATTTTCTGATTTTTTGTCCAGAGCTAGGTTTAACCATTTTAAAGCAGTTACCAAAGGCCCAGGGCTAACCAGACGAGGCTCGGTAAAGATACTAAGAATACAACAATTTAAACTAAACCTTAACCTATACCATAGAGGTCTCGCGTGCTGGCTCTCGTGGCATCTTCAAGTCGCCTCGCGCTGCTTGCTTAGCCTCGTTTTTTTAAACAGTATGCCAAAGTAATTAAGGTTTACTTTAAATTTTTATCTTCTCAATATTTACACTGCGCCTCGTCAGGTAAGCGCTGAGCCGAATGATCTATAAAATCTGAAATAGAAGAGCTACTAAGGTTATACCAAATACGAGTAGATATGAAAGAGAAGATAAAAACAGCGGCTCAGAAAGAGGTGCAATTAAATCGGTTTTGTTTATATTCTGGTACTGCACAATTATTATACAAGTTTTTATAAAAAAATGGTGCTGAATATCCTGACATGATACCGTTATGGTACTTACCATTAATATTTGGGCATCCTTTCGAATGCCCAAAACAAATATGTTAATTAGCTTAAACTTGTATTATAGGATTTAAGTACAGATAGGAAACTTTCGTTAAAGCAAAAACCTACCATCAGTTTTTTCGTAGGTACCTATTTATCAAGTTACTGTTCTCTTTACTGATATAGATACTGATGTAGTGTCAGTCTATACGATATTTAATAAGATATTAATGTGGTGTAATGTAAAAGGCATTTTTTATATACATGTAATGCTATTAGGTAAATCATGTATTAAATTGATATAAACGAATTTCGTTTCCGTCTTAATAGCTTTTCAAACTCCACATAATTTGTATATTTTTTTTAACATGGTTATATTAAGTTATCCATAAGATATAGACATATGCCGTTGCGACATACTTTTTGTACTTCTAATAAAGAGAAACAATTCCATAATTGATTGTTTTGTTATATTTCAAAAGAATAAGAAAGCATTTTCGATGAAAGCTGCCAGATGGTTTGATTTATTTCGAAATTTTGTACAATTATTGTGATTATTCAACAAATTAACACAAAACAGTATCAAAGGACATGCAGCGGGAAATGACTTTGTTTATACTATGGATAGAGACAATCAAAATTCGTGAACCATTGCAATTAGTACGGCTCCTTGTTGCAGCGATTGAAACTGGAAACTAGGTTAGACGCAATGGTTAGACGATGATGAAAATATGGCAATGCAGGCCGATTCAGGTCAAGGTAATTTTAATCAGCTCTTTTATTGGCATAAACCGTGTCTTCACATAGTACTCGAAAAGTCTATATTAATTTTTTTGTGTTTCTATCAAGCCGTGTATGCAGCAAGTAGATACATACCTACAATTTTTCTTGACGCACAGTAGCAAACGATCATTAACTATTGTTAACGATTTATCATCATCATTAACAGCCAGTATTCGTTCACTGTTGAACATAGGCCACTCATATAGCACGCCACCAAGCTCGATATTCAGCTATTTGTTTCCAATAGCTGCACGCCAGCTTGCGTATATCATATAATCGCTCCACTTAGCTGGAGGGCGTCCTACGCTTCGTTTACCGAGCTGTGGTTTCCACTCTAGAACACGTCTACCCCAACGGTTATCGGTTCTACAACAGATGTGACCAGTCCACTGCCACTTCAGCTTAATAATCTTTTGAGCTGTGTCGATAACCTTGGTTCTCTGTCGGTTGACTTCATTTCGAATTCTATCTTTCAGAGATATTCCGAGCATAGCCCTTTCTATAGCTCGCTGAGCGAATTTTAATTGGTAGATCAGTTGCACCATCAGTTTCCACGTCTCGGCTCCGTATGTCATTACAGGTAGGACGCACTCATTAAAGACCTTTATCTGTAAGCTTTGTGGTATCGGCGATGAAAAGACTCGACGTAGTTTTCTAAATGCTCCCCATCCAAGCTGTATTCTTCTGCAAGCTTCCTTCTCAAAATTGTTTCTACCCAATTGCAAGGTTTGCCCTAGGTAGACATATTCTTGAACACCTTCGAGAGGTACTCCGTTTAAGGCAATCGGTTCCGGAATAACATGTTCCTTGAACATGATCTTGGTCTTGTCTAAGTTCATCCGGAGACCGATGCGTGCAGAATAATCAGCAGGGGTGGTCAGCATTTATTGCAAGTCCTGTATGGTTTCAGCCATGATGACGATATCGTCTGCAAATTTCAGGTGTGAGAGGTTTTTACCGTTGATGTTTATGCTTCGTCATTTCCAGTTCAGCGTCTTGAACATAGCCTCTAAGAGCGTTTGTGAACAATTTGGGGGAAATAAAGTCCCCTTGTTTCACACCTCATTGTAAAGGGATATGTTCAGTCTGCTGATTTTGTACTTGGACGGTCATAGTCGCGGCGTCATACAAACCTCTCAGCACTTGGACGTATCGTCAATCAACTTGGCACAGTTGCAGAGACTCCAGAAAAAAACAGGTTTCAATGGAGTCAAAGGCTTTCTCATAGTCCACAAACGCTAGACTGGGGCAGGGGCTGGTTATACTCCTCTGTCTTCTGTATAACCTGCCGCACTGTGTGTATGTGGTCTATGGTGCCGTATCCTCCTCGAAATCCAGCCTATTTAGGGGGTTGGAACTCGTCGAGTCTACGCGCGAGACGATCTGTAATGACTCTCAAAAGCAGCTTATTGACGTTACTCAAGAGTAAACTGGGTCGATAATTCTTAATTAGGGTTTTGTCTCCTTTTTTAGGGTTCCGAACCCAAAGGGTACCAACGGAACCCTATTACTAAAACTCCGCTGTCTGTCTGCCTGTCTGTCTGTCTGTCTGTCTGTCTGCCCGTCTGTCACCAGGCTGTATCTCATGAACCGTGATAGTTAGACGGTTGAAATTTTCAGAGATGATGTATTTCTGTTGCCGCTATAACAAAAAATACTAAGAACAGAACAAAGTTTAAAATTAAAGGGTTTAAAACAAAAAACGGGTTATTTACGATATCGCGCCATCTGTGAATCTTCATAGATGGCACTATCGTGTTTACCTTAATCTCGGAATCTGAATCTGAATCTCGGAAACGGCTCCAAAGATTAAATAAAATTTAGTATACAGGGGATTTCGGGGGTGATAAATCGATCTAGCTAGGATTCATTTTCAGAAATGTTGTTTTATTCGTGTTTTCAATAATTAAGTTTATCGAAAATCAAATTAAAATATGACTCTTCCCGACATCTATTGGCGAGTAGAAGTAGCTTTTGTGTTATTCTGTAGTTAAAGCAGTTAGTTGCTCTCAATTAAAAATAAAACCGGCTAAGTCGAGTTGAACTCGCCCACCGAGGCTTCCGTCCCAACCAATTAAGCTAGACCTCTAAATTGTATCAGCGCTCATATAAGTCAGAGGTCTACCTTAATTGGCGCTAACTATGTATGTATGGGGACACCCTTTAATTTTCAACTTTTATTATTTTTTTGATTTTCGCCTTTATTTATTCTGTAAGACCTTGCTTCTTGCCAAATTTTATGATTCTAGTACAACGGGAAGTATTATACTAGTAGAAGTTTATACACCCGATAGGGGACTATAGACCTAAGTATAAGGTATAAATTTCAACTTGCTAGGTCTACCCGTTCCTGAGAAAATCAGTGGTGACACATGGACAGACAGACGGACAGACAGACGGACAGACAGACGGACAGACAGACAGACGGACAAGAAAGTGATCTTATAAGGGTTCCTTTTTTTACCTTTGAGGTACGGAACCCTAAAAATAGTGTTCAATCTGCAATCTACTACAAATAACTTACCTGTGTAACTGTAATAGCCTTTGAAATTAATTCTCCTCGACGCAACTAGATAACTAGGCAGCACAGGAAAAATAAGCATGCGCTAGCGTTTCATTTGTTAAATTTGTGGGCCTCGGTCGATTTGTTTTCTTGAGTTATACTTGTAGTAGTGTACAGTCAGTTTTGATTACTATATCCTCTATTTTAGTACTTAAAGAGTTTCATTTAGCTAGAATCAGTGGAAAGTTAGTCGCGCAGTATTTATATTCTCTTTGAGTTAGTGGTACGAACACTCGGTCTTCCAGATATTTAATAATATTAATTACCTTTGTGTTAACATTTACTTAGTAGGTGTTAGAAGTTCGTTAGATATTCGTTAGATGGCGTTCGGAACCCTCCGTGTGCGGGACAAAAGTCTGATTCGCACTTGGCCAGTTTCATTAAGGAACATAATGACCACACTCTTGTTCAACGTCTTTGGAATTCTCACCGAAAAGAAAACGAAATTGAAAATACACTGGAGCTGTTTTAGCGTAGGAGTTCCACCAGCTATTAAGGGCTCTGTTTTAATGTCATCCTCTCCGGGGGCTTTTCCGTTTTTAAGGTGTCTGAGAGCCAACACAATTTCGTCTAGGCTGATATCTGGCAAATCCGCGGCATAATAGTGGGTTAGAGTGCCTCTAGGATCATGTTGAGGAACATGAGGTTAACGATTGTTGTCTTTTAATTTCAATAACACTAAAGTGTGGAGTAGCTACTCCTCAATCAATGTAAATTGGTTTGCTACACGAATGTAAGTAAATTAAAGGCTTATTCAATTTTCAATTAACGTTGCTTAGACAATATTGAAAAATCTGTCGGTGCTCAGTGCAGTTTTTCAATACATTAACCAGAGATTAACATACCTATGGGTAACTATACTTATAGGTTGTAAATGATATTCTCTGGTATTAGAGATCGATCCAGACCATTAAGTATAAATGACCATTAAAAATGCAAGAGCGCTCAATGCATTGTATGCACACTTAAATCATACGCACGATTCGTTTTACATATCGTTATGGTAATTCCAATTGTTCATTCATCAGTACGTATATCGAAGACGATAATTGAATGTTGTATCGAATTAGAATGTACCTATACCATCGAGTTTGCATGCTTAATCGAATCGATTCTTGCGTTTGAATTATGTTGAAATCGATGGTTTAATTTTAACCACTCATGTAATTGGTTTGGTTAACTGGTTTGTTTTATTTAGCAACAAAATTATTATAATATTCATAGTTCTATTGAAATGCTTGTCTGCGTGTTAGAATAACATCAAGACGATCCATTGCTTAGTAACTTTTTTAATAGATGCGCCCCCCGGCTCGCCCACGTGAAAAAGTATCCCATGATCTAATCTACTATACTGTCCATCTCTGTGCAAAATTAAAGCCAAATCTGTCGAGCTGTATGGCCGTGAAATCGCAAATAAAATAATACACAGTCTGTTGATTTTACGTTCCCCATTTTGCATCGGGTAGCTTCAGTGATTATGACGACTGCAAATAAAAAAAAAATAGGTTGTACCATAGATGAAGGAATAAAAAATAGATCGATTATGTCTAATGAGCTTCTAGTACGACAATCAAATCTGATCGAGATGGCGTTACTAGTTCCGAATGACAAAAAGGTTTTTAGGAATAAATGAAAAAACGTTTTTTACTTTACTGATTTAACATATATATTAATTTTAGGAACAATATAAATATTTAGTTGTATTACATCCACAAAAATAAAGCGAATTCATATTTTTAATTTTTTGTGTTCGATTTGTTAAAACATCTTGAACTATTTTTAAAATCAATACAAAGTAAGCTAGTAAATCATGTTGTTACACTAAAATCCGGTAGATGGCGCAATGTTCAAAGATTGTTATTTAGGTAATTTTAGGTGTGACTAGTCAAGTCAGTTCGACAAGATGGCGCTATTTTTCGAAGTTACATTTTGATTATTTTTTTAAAACCTAAACTTATATAAAATAAACAAATATCTATTCTTTTTACAGTTAGCAAAATTTTAAAAGCCTATGTCTATAATTTTCATCAACATTATCATATAATTCGCATCAGATAATTTTATTGGAGATCTAAGTCAATGGACACCTCAAAACACATGCAAATATTACACTCATAAATGCAAACTGAAAACGATAGCAAATCAACTGTAAATTTCAACTTAATGTAAAACGACATCGTAGCTCAGCGGTTTAATAAGCGGTGCTAATTTACATTACGAACGTGAAGTCAAGGGATCGAATCCGAGGACAAGAAACTTATCGTGCTTTTTTCAACCAACTTTCAAAAAGGAGGAGGTTCAAAATTCGTATTTTTTTTGTTTTTTGGCTGGCTGCGGTTGGAAACAAAAAGTTAAAGATTGAGCTCAGGCGCGTGTGCGTGAGCTAGGCCGATGATGATGTAGATAGGTATATGCAGTATATGGAAGTACCAACCAGAATACTTAGTAGATACTGATACGGTAACAACTATTTGTTATTTTCTACTAATTAAGTATAACACGTGGTAGGTAATTTTAATTTTAATTAAAAATAGTAGTAGTAGTTAAAAATAGTTTGTTACCTCAGAACTCCGTTAAATCTTAACCGATTTGAATTTTTTAGGGTTCCGTAGCCAAATGGCAAAAAACGGAACCCTTATAAATTCGTCATATCTGTCTGACTGTCTGTCTGTCTGTCCGTCCGTATGTCACAGCCATTTTATTCCGAAACAGTTAGGACTACAGAATTGAAACTTATAACGTAGGTAGATGTATTCTGTGAACCGCTTTCCGATTTTTATACAAAAATAAAAAAAATAAAAGTTTAAGGTGGGGCATCCCATACATGGAACTGAAACAAAAAAAAAATTCTTCAAACCTATACGTGAGTGGTGTCTATAGATAGGTCTTCAAAAATGACATTGAAGTTTCTAAAACCATTTTTTCTCAAAGTCAATCATTTGAAAGATAGGCGTGTCTAAAGTGGTAAAATGTGTCCCCCCCCTAACTTAACTTTTAAAGTATGGGAGTGAAAAATCTAAAAAAAATAAATGCTGTAGATCTCAACAAAAAATAACAAGGAAAATTGGTTTGAATGAGATACAGTCAGCAGTTTTAGAGATATGGCGACCGCAAAGATAACTTTGTTTTTAATACAAACACTATGAAAAACAAAGTTAATTATGTAGTTGCGAAAAATCATAGTTATGAAATACTTGACTGTGTTACGGAACCCTACGAGTGCGAGTCCGACTTGCACTTAGCCAGTTTATTTTAGTTTGAGAGATTATGCCTCCTGTTTGGTTGGTCTTTTTCAAATTTTATCGAGATATGGCAATTATCTCCGGAGATATGGAGATAAACAATATAAGCAAATTTGTATACTTGATACATGATTATTACTTTGACTATCGCGGCATGTGAAGTTGGTTTTTTTGTTTTGTACGATCATAAATTATTGATGTCTCGCATCGCATCTCGTGAGTCGAAACGGCCATGCAACGTCGCACTTGCGATTCCGCCGTCCGCAGTGGATTGGATGCAACCTCTCTCTCTCTGTCTCTCGTCCTATCTGGCAACGTCGCGTGAGTCGCGTCGTCGCTTACCTATCGAGTGGGTTACTTGCAACCACGGTAATATTATCTATATACTTTTTACCAGAGTAGGTACCTATACACAAAGGTATTTAGTAAAAACCAATAAAAACTAACTTAAGAAACAGTAAACACTAAACTTAACACAATAGTACAATGGGTGGACTTATCACTAATCTTCCAGTCAATCTACGGATCTAGATAGGGAGATGCGTGTTGAGCAAGGTCGGAGGTCTGTATTTCTTTGTACATATAAATTTGCTAATAGTGTGTATTTCTATGGCTGCTATAACATTAAAGATCGTTTGCTAAAAGAGAAAAACTGACTTCACATTCCACGCTAGTCATTTTCAGTAGGTACTAAGTCTGAGGTGTTTATCTCCTATCTCTAAAGATACTTACTTATCTGATCTCAATGAAATAACAATGGCACCACCGAGGAAATGTACTCTACCAATTAATAATAAATCATTTGAATCGGTTCAAAATTGACTGAGTAATCGCGTAACATAAATAAAAAAACATACAGACGAATTGAGAACCTCCTCCATTTCAGAAACCGGTTGAAAAAGAGGTGACCCCCTTATTAGTTATTAAAAACAACAAGAAACTTATTTTCTCGGCAAATTTTGTTCATACTCATCACATATTGTATTATATTATACTAAAAGAGTCCCGCGGCTTCGCCCGCGTTATAAACTCTTTTTATATACTTAAAACTTTTCTTTTGTAAAAACCTTTATAATATAAAATACATCATAAAAGAAATAGTCAAATTGGTTCCATCGTTTTCAAGTTATCGCGTGAATAAGGCAAATAGGGATATTGATTTTGATTTTCAGACTTTGTTACCTACCCCTTTCGAAAAATTCTGCAACACTAAATGAAATGAAATGAATGTTTATTCCACAAAAAATAGAGTCAACATTAGGATGTTCCGAAATTATTCATAGTCCTTCTATTTTGTCATATTTATGACATGTGAAAATTTATAACATAAGTACTAATACATATTATTGATAGGTATATGATTGATGATTTTATTTCAGTAATAATATTATGATTTCAGTTATAATGTCAACTTATTGAAAATACAGTTTGACAATATTGAAAATTTCTGTTAACGTCAAATGCGTATTTCATCGTATATTTTAAAAATCATTTAAAAATATAGTTCTATTTTATATCACTATCTTTAAAAGTGCGCGCTGCGTCGCGCTCTGTGTAAACTGACCCTTAGGAAACACGTAAGGTTTTATCATAATTGGTTCTTTTTTGTGAAAAGGTTAATTCGTGTAAATACCTGGCTTATAGATATTATAAGATGTATTTATATACAAGATAAGATTAGGTTAAGTGAATTGGGAAACTGTGATACTCATCCTAATTGTTAGCTATGAAACAAAAAAATAAAAAAAAAGATAAGAGCTACGGGTGGGGTCCCAAAACCAAACCATCTCAAGATCTTAACATTGTATCATCAGACATATGCGGAGTATTAACTCCTCAAACGAACCTCAAACTTGCTACTGAAAATAACTTGAACGACATTTGAAAATAGTTAAATTCACAGTTTAAAGTCAAATTTAATTAACCCACAAGCTGAAAAGAAGTTTAGTAGGATCATCATCTATGGTAGGATTTACTTCATTAACAAGTAACAATAACATTAACAAGGACATAATTATAACCAGACTCGGAAAAATCTATAGAAAGAATTGGCCCGTGTGGGTTTCGAACTTTCGACCTTTGGTTTCGTGGTTCGACCACTAACCACTAGCCCACGTAGTTATATTACCGCCACCTATCGCTTATATATAAATATGGATTCGATGGACCTTAAGCCAAGTGTCGCCGGTAACGTCAGATAGATGGCACTAAAAAATAACACTTTATTGTACATGTTACGCCTCTAGTGGCGTTAAGCGGAACTACGAGGTACCAGCGACGATATTAAGTCTTAGGCTAGGTCTTTACGAAAGCACTAAATAAGCATTCTATGTTGTTGTTATTCTATGGTTGTACATAAATCTTCTTTTTTTTCACAACAATTAGTCACAAGATTACAATAACACCGTTATTTGCATCAGCTAACTGTAACCTAATACAAACTTACAATAACAGCCTAACAAATTGCTCGGGCAATCTATATGAGCTACCGCATAGGTATACAACTACGAATGCGACGTGACTCAATAGCTCCGAGAATGCACGAAGGCATTGTTCAACGAACGACGAACTTTGGAAAGCTCGGGCTAAGGCGTCGGCACACGAGCGGTGGCGTGTCCTGCGTCTCATGTTTATGAAAACGATATGTCTGAAGTTATAGATTTATACGCACGAAACGTTTTTAAGCTCAAGTACACACTACATGTCTGTATTTACCTGTTTCTTAAACATTGATAGGTACTTCTTTTAACGAAAGTCTTTTAAATAAATCCGTGACTTTTGTGTGTATTTTATTAAAAATGGTAAAAATAAGCATTGACATATAAACCGAAAAAGAAAGTTCGAATGTAACATGTATTAATGACGATTTAATGCAAAAATAACACAATGTCGTGAAATTTTTGCATCAAATAGTCATCGTGCTTTGGTAGTTTTGCTTATATTAAACAGTTATTTGACGAGCTAGAAATTAGGTTTCTTTATTGAGTTACATATTCATTTTGCTCTTGTTGTATATATGCATAGACATCGATGTTATAAATATAACATGATAAGCTGCGAAGAACTTGTAAGTTTCCTTAAATTGTATGACTATATCGATATTCATGTACCTATTGTAGGTTCGTTACAATATTCCACAATGACGGTAGAGTAAGTGCTGTGAAAAATGTATCGAACATTTTAAAAAGAAACGCGTAACAAACGATAGCAAGCGATGCTAGTGGCCTGGTAAGTACCTGCCTTAACTCAGCTTGGCGTATGCCAGCGACGTTATGCTAATACCGATTCCGCGACGTCTGCCACAGCACAAATTTATTTTATTCGTCTACCACGAAATTTATCCACAAACGAATGCTAATCTCATCAGTTCACTCCGCGCATTCAACTATTCTCAAATTTCGTTCTGTTGAGTTAGCTCCAGATTTGCTTATGTTCTACAAACACTCCCAAAATATGAAACGTAGTGCCCCTGTTCCGTACGATAAGCAATTTACGTAAGGTGTCGATCGATTTCAAAGGGATTAAATGGAATGCGTACAATTTATATCTCTATTAACGTTGACTATTGTTTACACACGTCTGACCGCAGCCTCAGAGGCGAAACTCGGGCGCTTGTGAAAACATTCGCTTCAAGATTAAAGGTAGGTATGGCGACAAAAACCACCTTGCCGAGAGCTCCGGATATGTGGAGCTAGTTTTCGCGTAGGAGGCAGGGGATACTGGACGCATTTAAGTTTGTTTACAGCGGGTTCAGCGTTTCCGAACAGTTTGCATAAGTTGAGGGTAGTCTCAATAAAAACAAATTGGCTCGCTGACCAGAGTTGCGCATTATACACGTACGAGGAAGCCCGCCGACACGCCCGAGGTGATTTACTGCCATTTCACATCTATAACCAGTATTATAATAGAAGTAGATTACAACAGTTCAAACCACGATAAAATTGCGCTTCCTTTGGTACTGGCAGCTCATTCTTGCTGAAGTGAGATTAATCGTCCTTACTAACCGTAAAGCGAAAGTTAATTTTTTCATTAAAACGTAAAGTTAACTTACCAGTTGCTCAACTGGTTAGTGAGCCTTTTCACGAAACAGAAGGTCGTAGGTTCAATTGCCGTACGGGAAAATTAATTGTGTGATCCACTAATAATTGTTCGAAGTCTGGGTGTAATTGTGTCCGTGATTGGTATGCACCCCCGCGACACAGGTTCTCCAAGTGCGGAAATATGTCTTTAAAAAAAATAAAAAATGTGACATTACACAAAATAAATCAAATTTTTATTAAATAACAGTTACACGGTAATGCAATACGACGATTCACACTTTTTAAATCGATCAATACATAAAACACTCATTCGATACCGATCGATATGATAATCGATAATTTATACATAATCAAAATTCAAAGAGGAATAAACGATGAGGCGTCGCCTAATTTTTAAATCGATATTTGTTTAGGCAATTGAAACGGTAGTCTTGGCCGTTTCGATTCAATTTGGTTAATAAGCTGCTGTACACAAAGAAAGAAAAGATTATTTACGATTAATTGAAAGCTTACATTTTGTAATTGTAAGGCATGTTATCGTTTTACTTAAATGCCTAAAGGCAATGTACAACTGCAGTACAGGGTACATATCATCACTACGTATCTAACATAAAACAAAGTCCCACGTTGCGTCTGTCTGTATGTATGTTTGCGATAATCTCAAAAACTACTAAACGAATATTCATGAGGTTTTCATCTATCAACAGAGTGATTCCTGATCAGTTGAAATATGACCATGAATGTTAAACATTTCGGAAAATATCTAGTAGTCTGAGACTTTTCACGAAAACGCTGCCATTAGGTATTCTCAATTCTCAACGTATTAACGTTTGAGAAATATATACCTACCTACATTTTACCCGTTCAAAGCAAGAGCTTGTTGCTAATTAGTGATAGTTAGATCAGTTTTATTATACTACTAGCTGTACCCTGTGGTTAACAAATTTTAGCCCAATCGGTTCAGTAGTATTTGCGTAAAAGAGTAACAAACATCCATACATACAAACTTTCGCGTTTATAATATTAGGAAGGAAATACAATAAACATTACTGAATACCAATACCAGACATGTACTCGATTGGCACTTTCATAATCTACATAGGTCATCATTCATTAGAGATTTATTTATTTGCTGATAGGCAAAATCTTCTTTCAACTTCAAAAACTTTGTTACCCGATGTAGAATTATACTACTTGTCTATTAGTGGACACAACTGATTGTAGTATACAATCCACAAACCACAACAAGCTCAACTTGTCTAAAGGTACACAAACATACAATAAACTGGCCAAGTGCAAGTCGGACTCGCACTAGTTGGGTTCCATACCACACTACAGTATTTTATAAGATCGGGAAAAAAATACCACTATCATTTTTCGCCAGCAAAAAATAATAATTAATAAACATTTTATTTCTTATAACGCCATCTAACGTCTAACAAAGGTGTTAGGAATCGTTATTTCAATATAACGCCATCTATGGGACGTTTACCTAACTAAGCGTTCATAGATGGCGTGAAATGCCGAAAAAAACACGTTTCTTGTATGGGGACCCTCTATTATTTCTAACTTCATTCTGTTTTTAGTATTTGTTGTTATAGCTGCAACAGAAATACATCATCTGTGAAAATTTCAACTGTCTAACTATCATGGTTCATGAGATACAGCCTGATGACAGATGGACAGACAGACAGACAGACAGACAGACAGACAGACAGAAAGACAGACAGGGTCCCGTTTTACCCTTTGGGTACGGAACCCTAAAAAACGGGTGCGGGCGCCAACAGATAGTGCAGCAGTATTTGTACCAAGTGGTTCAAACCAAACGCGATCTACGGAGATCAAAAAAGAATTTAAAAGTAGATCGCGGCCGCGCCCCCAGATCGGAGATCGCAGCGGTGTGGCCGTACCGCCTTAACGCCATTTTCGGCGTGTAGTCTAGATAAAGACTAAACGCGGGCGCGCTGTTTAATTTTTTTTAAATAAATTTAGAGAAACAAACAAGCGTGTGACCTACCTGGTGGTAAGTGTTTACCGCCGCCTAGGGATATTTGTACGCCCTGAGAATTTGGCATCACCCGTGCTATCATCCGCATCATCATTTTCTTGTCCTTCGGTTGTCCTTGGATCCTGAAAGCAGCTTGTTTTGCGCTGGCAGCTTCAGCACAGGATCTGTCAAACCAAGGTCTGGTTTGACCACCAACTACTAACTAAGTACAACATTGGAGTAGGGAATAAAGCACTCCATGCCCTGTGATATAACATGAGCAACCAAGTTAGCGCTAATGACAGGATCGTAGTGCCAGACCTTATGCTTTCCTATGCTTCCCTTTACAGATTCGTGATTTAACAGTGATCTGATGAACCAAGAGATAAATCAATTTGTACATGATAGGGAGACGGATGTGATGTCAGCATCAGGTCTAATGGAGACGGCGTGTGATCATTTATATCTGATCACTCTTCTTGGTCCAATACTCAGCTGCGACAGGCCACATAACTAGCTCGTGAGCAGCTCTTCTCGCGTAGTCAGTGATTCGAGATCCTAGCCATTCAGCGTGATGGCCTAGTCTTGACAAAGACTAAACGGTGCGCGCTCGTAAAAACGAACGCCAACTTAAGACGATGCAGTTTTAATTGTATAGCGAGCCATACAACCGGCATCATATTTTATTTACATCTTTCTCTCTACAAAGTGTTTAGCTAAATATAATACAGCAGCTAGCATTATGTGGCTTGCATAGAATTGGTATCTACAGTGCCACAAGTATAACTTGGCGGTGGTGGTTTTTGGAACTAATTCTTTTAATTGAAACTGTGAGTTTGACGTTTGAGAGATTACCGCGACATTATTGTTGATAAATCTGCTACATTAAAATAGTTCAATAATACCAAAAGTAATTAAAAGTGGTTTAAGAGAAACTGTTATCAAAGTACAAAGTAAAAGCACAGTGGCGCACAGGCACGCCAAGTTATACTTGCCGGACTGTACGTTGATCGCTCTTCCCCGGTAAAAGACCGTAGTCAAAAATTTGCACATTCTCAATTAACAAAAAGAAAATGCATACCATATCAACACGTATGTTTTGTCAGTGGATTATATTTTTATAATGAACGTTTGCGTTAAGTTGTATTTAATTTCAATTACGCAGTAGGTACCTATGTAAACAAATCGTCTGCAGAATACACAACCAGGTAAATGGTACCAACAATCAGTTAACCTCCGTGTGAATCGTCGCATTAATCTGAGAGATACAATCGCGCTCAAAAGCGTCGTGTAAATCTCTGATAACAATCTTGATATACACTCTTACTCAATTTTTCACGAATTTCAACCTCATTTCTAGAACATTAAGGTTTAAAATTGATAGCATAATACTTGAAGGGAGGACTGAGACTTTCGAGAGCCGATAAGGGTTAGTAATGTAGAGATTGGGTTGAGTAGATGTCCATTGTTTTTATTTTGAATTAAATAAATGTAATTTTGTCTCGGTTATTTTTACCTTAAAGGAACTTCCGCCTTGTTAATCAGTTGAAAATAATTAATGATATTATAATCTAAATTAATTTTAGCTCTACCAATTACTAAGGTTCGTCAAAAAATGAAAGGAAAAACTGAATTAGATATTTTCTTATCTAAATGAGTGCCTGTTCTGGGGCGCCCACTGTGTCTTTTCTTTATAATACGTTGTAAAATATTATAATATTCGCCGTTTAAATTATTAATATCAAAGTTCACTAGAATTATGAGTTTCTATAGACTATATACCTACGCCCTAGTACGCGAACTGTCGCAATAATTTAATAAACCGCGATTTCACAGTGATATATATGCATATTTATAACATGATATCCATCGACTTTTCAGTATGAAAGAATCATATTATTTCGACATAACAATAAAATTTTATATGTTGGATTGAAATATTTATATTTCTGTGACACTTTTACAGGCTAAATGGGCACATAAATTAGGATGAATACAAAATTAGAGTATATTAATAAAATTATATTTTATTTCGTATTTTACATTTGCTATAACATAAATCATATTTTGAAACACCCAATATATTTCTAATCTTCATTAAAATATTTTAATCATTATTCAATGTTTAGGATTTATTAGAACCTACTTATGACTTTGAAACCAAGACAGGCCTGGGGAGTTTGAAAAGTCGATTATAATGTTTCGTATATATTTTTACCTTTATCTCTTTTCATCAAAATATTTGATTTATATATCACACACACAAAAATTACTCTTCGAAAAATATTACAAAAGTAATTCAGCATAATTATTTCAAGCTAGGGTTGATCTTATCGAAAGCACCCTCGAGATCCAAATAAAATAAAATGAAATCTAAACTTTCTAGATAAAACTACACAAAACAACGTTTTTATGATATTTTACGCTATCAAAGCAGTCCACTTGCTCGTAACATAAAACAAACGATGCTATAATTAACCACGTTTCGTGTGAGCCACGAATTTACCTACATTTTTACACATACGCGCTCAAACCATCGATTCTTTTGAAGGAAAAATTTCTTGCCGCGACCTACAAAAGGATGTGTAAGAGAGCGGCGCACAGTCACCAATTACGGCGGCGTTTAAATTAATTTAATAGTCGCTAATAAGTAATTAAAACGCGATTTTATTATATGGAAGCTTAATTGTACGAGCCGGAGATTTTTGACGCGCCTTTTGAGGTCAGCCGACCGTGCACAGTCCTTTATATGGTACGTTCAACTCGTATTAATAATTAAAGCTATTTAATTGCTTTATCTAGTCACATGGCATTTGCAATATCGCTCCTTCGTTGCAGTACTTATGATCGTGGATGCATGAATTATTTATTTAATCTAGGCATGCTCGTTTTACCCGCGGTTTATGGAAATAAGAATGAAAAACTGTAATCTACTACTGTTAATTACGACTGTTACCACCCACGACCGCTATGAATTCATACTTTAGGCACAGAATAAATAATTGTACTTAGAATTAGCTATATTAAAGTACCTAAATTATCAATGAAATGGTATGCATATCAAAACTATTTTCATTGAATAGTTTAATACATGAGTAATTGCTAAGGCATTCCGAAATAATAAAAAGTAGAAAAACCTTCACAAAAATGTTTAAAGAATGCTAACTATTATGTAACTATCTACTTATGAGAATAACCAAACAATTTACGTAAATCTGACTCGTATAGCGGGTGCAAAATGATGCTTACATTCCGCTATCTAACACTTCAAAGATAAGGTTCATTTTTTCAGCACCTTGTGCTGAGACTGTATCTTCATCGTATTTTAATCAAGAACACTCAAACATGATACGCATGTAACAACTCAATCGTTTAGTATAAATAGTGTAATGCTTACGTCTGTAATCTTAAAATACATACATACAATGTTTGATAATCGATAAAGTAAACCATTTTACATCAATGGATCTGCCCACAAACGCACCGGCCCTTTGTAATTATAAGTAAGTAACGATATTTTTCAATCATGCCGGTTATTTTACATGTTTCTTGGTAGGGAGCGGATACTGAATTGCGATAAATTCCTTGTTTACATTGCGATACGTATCTACACATACTTTCTATGAGTCGGCGTATAAACTTGACTTTGTAGTGAGAAAAATAATTAATTATACCATCACCCATTTAACCCTGCGAAGACCAAGCGGTAAAATTTGCCCATGGTGTCATAGTAACTAGTAACTCGTATCCTATGCCTGCCTGGTTGATCATATAATTTATTTTATTGAATAGATGCATTTCATAGATAGCAACATTTAAAGATTTGTGTGTATAAATACATATTTATTGAAATTAACAGCACTCAACATGTTTATTAGCTTACCTGTGTCTTTAATAAAATTTTACTTCTTGTGCCTTCAAGTAATCAATATAATATTCCATTGCCACCTCTTGATAAAATCAAATATTCATAAAAAGAGTGTCAATTTGAGATTGTAATTTGACAATAAAATTGATATAATTTTGTATAGTTGTTAGCAGTCGAGTGGTGTTGTGTAATGTATGTCGGAGGGATCCGGAGGGGCATCAGGGGCTTAGAGGTTTAGGGGACAGGCACAGGGTGCGACTGACATTGAAGAAGTGCCAATAACAGAGGTATAAATAGCGAGGGCCGGCGGCGTAGGGCGTTACTTCTGTACGAGATCAGAATATTTTGTTAGTTCGTCCTAAACAACGGATTACAATGCGGGAAGGCGACTGCTAAACGATATCGATCCGTGTTTGCTTGATAAATTGTAAAGTTAATGCTTATTTATCTGGTTTACGTGTTACTTCATTTACTTAGGAAGGCATAAAACTTGGACCTAAACATAGAAACAATCACGAAGTCCCTAAGAACTTTATTGAAAAAACATGTTTTTATAAGGAAGTTCTTAGCAATTTAACTGAATGTATTACGTGTATACCTAGGTACACATGTAATTTAATAAAATCAAATATATCTGACTGACCAAATTTCTGAAGCACATTTGCTTCAAATTTGGTATTATAATCCGGGAACGAGTCGTAGTTCATAAATACTGAGTATTACTGAATAAACACCCGTAAAGTTATGATTTTCTTTTATAAAGAACTGGTCACACCAACATATCAAGGTGGCATTAGCACCAAAAAAGACATAGAGCCCATAAATTCTCCCTTAAAAATTGGTCACCCTCGTAGACAAAAATGACCAGAATAAATTGGAATGGCAGTGGCAGCCGATAAAACACTCAGTTTATGGGGTGTCATATTTACATTCGGGCAGATATCGACATGGGAATACTGATAAATAGCTTATTGTACTTGCCGTGTCTAAAGTATCTTTCGCTGTCTTAAAAAATCTTGTTTGTCAAAAAAAGGTAAGCATTAATAAGCGTTCTGTAATAATGACAGCTCATGCATCGCTCACGGGTTGACTCTTGCTGGCGAATTTAGTTTTATGTTTACGTTGATTTCATTACTTACGGAAGCGATAGGGGCTTGCCGAGGGTCTATTAATCCAATCAGCGGCGCTTCAATTAAACAAAGCTCTCTGTTGCTAATCGATTTGCTATAAATTGGGATTCGACCGAACGCATAATTTCATGCACCCTATATAGCGGCTTAGTGCGCCGCTAAGAGATTAGCTACTGGGTGGTAAAAGTCGAAAGTTCACGGATATGAGAATTTATTTTGCACTGAACTGAAATAAACGGAAGAAAGATTTACTTGAAATATAAATAATATTACTATTTATATTTCTGTGATTCTATATTTTTTGTAGTCTATCTTATCTTAGCTGTAGCAGTACATCGGCTTCATTATTGCTTAAATAAATCAACTTTAAATACAGTCACTAATTTTGGATATAAAAACTACTCTAACTAAAGACACGCGAGCACTATTTGGCATGCATCCCACATCCAAACATTGTAAGAACTTTCATCCGCAAACAAATAAAGTACTCTTTACGCTCAAACTTCGAATCTTTCCGCATTTCTATTAGGCCGTTAATTCCAATAGCTAGAGTTAGCATAAACCATTTGCAAATAGACGACGGAAAACATCGTTACCATAAAATACGGTCAATTAGCGAACCACAAAACAACAAATAGCGGAATCTTCCACAGCTATATAGGTACAAGTTCGCATCACGCACAAATCCCTAACGTACGTGTGTAATCTTCAACGATATTTATACGAAAAACGCGCGAAAACACCCCTCAAATGGGGGCTCAAGATTAGTCGACGCAATTCCACCACGTTACGCGAATAGCAAAGCTACGAAATAAAATGTTTAGGGTCATTTTGACCGACAACGAGCGGTCTCAACGCTAGCTCATCCTGCCCAAATGCCAATAGGTCTATTTCACCCCCACGCCCTCCGGGGGAATGTATAGCCATCATAAATTGTCCGAGGCAAATTTGCAATCCTATCTTTTCGGGCCGGTGAGGGAGGTCCACATTAACATATCTGTATGTCGGGAATTCCTACGTGTACCTTTATGAATATAGCAGCTCACCGGCCACTGTATGACCAGTTTTAGGGGCTTATGTCATACATTACTGGTTCATAGATGGACTTTATATAACTTTATAATTATTTTATTTGGTGTTTTGTTTTTGTATGTATGTAGATAAATTCTTTACAAATTTTGGCATTGCCAGAGTTACACGATTCCATACAACATTTGATTACGATGCCGATGGGTGGGATTTCAGTTCAGTTTCGATGCATAAAATAATTGTACGATCACGATGTATAATATAAAACAATTTGGCACACATTTTCAGCAAAAAAAGCATCCCAACGTCTGAAAATTATCCTCGAAAATATTTAATGAAACTTACTCGCATCTTGGATTAATTTTTAATTATAATTGCGGCGTAGCAAATGGAGGTCGTTTAACGAATTCGCCGTTAGAATGCGTGAGAGGCGCGATTTAATCACCCGACTTATAACGATGAAGGGGAGAGGGGAATATTAAGCATTCTTGACTTATAAAGACACCCTTAATTGCGCTTAGATATTTTCTGCCTTATTAAATAGGGTCTCACAATTTATATGGCACTTAAAATGAACAAGAGCGTAAGTGTGAAGGGACTTCTTCTCATTAACCTTTTTGAAAAGTCGCCTGTAGTCGTTTGGCTGTTAATAATATCTTAATGCGAGATAGTGTTATAAAGATAAGCATTTATTAAACACATCGTTAGTTCTGGGGTAATTATTTTGGTTTCGTCTTTAAGGCTTGCGTGAGGGGCCTGGCGCGCCACAAGCTTCTATGCCATCCCAAAGCGGGTTGGAACATTAATCCCTTAAATTTTGTGGTTCTTGAAAATATCCGCCCTTTCAAATTTTCCTCATCCTTAGCTGAGTACCAATACCGCGTAGCATATCTTACTTAAGGTTAGTTTAAATAATAATATATAATAGGTAGTATAATGAAAATACACTGAAACATAATCTTGTTCAAGACCGCAAAATGTGAAAGTCATACAGAAATGCCTTAGACGTACTATATGATCATGCAGGCTCATACTAGATATCTAGTAGTTATATCTATCGTAATAAGTAGGTCACCAGTCGCTTATATTGCTAACTACTTTTGTCCGCTCTTATTGTTGCTTCTAAGATTCCTCAAGCGCAACAGTATTCATGGTGGACCAGCTATACATGGTACTGTAACTAATACTCTTTGTGAGCTGTACACTTTGCGAGTCCATCTTTACATATCTGCATATAACTGAATAACACACCCAAGACTCCTTTAAGTTAAGCTGATGAAAAAGAGCAGACAAAAAAAATTACGTCCTAATAAGGGTAACAAAAAAATTTGTGGCATGTAACATTTTTCTAACTGACTGAAATATCATTTTTTTACGTTTTCATTCCCCATATATCCATCATTTTGAAAAATTTCCAAAGACTATATCGATAAAAAAATATATATTATTATCAAATCTGTTCACAAAATTTCACGAGAATCGGTTGAAAATGCGACCTGTAGAGGGGAACAGACATCCAGATTCCATACAGACATACGAAAGCTTTTTTGCCCAAGCTGAAACGGAAACCGTTGACGCGTCGCTTCGCTCGGTCAATAACTAAGTGGGCAATACCTAATAGTTTAACGCCGTGATATTCGCTGTATGAAACTGTCCATTTTAAGTTCCAAGTATGGGCCCTATCGTAGTTTACAAGCGCGACCAAAAGGGCGATTTACCCTTGGAATAGGGCCTTAGTAATTAAAGCACCCTAAACTGACTATTATGAAGCACCTATGAACACCGCGGTCGGTGGAGTTTGTAACAAATTAAAGAGGTCGTACTGTTTGGCACAGTAGCATTTACTGAGTATCTACCTATTAGTTTGTTCGACGAAGTAAGGTGGTTTCTACTATGTCCCAATTGCAACTTCCTTTTTGACAAAATAATTGGAAAGACGGGTTGAAGTAGTTGCGCTCTATAGATTAAACTATAGACAGTTATCCTGTGCTTGATCGTATACTAGTACGATTTAATTTAAGACCGATCGAATCGTCATCAAGTCCGTAACATCAAGTCTGGAAAAAACTTAAAAAAACCTGCTTCACATGCCACGCGAGTTTGTTTCACTAGAAAGTTTGAGATGGTTATCGCTATATCTCTGGGGATACTTATTAGAGCTCAATGAGTTGTATAATGAGAGCACCGTAAAGATGTGGCCTATCTATAAACAAAACAATTGTTTAAAAATCAGTTCACAATTCATGGGGTAATTACATAACAAAACATCCTTCGATAAAACAATTAGGAAGTTGGTTGAAAATAAGGAGATTTGATCGCTGTCCCGCTTGATATTAATTGAACTGTCAAAGTATAGAGCTAAGAGTAATAGCTATCTATGAGTGGCTGTCTAGGAAACTTTCCAAAACAAATACCTGATACAAAGAATATTACCAAATCTTGCGCGTCATTCATTTGAACAGCTTTTCCTCTAATTTGATCAAGCAATTTTAGACGATAACAGACAAGTGTGAAAATTCTGTCAACAATATAATTTTAGTAATCTGTGCCTTTAGCATATTTGACGCCATATAAATAAACGGCTTTATTGGTGCTAGGCAGAAGGCATAATGGGAACATTTTTGTAGAGTTCCCCACTGGTAGCAATCGTAGGTGTATGTAGTATGTTTTAGCATTTTAATAAACTGAAATTTCGCAAATTCACCTTTTTCGTGTGTTTTCTCCGTCGAGCATCGATTTACGTGTCCATTACACGATAGGTTTTGCTATTAGTTTGCTGACAGTCGTGGCGATGACTGATGGATAACCTGTCTTTATGATTTCATGAAACCCATGAATACAGTGACGAAATCGTTGCAGTACTCTCAAAATGTAGATAATGTTTTTGATGGTACTTGAATATAGGCATCCGTCGAGCATCGATTTACGTGTCCATTACACGATAGGTTTTGCTATCAGTTTGCTGACAGTCGTGGCGATGACTGATGGATAACCTGTCTTTATGATTTCATGAAACCCATGAATACAGTGACGAAATCGTTGCAGTACTCTCAAAATGTAGATAATGTTTTTGATGGTACTTGAATATAGGCAGTTCTTTGTTTAAATGTAATGGAGTGATTCTACCTTAGATAAATAAAGATTCTGAATTTATCAGTGTTCTATGCATACATCATAAAAAGTCTGGTATATAATCATATTATGA
Organism: Cabera pusaria; assembly: GCA_954871355.1. Lineage (NCBI taxonomy): Eukaryota > Metazoa > Arthropoda > Insecta > Lepidoptera > Geometridae > Cabera > Cabera pusaria. Next base: position 11,211,078 of record OX940895.1, on the reverse strand, counting down.
TGTAGTCAGAGAGACTAGTCAGTCTCCCTTGAGGTATTTACTTGGACTTTACAACCTTAGGCTTAAGTAATTACTTAGAAAACCAATACTAAAACTTCACTTACATATTTTATTTACGACCATAAATTAATTAAATTACTGCATCAGCCCATACATTTGAATTGAAGTTTCAATCGGTCAAAAATAATGGTCTCTATTCACCAAACATAATTCTATCATTTTCATCTACGATCCCATTCATTTACTGATTAATATTTATTTATCATAGTGTCCTATCATGAAAGCGCATACATCTTGCCCGCATTAAATTTCAATTAAAACAATTTATGCACCCGAGCTGCATGCACAGTGGTCCGCTATCAATATTGTTGGACAATAAATTACATGTTTGAATTAATAAGTTTACTTCAGCTTAGTACAGAAGGCGGCGGCGTCCGGCTGCGTTTGGTACAAATTAAATTTGCATGTTTGCAACCCCTCGGTGTGCTGTGTTTGCACCCCTAGCTCCGCCCTGTCCAGTCGAGCCGCCATTTTTGTCCAGTTTCCATGTGGGGCTTACCACTAGGATGCTAATGCGGTTTTGCCAATCTGTTTTTAGCATCAGCTTTGTGGATTTTAACTCTTTATATTCATTGATAAGGTAAATTGTTATTTTTGGTTTGTAACCATGATCTCTATAGCTAGATATCTTATTTTAAATAATGGAAAATTCGGTAAGAATGAACTTATTTAATTCCTTTGGAAAAACAAAATAGATGGCTGGAACTCAATCCCAACAAGTTTCTCATTGTTTTGTTTTTTATTTTGATTACCTAGACAAAAACTATGTGTTTTATACAATCTATAAATAGATTGTTTAATTTACCTTATCTAATCAGAGACAAGATAAGAATTAACTACTCAGATACAGTCAGATATAACCAAACAACACCTGTGTAGGTTCTGAATGCCTACTCTCATTTTATCGGCTAGGTATCTATCAGCTAAGTGTAGGAGCCCTTTACTGTTACGTTAATACTTTTTGCTAAACACTATCAGACAAAAAGCCAATTTTTTCCCGAGATAAAACCCGCCATTTTTCGCAAAAGCTCTCCAGCTACAACATTACCGTACATTAGGGTGTCTATTCTAAAAAAATATCGCATCTCACTACCGCTAGGGAGGGACGAAATTATAAAATATTACAACGGCCCTCCCTTTGTTTTCAAAGGTGTACCCATTCGATAGGGCGCGAGCATTCAGTATTCAAATTTAGACCCCTGGAGGGGTAAACTAATTCGTTTTAAATTACGTTACGATATTGCGTTCGCGAGTTAAAATATAGCTGATATAAACATCGCAGAGATGGGTTGAATAAAATATCAGGAGGCACTCGTTTCGTAATTAGATTACCTATTAGACACGCTCTCGCGTTCCGCAATTTGTACAACAAATTATTTTGGCGATACCTCGACGCGACGCCGTTGCTATGCGTGTATTATTACATTAATAACTTTAATACTTAGCAACGTTCGTTTGAAAACTCAGAACTCGTAAATCCGTAAGAAAGTTTAATGATAAAGTTACTGTAAACTGTAGCCCGCTGGGCTCACACATAAAGTGCGTCAAAAATCAGGAATTGAGCACGAGCTTATAAGACGCTACAATTTCTCAATTTCAAAATTTTAAATCAAGTTATACTCCCACGGACGTAATTTACAACTGCGGGAGAGCGGAACCCTGTTATCGCAACACGTTGGCAAAGATATTTATTAGACAGGTGCATATTTTATTAGCTTTCGGACGTAAAACAACACATAAAAACTATCAGTCCGACGCTTTCCGAACAAGTCCCGGATACAAATCTTATTCGCAATAAACGAGACGAAACGAACGGAACGTTAATAAAGTTATATTATAATAAATACTGGGAGGAACCTTTCGGGATTCGAATTAAAGTGAGGGTAGGAAAATTGCGAGAGTCCCAGAGGAGGAGGGACGGCAAGCGGCAGCTGCCGAGCCTAATGTCCTCTCTATTTATCTGCGATCGGATACTCACAGATGTATACCCCATAATGCCTATACGTAGGTACTATCATAGCCAATACGCCCGTTGGCTGTTATGATTTCATATATCATGTATCGCCAGATTTTATCTAAGTTTAAGACAAAGCGCGGCTTATAAAACGCTTCCACACATTATCTCAGTAAACAAACTCTTCAGTATAGTAATTTGTACTTACGTATCTCGAAAAAAACGTGTAAATGAATGCTATTTACATTCTAAACTATTACACTAAACTATAACTACTTCACTGTGTTTCTATTTGAAGCTCGCTACGTGTGTCACCGTGCGTGCCAATTTTAAGAAAACTCCACATATTCATAGGAACACATCCGGTGTTAATGACTTATAGTCGATAAAAAACATTCAGCGAACAGTAACGAATTAACTATAGGTTTATAGAGTTATAGACGCAGTTATTGCGTAAGGCGCGATGACAATCTCTGTTTTATGGTAGAGACCTCGTAAATGTCTATTAATATGAATGGGCTCCAATTACTTTTATTATTCGCGTTTTGTCGAGAGAGTTCTAAAAAATGTTTACGATCTCTTGCTCTTGTTTGATTTTATGTATAGGGTTGGAAGTATCGAAGCGTGGTCAATTGATCAGGACGCCAGATGGGGCACGGATTCGTCACCTGTCTGAGCCTTGCCTTTGATATCTGAATTTAATCTAATATGTACAATAAACATTTTATTGACGTTGTAAAGGTTTTCTATAACCCATATAGTACAGTGTATTCATTATTTGGGGACTGAAGAGTAATAGATAAATACTTTGATGAAATGTTGAAAAGAAATTGAGAGACTTATGAGTCTCTAGACAGATACCCGTATAATAGTTATAAAACTGACTTGTATCTATGTATCGTCATAAATACATAGATATATCAGGAATTTATATTTGATTATAGCTACTTTTGTTGTTTTGTTTTGTCCTACTGCTGGGCAAAGGCCCTTCCCTCCTTCCACACATCATGGTCACACATTATTGCTTGTTGTTATTTATCATAACAAAAAGATAATGTTACTTTGTAATCGTCTATACTGATCGGGCGTTGTAGGTAACCCACACATTTTCCATCACAAGACCTGATATATTTGCCTGTTAATAGTTATCTTATAAAACTGACTAAGCTTCCACGCGATAAATTGAATGAACGGAAATAAAGATCACATTGAGAGCACAAAACGCTCTTTTATAAGAGCGTTTTGTGCTCTCAATGTGATCTTCATCTTCATCACGTTGAGCTTATGCTCAACGTGATGAAGCAATTACGATGCAACATGCATTGCGGTGAAGCGCCGAACGATTTTGCAGCAATTTAAATTTCACGTTTATTTAAATAAATGAATTATTTTATTCCATACAACTTGGTACCATTGCAGCGATCTGCAACTGTTTGTATTATTATTGCCTGCATGTCCGAAACTAGTTATGATTCATCGTAATATAAGCGTTGACTAGGATATTAGACGCCGATATTGGCTCCCAAGCACATATTATAACAAACAGAACCGACAACTGAACATCTGAAATGTATCATAAAGTTCATTCAGTGAATCAGAATGCGTCTAGCTGAATGAGTATGGGCCAATAACTCGGTAACTTCCTTTAGTGTGTGCCAGCGGGCCGACCGACGTCTATCACGTCGTATGACCCGTTGAATGCGTCTTATTACACTTTTATCGGCCGTATCAGTCATAAAATGCTAATGAACGGCCGTTTCGGACCAAACATCCGAGCTAAAGATTCAAATGACGGTATAAAACGTAACCCGAAGTCGACACTTCGTTGGAAGTGTAATCGTAATAGGTCTATGCACTTTCAAAACATAACGTAATTTGACCGTCTGTTAGCCGCTAAGATACCTCGATGTTTTTAAAAGCTCCTTTATTGTGCGACCGATATACCTAGTCCGTTCTCGGTCGCTACAATTTACACTCTATATCGTGAACAATAAGTCGTTTGTTTCTTCGCTCGGCGTCTGACACACGCTTAGAAATAACTGCCACGTCTTGCGTGTATTCGTGATTCATAATCATAACTCTTTTCGTTTTTTTTTCTAAATAGTCTACGGTATTTAACAGGATATATCGTTAAATATATGCGATCATTTGTTTTTCTACAATTATAAAACTGTTAAAATCAGGTTACATCAATATATCACATATTTTTTTAACCAAATGACATATAAAAATAAAATATATTGCTCGTTTTAAATTAAAAATAACTTACTTAATAAATATTAAATTCAAAACTGAATCGTTTTGTATGTTATAAACCGAAATGAATATTAATGGGAAATCTATGCGAGACATTCCTTTGGCTGCAGAAACGGGTGACGGGTCTGACGCGATAAATCATATTAAAAATAAACGTAATTTTGAATAAGATTTTGTTGAATGGAACATTTACTGTTGATAAATCTATTACCGCATCAAATTATTCTGGCGATTTCTAGTCGGATACAACGTTACCTATCACTCGGTCTGAATATTTAGTAACTTCAATCAGAATCGTATGTGACATCTAATACCCGCCATTACAACTTTTTTCTAGCGCTCCGAGAGCGTTATCGGTGACTGATGGTGTAATTCTCAAAAATAAAACGATCGTCTCTCGCGACGAGAATATACGATCACTTGGGTCTAATATATTATCAAAATAACTCGTACGTAGCTTATAAGATGGTCGGCTTATCTCCACTACGGATACTTACAAATAATAATCACTAGTAGGAAATGAAGCACGTACTTAGGGCGGCAATTTGATCTTTCAAACATCCTGTTATAGAATTAACACGTGGGTATAAATATTGACGACGAAAAAACAACGAGTAAGCCAATTGTTTCCGGGACTTTGAGCGGCCTGAAAGAGGCACTTCATTAGTGCTTAGTGGTTTGTAAACATCTAATTCTTTTGATCGCTGTCGGCGTTTTGATTAAGGGATGTTAGTTATGGTGCTCATAACATAAAGCTTTAGCCAAGCTTGAAGAGTTTTTGAGAGGAGTAGATGACGTTTGTGATATATTGTAAAAGTGCGACTATCTTAACAGTCTGTATTAGAGTCGTATCTACAAAATGTTATATGAAACTAGTCAACCTGGATGATAATTAAGGAATTGAATACAATACATATTTCTAGAAACAAACTACTTAAAGCGATTCCCATTAATTGTTGAAAATGTTTGTTTCAATATTTATCGGTGAACTAATTCTACATTGACGTTTGATGGCTTTATTCCTAATCTAACCCTCTCTCTAGATTCAAATTACAAAAATATAAACAAAAATCTTAATTAAAACATCAGTAGGTAAGTACTGCATACGTTGGATGTTGAGCGGTAGCCTGCAGTTATTTTGTTCGCGTCGCTACTATATTTCAGCCGTGGCTTTGGGGGAAATCCTGGTCGAAAATATACTAGCCTTGTACCCTAAAATGGACTTTAAGTATAGCATGGCAGAGTATGAATTCGCAATAGTTTCACCTCTATTCTCAACATTTACAATTTGCGGGTAGTCGAATATCCTGCCCAGACTTTGTATAATTATACCCGGGACTTGAGCGCGGTTGCAATATAATTATAACTTGCACTTGCAACGCTATATTTTTAGAACTATATATTCGAATCATTTGGTGTAAATAAGCTAAATTGCTTATTATTTTTGTTTCGGTATTTATTTGCTTCATTTGTAATTAATCTGGATTACTGAAATATATAGAACATTTATGTAATTGTGCGTTTATTAAATTGAAAGAGCATGTACCTATCGACTTGCTCCATATTTTTTCCTCGTATATTCGCTTTAAGCACTAATTTACACACTACAGTCGTATTCTAATTCATCACCTTTTTGTACTTTAGGTTAATTAATTAAACATAACATAAAACGAGGTCATTATAAGTAACGCATTTTTGATGGAACGACGTTTTTGTGTGTAATTCCCTTAATTATTAACGAAAAGTAAAGCATAAAAAAATTTTACGTAAATTATTCAAATTATTTAAAATAGCAAAATTGCGAGCTGATATTTTAAGTGCTAACATTGTAGATTAACTGATTAGTGTACAAAAGTCAGATATAATACTTTATAATTGCCTAAAATTACTCATCAACATACCGAAAGAACGAATTATTTTTATAGAACTTATTAGTTCCAGTGGTTCAAAAACTGAATACTACGTACTATATTTGTTTTTTTGTGTTTTGAATGTTTATCTTAACTCTACATAAATGCTTAAGTTAACGCGCCTATGCAAATTTTCTCATGCATAATAACCCGTTTTGGCTACTGAGAACGCTTTTATAGCTCTGACAAAGATCTACCGTATGATGGCACTACATTTAGAAAAGTGAAATAGTTCAGTGACTAATGTTCATTATTATCACGAACACGTTACCAACATTTTCTTCTCTAAAATTTACATAAAATTTATTTTATGTACCTAGATCTTAGCTACCATTATATTAATGAACCTTTAAACCTAGATATACACACATACCTAAATTATTCACCTGACACCCATATGAATGTAGCGAAATGGCTAAGCCACATATTTTAACTAAGGTGTGAGCTTTGAAGTTAGAGCTCGTACAGTTAAGGTGAGTAGAATTAAAAGCTTGACTCTAATGAGATCTTATAAGTTTTTGACAGTATGAGCCGCATGATCTCGTCTTGGCAACATTTTACATAAAAATGTTTTTAGTGGGATGTCACTTCTTTTAGTAAATTCCTTATGACAATATTTTCTTTTGTTATCTTTTTTTAGTGTGTATTTCTTGCACGTCAGAGGTGCCTTATTTATAGCCTGCCTATCAATAACAAGGAGTCCCTATACTAATTTTCAGACCTCTAGCATCAAAATTTGCAGCAGTCTCATACAAACTTCCATGCCCTAGAATCCCTAGATTAAGGGGTTGAGGGATAAAAGTTCCATGATTTACAAATTTTTTGTTGTTTGTGTCCTAATACTAGCTTACAGACAAAATTTCAGCTTTCTCGGATTTCAGGAAGTACCCTAAGAATATTGATGATCATCAGTTAGTGACTAAATCGGGGGTTTTCAGATATTAATAAAATCTAAACTTTAAGAGCTATGCAATTGAAACTATATATGTTTGATAAGTCTTCTATTGACATCATATTCCGAGACTTTTGTTTATCTGGTTTAATCCAAACCCAAGTTATAAGGTTAAAAGGCAGGTAGTGCCCTTGCACTTCGCTTGGCTTATCTTGGCGGGACACTACCGTGCCTCAGATAGAACTCATGCAGTTTTCATTTATGTAAAAACATAAACATTCACACACAACATAGAACTTCGTCTTTTAAACCGACTTAAAAAAAGGAGGATGTCCTCAATTTGATTGTAATTTTAACATGTTAATATAATGTATTTTCATACTATATCACAAGAAGTCGTAACTAAAGTGGCCTCTAGCTCCTCTACTATTGACTTATATTATGTATATGTAGACAAGTTTGCGGGCTTTGTTGTTATAATTTGCGGAGTGCATTGTCTGCGGTTTTAATTTATCCCCGCCCTTTGAAGTTGGTAAAACAGCTTGTAACTCTTATAGACATGACATGAAGTGCACGAGGACATTTAAATGAGAATAAAACTACTAGTTATATTATTTTGTTGGAAATGTAGATTCTAAACCTTAATAAGTATACGCATAAGGCATATTGGTGCTTAACACAAATCCGTTAAAATGAAAACACACGCTCTAAATCAATCTATTAACTGTAGGTACCTACCTAATACCTAATACCTTTGTATATTGTCCTCACCTACATATTATAGCATACTAAAATATAACTATTTCGTTAAAAGTAGTTAATTGATTTAAAGCAGTAGTGCTAGTAAATATTAGAACGTTTTGCAAATATGGTCAGGTGATATAATAAGTATTCTTCAATACACTACTGCTTACGAATAGAAAACATCGTAGTTTTAAATATAGATCATCCATTCATCCTGCTATTGCGGAGGCTTTGAAAAGCAAAGGTCATCAGTAGGTAGGTTTGTGATCAATGTCACGTAGGCACTAAATTTTTTCTATGACCAGTAGCCCTGATTTGAATATCGGCCATGCTTCTAATGGTTACGCATACTTACCTTGCCGGAGCGCACCGCCGATTTTTGGATGGACCTCGCACACGTATCTTCACCGCCGTATAAATCAACCGTACCGAAAGCATCTACCGCTCTGAGTAGTAATTATACATTAATCTGTGGCTCTGCAATTCCCACGTACGAACACAATTGGTGCTATCGCGTGTGCATTTGCCGCTAGAGGCGCTTGCGTGCTAAAAGGTCAGCGAAATGTCAAATGTAATTTTTTGTTTGGGATTTATTCCAAACTGACATTGATTTGTCATAGAATTTGACATTTTATTATACATTTTATGGGTTGAAATAGGTCATCAAGACTATTTAGTATTAATAGGTACTAGTAATGTGCAACGCACATTAATTACTAGTAAACTTCTTTTAAAAAAATACTTAAAATTTTATAAATACAAAAAATCGTAACAGTTTTTATTCAGATTTTACACTCTGCGAAGCGTAGTGTGCAGCTTTCAATCCGTCAATTCTTTTTATTCTATTTTGTTGAGAAAAGACCGCTTTAAATACGACGCATTATGCATAAATGTGTTACCTTAACACTCTTGCGCAGGTGGATAGAACAAGGACACTAAGGACGACGCCATAAATTCTAAGATGCAAATAATACACCTTTGAAATAAACAGCACATTTAAAATGTAGAATTGCATTAAATATATTCACACCTGCACTTAATTAAGCAATAATTCTTTGGATTATTTTAATATTCTCATATTTTTTTATTGCACAATTTGCTAATGTAAGTATCCTACCTGTAAAGCTACATAATATAATATCTACCAAAGCCAAATCCATAACATTCATGTAGGTATATACATTTTGTATTCCTTATATTGACAGTCACAGGTCATTTAATAGGAATAACATCTATAAACATTTATAGCTTATTATAGCAAAAGTCATAGCTTCTCTTGAGATACAAAAGTATAACGTGTATGTAGATATATAATATCTTAGTTACAATGGTGTAGTACATATACCATTATATAATTTAGTTATGAGTTGAATAATTAATGAATGGAGCAATCAAAATATTTAATTTCTTATCAATTAACATAATAATATTCCACATATTACTAATTAGAATAAAACTTAATTATTTAAATACCGATTGGTAAGATAAAACTCTTGTAACTCCCATAAACAGTACTATAAATAAAGCTATGTTTATTCAAATATAATGAACACATTCACGCAAATTAAATCGAACATTATATGCCATTCAAGATATCATTTGACCTATTTTATCTGATATAAAGTCATCCATTTCAATAATAAATGACATTATATTATGTCCACAACGACCGCCGTTTATAATTATAATTAATCTACACAATGTAATGATGACTTAAGATTATTAGTACCTATAACAACTTTATGGACTATGGCCAGGCTTACATAGGTTTTCAATTAATTCAATTAATATTAATTAATAATACTGCTTCGGATGACAGCAATTAATTTGCACACAACTTAGGTAATTATTTAGGTTTCTTAAGTCTTAATGTCTAATGTTTAGATACGTAGATATTACGTAGCATGTAAATGTCTACGTCGAGCGAATCGTAGCGGTATTCGGTCACGTGATAATGCCATCTTCTTAACTACCAATAATGCAAAGTTTAATATGGAATGGTGTAATCTTCGACCGCATCATCACTTACCAACTGGTGAGATAGTGGTCAAATGCTAGCCTATAAGATATAAAAAAAATATATTTAAAAAAAATGTCATGAAAACACAGGGCCAATAAAATATTTTATTTTGACTAAATAACGGCTCTGATTTATCAGGAAATAAAATATGTATTAATTTTATTTCGACAAATAATAGCTCTAATTTCTACCTACTATTTGAGTTTAAATAAAAATCGTACTTATTGGTTAAACCTAGACACGTCTATTGTAACACGTATTATTACCAACCACTATTTAATTACACAGATAAAATAGTATTAACGTTATTAAGAGATTAAATACTTCAGATTCCAAAAATCTGATTCTGATCTGATCTTGGGTGGTCTCAGGTTATATATCAAAACAATTCAATAAAAAATAATATCTGGAATCTCCTATAAAGCTTATTAAGTCTTTAGGGGTTGTTTATTTGTGCCAAGGATTCTATAAACTGAAATCATACACAAGAATTTGTAAACACTATGGAAAAGTCTAACCCCCCGTATTCAAAAACAACGCTATTGAAAATACTCGTGTCAAATCACTCCTATACATTCGTCAAAAACTTTCATGATTAATAAATACAATAACAAACAATATACCAATAAAAACTACGGTGTTAAAAGCAAATGATGGAAATATTGATTGAAGCCCATTGACAATTTCGAATTACTGTCTCCGGTGCACTAAGAGGTTGAATATGTACTTCCTAACAGAACAGGAGAAGTAGGTAGTCTTGTAGCTCAGTCTCTCTGTCTGAGTGTTACTTAATCGATCCGATCTTACTGAAATTTAACAAGGATATACTTTATAGCATGAGGATTAACATAGGCTACTTTTTGTAAAAAGAAAATCATGTTTTGTACACATCACTTAAAAAACTCAGCTCATACAAATGTTGCGATTGACAGAGCTTTACAGTGATAACATTCTTGGTGTACGTGAACGAAGTCGCGGGTATCAGCTAGTACTGAAATAATTTTACTGTACGCTGCAAATCAAGTCACAACAAAAATCTAAATTATTTTGTCATTATCTTTTTTAATAATTTATATCTAATCCACACAATCATGAAATAGGATATTTGCAACCCTAAGCAGCTTTATTCATATAGACAGATCAAGAGAACTTTTCCTTTCCTATTATCTACTAACTGTGCTCCGTGGCACGTGGCTTCACCTGCGTTAAAAAGAAAAAAGGAACCTTTATAGGACCACACTGTTGTCAGTACGTCTGTCTGTCCGCATGTCTGTCCGTCTGTCTGTCTGCTGTTTGTCCGTCTATCCATGTGTCCATCTGCCAAGAGGTTTTATCTCCGGAATGCCTATAGGTATCAAGTTGAAACTTATACTAAATACTTGGGTCTACGGTATCTTGCCGTTGTAAAAAAATCAAACCTACAAGTCACCGCGATCAAAGATTTACGTCGCATTTTTTCACATATTTTGCGATTTTATAAGGGAATCAAAACCTATATTATGGTACTTGCCGTTGCCCTAGAATCATGAAATTTGGGAAGAAGCAATATCTTGAACCACTTATATAGTAATAAATCTGAAAGCCGATGCACGGATATAAGCTATGCACTATCACTATTTCTTCATCTACATACTTCGAAAGCTAAACAAAACACTATCACTTCATACATGAAATCATAATATCGAGAGCCGGGGCGTTGAACTTCACCCGTGCTTTAAATCAGGTTGTCTGTGGTTGTTAGTATAGTTATTTGTACTTCTGTAGTGCGTTCCTCACTCTGTCCCGTAAGCCCCGCAATGCAGCTGTGCGAACCATTACATATACATACACACACACGTATATATGTATCGTGCTGCATGTATTAGGCTACGTATCTATTAGGGTATGCGTTTGCAGTTGCGGGAAAATAAAATGTTTCAGCAACTGCAAACTATTATTGTATGGTAGATACTTGAATAAGTTTTCGTAAAGATGTAGAAATGAAAATACTGTACGTCTTGATCACGGAATAATGCTTTTTGCGTACATGTAGGTAGGTATCGTTCAGTTTGATGTTTAATAAGAAAATGCTTAAAATCTTATTTTATTACATAACGTACGTCTTTTCTTTTACGTCTTTTGGATATTTATTTTAATTTTTTGTTTTAAGCTTCTCTGTTAAAAATATTGTAATTCAACTACTTTGGTACTAGAAGTATATTATTAATAGCGGTGTTCCACCTGACTTGCTACCAAAAAGTAGCATACCACTATCAAGGAAAACATCTGCCGCCATAACCTTACGGTGTTCCGGCCGCACACATTGATTGATTGATTGACACCCTTGAGAGTCAGAGTCAGAGATAGTAGTCATAACTGTAACACTAGCCTATAGGTACGATACAAAAAATAAAACCGGCCTAGTGTGTGTCGGGCCACGCGCAGTGTAGGGTTCCGTAGTAGCCCGTTATTCAATGCAAGTCTTTATCCGTTATAAACAAGCAACTAGGTACTTCGTCTTTGTCACTTTAAAGGATTTATTCTAAGGATTTTGTATTTGGTACAAAATTATCCAATACCCAAGTTCAACGACTATTACTGCTAAACTAATAAAGTTATCTTAACCGCTATAATTTTCCTTTAAAGGTCATGAAATGCATTATTATCACGAATTTTCCAAAATTGTTCAAGCCAGCAGTTTAGCTTTTGGAGGGGGGAGGGGGACGCCCTACTGGAAAAAAAAAATCACTTTAAAGTTTAATATTTCGTAAATGGAGCATTCAATCGAAAAATGGTATTAGCAACCCATAAGTTATTTTAAAAGACCTATTCAACGATACCCCACACAACGGGGTACACGACGAAAAAACAATTTATCCCCACTTCTCATGTAGGGAAGCTACCCTAAAAAAAATATTTACGATTACGCCGACAAAGTGGTTAAATAAAATTTTAAAAAAAAATTTAATTTATAAAATTTTAAATAAAATTTTATAAATTATTATATACATACCCCTACAACATTACAGCTTTCTAGTATTAACGGTCTCTTAGCAAAACCTCGGACAGACAGACAGACAGTCAGGACTACGGAACCCTAATAAAAAGAACTTTATATTACTCTACAATGTGCGTTATATTATACAACCGTTTTTCAGTTAGTCATCATCAAGAACATTCTATGTGTCACTTAAGTAGGCAATTTCAATAAAATACTCTGAGAATATAATCAATTATACAATTTACTATCGTCATTCTCTGTATTGGTTATGCACTCAATGCAGCAACGGATCGTAATGACACAGCTAAAGCTTACTATTTACCGTTTAATTGTATAATAATACCTTACTTTGAATAAAACTTACCTATAACATGTAATTCTGTGTATCGATATGATTTCGAGTCATATCCACTTTTATGAATTGATCGCACTGCACTGTCGTGACTATGCAGATTTCGGATTTTCTCTAATATGTGATACTCATATCGGATCGAGATTGGTTTTCTATTTATTTATAGGCAATCATTTGATGAATAGGTTACCTATGGTTGTCATCGGTTCGGAGTAAAAAAATCATCATTGCAAATAAGCTGATCATGTAAATTATATATAACCTTTGTATAAGTATATAATAGGCTACGAATAAACAATAAATCGAAATAGGTAATGCAGTTACTTGACAGAAATGTGATTTTACACTGAAATATTTATATAAACACTACGGTAGCAAAATGTTTACTAAAGAAACTGTACTGTCACTTATAGTTTATATTTTGCATAAAAAATTGGAATATCGTCATAGAGTGGCCAATGGCAATTATTAACATGTTTTTATTATTTTTCTTAGTGTCAAATGATTTTTTTTTGTAGACAAAAAACCCATCTGGTTTTTATCCTTTGACTTATACATATTTTGGCATATTATGTTTTGATAAATTTTTTTCGAAACGGAAACATTTTCCTGTTTTTTTGTTATTATTCGAAATTAAACTTGCATCACCTTAATAAAGTATTTACATATATCAGCTGTTATCGCTTTAATCAGAGCCATTGGCGTAAAAACAGCTGGTGTATTTTTTGCGTGAAACACATCATTATCGTTATACCTACTGCCACCTGTTTTGTGTTTCCTGTCTTGTTAGTAAAACAAAACAGTTCTAACCCTTAACAAAAAATAAGTTTAGGAACGAGAAATATTCATATTTAGTTTTTGTCGGTAGCAGGTTAGAACAATTCGGCAGCTTTATTGAAAGATTTTATTGATAGCAACCCCATAATGGAGAATCTAGTAAAAACAAGATGTCTACGTAAGGCTATCAATTCTAACCTATTTATTTGTTCTATCACCTATAAACATTTTAGAGACCGAAAACAGTATGAACGGTTTTACTTTTATAATTTTTTTTTATTGATTCTTAGTGTCATCCTTATGTCCCACATCAGGACTTGTTAATTTGAGGCAGATCTCTTTAATTAAAGTGTTTGATAAAAATTCAATTATTTTTAATATTAGTAGCATGATACAATACCTATTTACTTCTAACGAAATATTTCTTTATTCACTCAAGCACTTTACTATATTATCACGGAATCAGATCAAATTTACTATCTTGTTTTGTATACAGTATTTTGCTTGGTATGAATATATTATGATGTCATCCAAGCGCGTTGCTAGATCAAAAGATCGTTTCTCTTGGACACACCAATGCTCTCAATATTAGGGTTGCCAAATTTTTAGTTAAAGATTTCATCGTTATGTTTTGGTTGTTGCCTGATCAATGATGATACCTATCGATAGTTTGTACGTAATGTACTTACTGACTTACGATATTATTGTCACCGTGGATTCCATTCCACCATTAATTTTGAAGACTGTGTGGGTCGCTAGTTATTTTTGATGCAGATCATTTTCAAGAATTTCTAAATGTTTGCAATGAACATACCGTCTTATGACATTGTCTTCACCAATATCGTGGCAACACAATTCGTATTGAGCGCCTATTATTTACTAGTCGGTTCGGCATCGATTGCGACATGCCATCGAATAGAAATCAATGGTTAAAATATCGTCCAAGCTAACTCCAAGAATTTTAAAATTAAATTAGACTATGAGACAAAATCAAAAAGACTAATTAGGCCACTAAGTTTCGAAATTGAGCTGTCATCATCATCATCATTAACAGCCTATATTCGTCCACTGCTGGACATAGGCCTCTCCTATGGCACGCCAAATTGTCTAGTAATTAAGCTGTAATATTAATAAATCCAATACAAGTTTTCGCATCACTGCTGGCGCAGTAGCAAAAGCATCAATATCATATGTAAATGTATTTGAACATTATCACAATAACAGGTAGTAGGAGCATGATATCGATGTGCCGCCTGAATCACTGCCAAAAAGTAGCTTATCACCATCAAGAAGAAAATCAGACAATATAGGCCTTGGGTGTTCACCATCTTTGACCACATTATCGCCTACCGCCCGGGCGAGCAATCACTATTATATATATATATATATATATATATACCTATATATATATAATTTAACCTAACCATTTGTTTGTAATTCCCAAACTAAGAAAATGTTTAACGGATTTTTTTTTCACATAAATCTAAAATTCTAGATCTATTAACCGTTTAAATATTCAAGGAAAATAGCATGAATACTTAAATCGTGGAAACTCCCTAAAAACCAACTTATAAGAAAAATTGAAATGTTGTTTTCAAATAACTCTTCTATGTTATCACCTATTAGTAACTTTCCTCTTATTTTACACATATACGAGGAAATCCGTACATGCGTGGACGTGCTTTCGCTTGGTAGGTAAAATGATGAGTTGATGACCATACTACGAGGAAATTCGACTTAAACATAGCCATAATATATTGAATCTTTATTTATTACCAACTATATTTGTATAAAAAAATAAATTATAAACTATATAAAACTACAAGAAAGCAAGAAAGGGCGTCCTACCTACGAAAGAGATGAAGTGAGGTAGTAAAACTGGGAGGAAGAGGGCAGTTTAAATAAAACTTAAGTCAGCTAAAACACTGTGTAACTACCGCTAGTGTCAATAAGCTAACTTACTAAATATACGCAGTTACACTCATTTTTCTTAATATTGTTTTGATAAATTTGCGCTACACAGCCCTATTCTAAAGGCAATGTCCTACCAACACGAACGGCGACTGCGCAACAATGTGATGATTTAACACTCGGTCACAATGAGCAAAAGTACTCTTTTCCGTCTATACTTACTTAATGTACGTCTGCCATAAATAAGACAATATTATAATATTATATACTTACAAATAGGCAGGTACCTAGGTAATAAAGTACTTTGTACTTCTTATTAATTTACGTAATTCGCCTTTATTATTTAATTTACCGCATTGAAATTGAAATGAAGAATCTGATGCTTATTCATAAAACTCTCTTTAATCGTGCAAGTTTCTGGTCCTGGCATATGCAACTATGTTGAAAACAAGCTCGATTACGAAAAATAATTAGGTATATACGGTAAATACCCCGTTACTAGCATTAATCAAAGTCACATTTCTTGCGGTTAATTAACCGCCTAATGGCCTTACTAGCTTTGAATTTAGTCAAAATTGACGTTTAATATACCCGGCCTACGAATACTTCAAAACGAGATAAGCGAAGCTGTCAGTAATATTTTCAGCGCATGCACAAGCGATGCAAATCAAGAGCCGCATTTAAATTATTCAAGCCACTGGCGCCAATCACTTGTATCGTGTATTCAAACAGTAAATCACGAGAAGTAAATAGACGAATATTAAATTGAATAGGTACTAAAACGAATTCCCAACTATCGATTTATCATAGTCTAAATACTCTAAACTCTTAGTTTCACTACGATTATACACTTGTAATATTTAAATAAATTGCTTTATCACAGTGTTCCGTGACATTGAATAATAACGTGTAAAATTAATTTTAAGTCGAAACAAAACAAGTTTAATATGCATAATAGAATGTTTCGCTCGTGCGTGCTTATATTTTTTACAATAGAATCGTTTGACTCGGTTTTTGTTGATACATACTAATTTGAAAAGAGTTGATAGGTCTGAAATCGCTCTTGTCAAACTCAATGTCTTTGATGACTATTATTACCGCTTTGACAAAAACATGTTAAGAAGTACATACAGCGAACAGGTGGTCATTACCTACAGCAGACACATTGAAACCGCAAGAAAAACAATGACATACAACAATTCGAATTTCAAAATTCTTATGCGAACTATTTTAAGATTGTGTCCCCGAAGACATCCGACTATTTACGAGGATTGGCAAAATACGATGCAATAAATTGTGGTGCCACTGTCGGTGATACGGCGCTACGGATTTTAAGAACTTTTAATGTTCTCTTAATTGATATAAGCTTTATATGCAATTGATTAACTTACAGTTTAAATTATTGCTAAAATGCTGCATAAACCAGTTGTGAAGACACATTAACAAGTAACATAATAAAAACGAGTACGATTTCAAACATTTTAATGACCGTTTGTGTGTATGATGGAGTGGATGGATGAATGGAGTTATCCTGGATAGTTCAGATTCACTAGATGGGGCACTGCGATCAAACAACGTCTGCCGACTCTGCCAGATCTACTCGAGTATTATGTGTCGTTAATAATTTGAACATAAACAATATGTTTTGCTTGTTTTACTTTGTAGGTACACAGCATAGCCCACAAAATATTTAAAAGTGTATTTATAAGTAGTTGTAGTTTCAGTAAATGCTTACTGAAACTACTAATAAAGATTGAGTTCTGACAAAGGATTACCTACGCCTACAATGAGCCTTAGGCGTGAAAATATTTTATTTTTTTAATATGCCACGATTTACTTTACTAAAGTATCTTCTAAGATCACCCTTCCGTATTTTCTCAGCATTAACTGGATCTTGGCCACAAATCTCGTCCAGGCTTATTCGTAGTATAAATAACGTTCTTAGTGGACAAAAATTGTGTTATATATAATTCACAATCAGAGCTTTAATACGGAGCGGTCGAGCGCAGGCACATTAATCAAATGTATGGAACTGGTTCTTATAAAGGCGGGTTACCTAAATAAAATAATAAATAAGAGAGGAATGCCGTGAGATTTATTTCGGTGAAAAAGCCTGTTGGGGTAAGAGGCAGGGCTTGTCGCTGAGTCTTTTTTTTTGTTATAGTCGCCGGTGTCGTGTCACAATGTACGAGTTTAATTAATGCAGCGCCTTTTGTATGAGATATATTGTTTTTGTCAGTATCTTTCCAAGACTTTTTCTTTTTCTTGATTCAGATGAACGAAAGCTGGAGTTGAATATTTAAGTAATCAGTGAGGTAGAAATGTAGGTAGGTAGATGTTTTTAGTTGGTTGTGAATAGATAAATGATAACATTTGTATTGTTTATAGTGATGCAATAATTAATTGTAAACCAACGAATCGGTTTATCAACGTGTGTAATTCCATTTTGAAGGTTGTGTTGCTAATGTATTCTATTACTTTAGTAAAAATTGTATGCTATATGTATTACATAAGTAATTTGCCATAAGTTTTAATACCTTACTGCTGTTAAGCCAAAAATATACTTAATTCAATCTACAACACATTTTTTTTCAAAAAATCATATATTTTATATCAAAGAACAAGTACCTATCTCATGTATTCCAATGTAACAAAATAATTTTTCAATTATGATACCACACAAACAGCAAAATATTTAATTAAAAACATATAGCTATGACGCAGGAGCAGTAACCTTTCGACATCCTCTAAAGCGTATAAACGACCAGAATAAATAACTTCATTTAACTGATATAAACTAACCTTTATCAGATCGGTCAATTACAATAAAACAATGCGAACGTGATGTACTTTACATCCTGAGCAACAAATCTGATCTTTATCGCACTATGGGAAAGGTAAGGCAGTTACCATTAAAAAAGATGAGCCCTACAGGTACAAAGGTGACAGTGAATCTCCTCGTGACAATACTGTTGGGAATAATGGTAGAATGGTAGCCAGCTGACGGGAGGTGCCTTAACGCCCGTCGTCATGGCAACGCGAAGGGTGGCTAACCTGACATATACACAAATCCCAACAAAAAAGGGGCGCTTCGACCTCTAATCTCACACGGATTTAGACTCTAACCCATAAACCGGAAGGTACAATTTGACGCGCCATCAAACATCGCTTACGGCCTTTCTCCTTTATGGCATTATTGGGATGCGTGTATTGTGTTTTGGGTTCCATCTTTGCTTTTTAAAATTGGAGATATCTCTCTCGCTCCCTCTACTGACTTCGGTTAATCTCCTCCAACCGCACTTGTGTAATTATTCCTTTCTCTTTTTTTACGATATTTTAAACAGTTTTAAAGTTTTTGTTGAAATAAGAACGTCCATAAATGTTATTGCGGCAGTAAAAGCGCAGTTTTGGTAATTTATTGTTCGTGTAAACGAGCCATCGGACTCTTGGTCGAGTTATTTGATTTACGGACTTGCTGTTTTTACTTTGTAACACTTTAAATCCGTTTAAAAGGGTAGTCGTATCAAGTAATCAGAGATAATTTAGGATCGTCATAATTTTTTTGATTTTACTTGAATTTCTTTATAAAATAGCCTTGTTGCGTCGAAACACATCAACCGCTAGAGTAACATTTCTTGTCAATTACACTATTTTGACAAAATTACAAATAGATAAAGTGCTTTCCGTCACGACATTAACATTGATTACTAAATCTATGTTCCTTAACTGATGATAAATGAGCGAGATCACGTGCTAATAATGCGTTTATTAGGTAATATTAGTAACGTTGGCAAATATTAGCAGAATTTGGAATTGTATTAGTTATTCGTGTTTAAAATAAAATCCTGTGATGGTCCGCGAACAAGCTTAAACTGAATTATTGCATTGGACATTGGACGTATGTTTGCTCTTCTTCCGATGTAAATTACCGGACTTATGCTAGCCGCATAGCATGTTCTCGTTTATTCCAAAAATAGTCTATTAGAGTAGAAAAGTTACAGTTCTTCAAGCTACAGCTTAGGTCTTTCTAAATGATTATAAGGACAAAGCGTCTTAAGAATCAACAGTTACCGATATTACGTATTCCTCAACAAAAATTGCCAGTTTTCAAGGTAAATAGCCAAAAAAACCTTTGTAATTCAATAGCTTATAACATTGCATTATTCTAATTGAGATACACAACGAGGCGC
Source organism: Cabera pusaria (assembly GCA_954871355.1). Classification (NCBI taxonomy): domain Eukaryota; kingdom Metazoa; phylum Arthropoda; class Insecta; order Lepidoptera; family Geometridae; genus Cabera; species Cabera pusaria. Next base: position 11,191,032 of record OX940895.1, on the reverse strand, counting down.
CTCTTTGTGAGATTCGACAGCCTTTGACCACAAATCAACTGAATGTGAGTTTCAACTATTGATACCCAAATACAGATAGGTATCGCCCACCATTGAATGGTAAATACCACTGGTCACTATTCAGTGGGAAATTAACATTTTAATTCAACGAATTGGTTTATATTGAATTGAATTGTATCTCATTAATATATCGTGATTTTATCGAAACGAGAACTTTTAATTGACTTTAGCACTTATTTGCGGTTATAAGAAATAATTTCTACTTTACTCATTCACTTTAATTTGATTAATATGTTAATAAGTGCATACTAACGCTCGCGAAAATATAATAGTTTATATACCAATTCATTAAAATAATGATTTTAATGAACTGGTAGAACCAACAACATTACCTACAGAATCATAATACTCTCAAATAGGCTCGACTTTTAGGTATCTTACTTTGCTTTAAAAATATTAAAGTGTCCACAACATCAATTAAAATAATCCATTAGTCGTATCTATACCTTTTTAACGTGATCAGGGCCAGCCTACACAGTCGGGCATTCCGACACTCCGTTGGTCCGCTATCAATTTTATACACGATGGGAAGGCTATTTATCTTACCTTATTTATTGGCTGACTCGAAAACCAGTCCTGAGAGACCCAACCGCTTCGTGAACTCGGCATTTACCTGTCTATGTATACTTATCCTGCAGCACGTATGCATCGTAGATATACTGTGAATGCTCATATTTGCTGCTGACTAATCCAGGCTAAATGAACCGGTAACATTTTAAAAATATCCACGTATGACTTCAAAGGGTTCACGACTTTCACGATTTCTTAGAAAGTATCTCTGCGACTAAATAAAAGGACACCTTACAAAGCATTAGAAAGTTGCGCAACCCTTCTTTACGCATCCCTGACTTTTTGTAGCGATTCCTTTTTAGAAAAGACACTATTGTTCGCGGACCGTTTGCTTCTAACCCTTTCCGTTACTTATTTATTTGATTATATTGTTTTTACTTATTTTTGTTGTAAGATCTTGTCTGACCCAACCTTATTCTAACCACTGGCGAGGTATCTCGTACATACTGCAATTAATCTACATCGGCCGGCCGCAGTAGCGGATAGCTCGAGAATTAACTTTAGTGCCGCAATAAAATCTTTAATGACCCATTAAAATCTAAAATGGTATAAAAGTGAAATTGAATGGATTTTACTCGAAGTATCTCGCGAATCCGTGCCGCTGGATATTGATATATGATGCAATAAATCGATCACAAAACGTTAATGTAATTGTAAATTTAAAGTTATTGCTCAGAATCGCATATAAATAGAAGTTTATGTGTCATTGTTAATAATATGGTTTTATCTTTGTTTCCAGGACCGAACGGATGTCCGAGGAGGCGAGGGCGGCAGACGTACACGAGGTTCCAGACTCTCGAGTTAGAGAAGGAGTTCCACTTCAATCATTACCTGACGCGTCGGCGCAGGATAGAGATCGCACACGCGCTCTGCCTCACAGAGAGACAGATCAAAATCTGGTTCCAGAATCGACGCATGAAGTTAAAGAAAGAACTGCGCGCAGTCAAAGAAATAAACGAGCAGGCGCGCAGGGAAAGAGAGGAGCAGGACAGAATGAAGCAGCAGCAACAAGAGAAGCAGGCGAAGCTCGAAGGACAGCACCACGGCCACCACGTGACCCACCATCACGACCCGATGAAGATGCCTATCGACAAGGGCTCCAACGACCTTATAAAAGTGAACAAAGTCCCGACGTAAGGTGCGCGCACCGTATAGGCGATCATGACTGATTCTGTATCATATAGTGTGAATGGAAGTGTTGCGTCCATGGGGACCGCGGCGGCGTTAGTCGATTCGTATCCACTAGTTTTATGTTTGCGGCTGGTTTGAGTGTGGTCTCGTGTCGAGGCGTTCAGTGACTTTTATTTTATAATGTTCCTTTAGTGCGAAGGACTTGCCCTCGTGTCGTTCGCTGGTTGGACAAGTTGGTGATGTGCTTTAAGCATTTATATTTTGTTGCCATAACCACACCCTTGTATTGCAATAATATTTTTACTAAAATTTACAAAAGTTAGTAATCGCTCTAAGATTTAAATAGGAGCCCGAGTGAACTTCGGTGTTGTTAGTTAAGATTTTAAATCTGTGAATCTCATAGTATTTATTGCTACCACTTACTGTAATCCATTATGTTATATTATTTTATAATTGATAGATATTATTATATTATGTACATTTTGATGTATATTTTATTATTTGTTCGCTGTTAGCGGACTGGTTATGTTTTGAGATCATATTTTTTTATGATTGTAAAATTTGTTGTATTTTATCAGTTGGCTTCAAAATGTTTTTTTTTTATTATTTTCATCAGACTTTGATTGAGTTCAGTTTTTAGGATTTAAGTCAGTCAATTGTTGTTTTGAGTTAAAAATATTTTTTTTTTATACAAGTAACGTTATGATTGTCATGCAACATTAAAATAAACCAACATAGCTAATTTAATAAGAAATTAATGAATAATATAAACAAAATACGTATGGAAGTACAATTGAGAATAGGTCTTCGTCGTATCTAAGATTATGTTTTATAATTCTCTCTTCGAAAATAATTCATATATAAAAGTAGAAGGTATTTTTTGATATTTCTAAGATGAAATACCGTGTCCATAGTTAAAGAAATAGAATGCAACAAAAATGAACTAAAATGGCATGGAACTGCAAAAGGTGTGTCCATGTATCTCGAGTCATCTCATGTTCAAAATTATATACGTAACGATGATACATATAATTAATTAACAATAATGTGACTAATTATAAATTTTACACGTAATATTAAAAGTTGAATAGAATAAGTGTATTATATTAAATAGATTGATAGGTTCGACTTTGTATGAAGTATTTGCTAAGACTTAGATAATTTACTGCATAAACAAACCAGTTATCTGAAAAATTCACGCTATTTGTGTAGGGAAAAATTAAGTTCCTTTTACGAGATACAAAGGTTTCGTTGCTATTTTTCGGAGTCGAGACAACGATTTAATTATGTTTCCTGCAATTTTATGCAGTTTTATGCACATTTGAATTAACTGGTTAACCTTAAACTCACAACTGGATTACGCTAAAATACAAAATGGCATAGCTTTCAAAAAAACTTAAACCTCTTACTACCTTTTTGAAATTATACTACTCGCTTTCAGTCCATATTGTGCCAAAATATTTATATTTAAAATTGCACTTTCAAGCTTTTATCAAGCGCGACCAAATTTTTTTCGAAAACTCAATACGTAATCAGAACAAAAATTTATGATAATTAGTCTTGATAGTCACCATTATACGTAAATTAATGTCAGGGTAGAATTAAAAAATAAATTCTATAAAATTAATAATAAAGTTGGATTTTCGCTTGATTTTTGTAAAATCACATCTCAAAATCTGTCCACGGTGTCATTCGATTTATTATTAATATATGTAGCTGTACTATGTTTACTGTCGTGATATCATTAGAAGGGAATAAGTCAATAGATGTATCACATTTGAATCAATAATTTCTTTCAAGTCATAAGCAATAATTAAAACCTTTTAAGTAGAGAAGTAAAATAGATTTAATAACAAACGCATTGTCAAAAGAAAAAGCGTAAGATGTTATCTAACTCTAAAGTACACTACAGTAAATAACTGGACAATTTATAACATTGCGTACCAAACTAATAAAAAGTACTACGTACTACGTAAGTACCAAACTAATAAAAAGTACTAATATCAATAGATACAATCATTAATCTGTAATTCCTACAAGATCTTTTGATTGCACTGAAGTTTGTATTTTTCTAGTAAGTGGAATATATCTCTACTAATAACTTCGTAAAAGCCATATTTCCCATTCAAGATTAAATTTAAGGTTGTCGTTAGAATAAATCCTTATCCCATCCTAATTTAAAAAATAATCGAGAGTTGAAAATCGAACAGAATGTACTTAAGTAACGTCGTTTTTAAGTAGGCTTTACATAAATTATAAAATGCATAGTTATAAAGTAGAAACATGTAATAAACGTTAAGCGTAAATCTGATGTTAGTATTTGAATTAAAAACCCGCTTTAATAATTTAGTGTTTGTAGTTGTTTGTTCTTTGATGGAAAGTTAGAAAAGTTTGTTCGCGAATGGCTCGTTCTCTATAGGAATGTTCTTGGGAAAAGCTTTGATTCTTCTCAGGAACGAAGGGAAATCGATGCTTTCACAAAAAGGGACGTACACACGCACGGAGTTGTTTGAACACATTGTGTGTATACGAAATTAAATTGTTATTCTTGCATTATTAGTTGTTCATTTGTTTTCTTTGTTGGGGATAGTGCAAATTAGTCAAGATATCTTCCTGCAACGCATGTAACAAATAAATCCTAATTCCAAGTCTTAAAAGACAATGTCCATTTAGGCCTGAACAAATTGCTCAAGTCACAGCTTTGAGGCATATACAAAGTGGACAATGTATTTTATTTAGGAATTACTCAATCGTGACAGTAGCTAACAATTGACACCGTTGCAGTTGCAATATCTTTGCTATTAGTTCCCACATTAAGTTTCTAAAACATAAAATCTTGTAACATATTATCATATTATATAGGTATGTACGTCCATTGATTTATGTCAGTTGTCTTTATTGTTTTTGCGTCGTAAAGAACTGTTATTCACTTCAAACAATGAGCAATTTGCTAAATAGATTATATACATCCTCCATCCATTTTGCTGTCTTGCCATATTGCTAGTGTTTTGTAGACTGTAGGTAATGTACCTAACTGAGCATTAATAGCAGTTATTTTAATTATTACGTGTGTAAGCGACATTACGTTATATTTGTGGGTATTTCTTCTGTACTTTCACTTATTTGTAGAAATAGTATCAATTCACAATTATTTTTTTATGAAAAAAGTTAGCAAACAAGCAAACGGCCCACTTGATAGGAATCTATGAGCACTTGCAACACTAGAGGTGTCACTCATGCGTTACCAAAAACAATTTAAATAATTTATATTTACTATCTCCATAAAAAATTTAAATAATATTTTCAAATTTATGATTACACGCCTATATTTTGTTTTCTTATTTTAGACAACTCTAGTTAGATTCGCTTTGGTAGCAATATAGAAAATATTTCCATTGTAGAATTTTGTGGAGAGTAAATAGTCCAATTTCTTTATTGGAAAGTTTATTATTTTCTTATTATGGTATTTGATGACGTAATATCGCTTACCTGTGGTATATTATACCTAAGTAAAATATTATTGTACCTTCGTAATAAAAATGCAATTCCGTTTTGAAATTCTGTTTAAGTTTACTTATTGTTACGTTAACGTTATAGGTATTCAATATTCATTAGAATTTTCATTTAATGTTTCTTTGACTTTAAAAGTAACAAGACTTCCGTTCTTATGTTTAATATATTAAAATAATCGATCAATTTTATCTTTAATGTAGCTATGTATCTATGTACCTATATCTATATTTTTGAATATAGTAATTAAAGGTCGTCTTAATCTTAAGTAATTGTAAATAGTTGTGAAGGTTTTATGTGGCGCATTATTTTTTGTTTATTTTTTTTTTGTTTATGTTATGTATGTATTTATGTATTGAAGTAATCGTGTTAATGAGACACTTGGCCATTGTAAAGAGAAACTTTCGATAATCTTCCTTTGGAATTGAACGTAATAGAGGAGTCAAGTAATGGTGGTTTGTATATTAAAACGGTTGTGAATCCGCGATTTTGATAATTTTCGCAACGCTTATCGACCGACGTAACTTGAGCTGCCTTTCTGAATACTTTCAAATATTCCAAGGTCTGATTACAATGGACGATTGCTCTCATACGCGATCCTATGTGACTGTGTCGTGGTATATAAGCAAATAGTTGGGTGATTGTATATGAAACCCGCATTCAATATTCTAATATTAATTTCAAAAATTCAAGAGAATAAAGAGTTAATAAAATGTATGGCTATTTTGTTACTTTAAGCATCCCTTATCCTTTCCTAATAATAATACTTAATAACAGATTATTAATATTTATAACAAATTCACATTAAAGATGGTAGCTAGCTACCTTAATAAGCAATAAGCTGGCCAAGTGCAAGTCAGACTCGCACTCGTAGGTAGGGTTCCGTAACACAGTTAAGTATTCCATAACTATGATTTTTCGCAACTACAAAATTAACTTTGTTTTTCATAGTGTTTGTATGAAAAACAAAGTCATCTTTGCGGTCGCTATATCTCAAAAACTGCTGGCTGTATTAGTAATTAATTAATTAAATAGTAATTTGAGAAAAAATGATTTTAGGAACCTCAATGTCATTTTTAAAGACCTATCAATAGACACCCCACACGTATAGGTTTGAAGAAAACATTTTTTTTTGTTTCAGTTCCATGTATGGGATGCCCCCCCTTAAACTTTTTTTTTTACGTTTGTATAAAAATTGGAAAGCGGTTTACAGAATACATCTACTTTTCAAGTTTCAATTCTGTAGTCCTAACAGTTTCGGAATAAAATGGCTGTGACATACGGACGGACAGACAGACAGACAGACATGACGAATCTATAAGGGTTCCGTTTTTTGCCATTCGGCTACGGAACCCTAAAAATGTTAGCTGCAATGACTATATTAATTACTAGCGACTCGCCTCAGCTTTGCACGGGTGCAATGTATATACATACTAATGTGGAGTAACAATTCCATCATACATGTTTTTTATAGTGTTTTAAAAGAATAATACGTTGGACGAATTTTCCAGTCGGCTAGATTTCTTCCGACATCTTGTACAATATCGTAATATATCAACAAATGCACACAATATTAAACTATAGGTGCGAGTAAACATTCCTCTTAAATAACTGTATCTCTTGATGAAAGCTACATTAAAAGCCGTTGCGAAGTTTAGATGAACAGATGGCGGGAAGCGACTTTATTATACTAAGTTCAGCCGCTTCATCCATTAAGGAGTGAATTTTGAAAAAATGTTTCTTAGCGGATACCTTAGTCAAAATAACTATCTGCATGTCAAATTTCAGCGCAATCCGAAAAAATATTGATTTCAGACTTTGTTACCCCACTTCACCCTTTAAGGGGTGGAATTTCGAAAGAGCCTGAAACACGTATTTACTTACTTAAGTACTTGCGTTAAGTTTCGAATATAAAAGAGTATCTTATCTTGTTTCTCCATACAAACTTTGAACCCCCGTTTCATCCCCTTCGGGGGTGAATATTGAAAAATATTTTCTTAGAGGTAACTAACGTCGTAATAACTATCTGCATGCCAAATTTCAGCGCAATCCGAAACAATATTGATTTTCACACTTTGTTACTCATTTCACTCTCTTAGGGGTGGAATTTCAAAAAACCTGAAACACGTGTTTGTTTATTTTTTTACTGAAGCACTTGTGTGAAGTTTCAGATAGAAAACACTATCTAATCTTGTTTCTCCATACAAACTTTGAACCCCCATTTCATCCCCTTAGGGGATGAATTTTGGAAAATCCTTTCTTAGAATACCCATACGTACTAAGACAAGTATACCCTCCAAATTTCAAGTCTCTACGACCAGCGGTTTAGGCTGTGCGTTGTCTGTCAGTCAGTCAGTCAGTATGTCAGGAAAAAGATTCTTATAGTATTAGATGACTCCATCCTGCAATTGGATACCAGGGACGTAACTATTGGATGCACTATCGCTGCATGGTGGACATTCCACAAACCTATTCGAAGCGTTTTGCTCTTACATTCATCATAAGTATACCAAATAATAGAATTTCTTGATAGATTCTTAAAAAGTAGGTACAATTCGGATCTTCAAGTCGCGAGTGAACAAGTAATACCTATTTTCTATGAAAGCGTGCTTCATATAGATTTACATCTTTGTCACTAGAAGGATAGTGGTCATACGACTTCCTTTATAAAAGTTGCTTTCGATTACTCACAATATGTTAAAAGTAGTTTTATAATATGTCGAGTATGGCTACGCAAGTCTGTCTTGCGACTCTTTAAAAAGTCGGTGTTAAATTTCACCTAGTCTAGATAGATTAGATTAGTTAAAAACATATTTGAAAAATCTACGACTTTTAGTATGGTAGTATTAGGTAATAAAGACAATTAAACTTGCCTTTTTTATACCTTATGCTATATTTATTATATGCTTATGCTATATTATATGCTAGCGTTTGACCACTATATCACCTGGTGGTAAGCGATGACGTGTTCAAAGATGTTGAACACGCTAGGCCTAGAATGGTTTGAGTTTTAAAAGCTGCCGTGCTGCATACATTTTTTTAGAACATCGCTTGCAACAGAACTGTTTGTGCCATGCCTTTAGGTACTGCCGATAATAGACGGAATATAACGGTTTAACATAGTATTTACAGATAATTCATTATTTTCCTTTATTACATAATGTAATCATACCTATCCAAGATCATATCTATGATGACGTTAATAATATTTTTAGATACTTCAAACATGTAAATGTAATTTTCATAGCAAAATATACCTATTGGATAATATTGATTTTTAATTTATAACTCTTTTTTAGGGTTCCGTACCCAAAGGGTAAAACGGGACCCTATTACTAAGACTCCGCTGTCCGTCTGTCTGTCTGTCTGTCTGTCAGTCTGTCTGTCTGTCTGTCTGTATGTCTGTCTGTCTGTCCGTCTGTCACCAGGCTGTATCTCATGAACCGTGATAGTTAGACAGTTGAAATTTTCACAGATGTATTTCTGTTGCCGCTATAACAACAAATATTAAAAACAGAATAAAGTTAAAAATAATAGAGGGTCCCCATACAAGAAACGTGTTTTTTCAGCATTTCATGCCATCTATGAACGCTTAGTTAGGTAAACGTCCCATAGATGGCGTTATATTGAAATGTCGATCCATAACACCTTTGTTAGACGTTAGATGACGTTATAAGAAATAAAATGTTTATTAATTATTATTTTTTGCTGGCGAAAAATGATAGTAGTATTTTTTGCTCTTATGATTTATGATCTTATAAAATACTGTAGTGTGGTACGGAATCATACAAGTGCGAGTCTGACTTGCACTTGGCCAGTTTATTTTTTAAAGCATCCAAAATAATAACAAGAAAAGTAAAGCGTTTTGCCCGTTGTTTTTAGAGACATATTGAAACAATAATAGGAAAAATCATTGTCACCTTTCTGACTTCACCAAAATTACCTAATGTAATCGGTACCTATTATATACAATTTTAATACTTCTTATGAACAAGGAAAACATTTTGCCACATATCAAAGACCCTTGTCCGCTTTTTATCCTTGTTAACTTCTCAAAACACACTCGAGTGTCACTTGACTGAGCTTATCTTCCTACAGGCGTCATGACATACCTACTTAGAGCAATATTAATTCCCGCTGTCACTAATGAATTTTCTGTCAGCAAGTCGTTCATATAACATTACACTGTCAAATTTAACAATTTCACAAAAAAAGTCTTCGCCCCTAATACTCGAATGTCCCTAAATACCAATAACGCTTGTCGGGTCTTGTCCCCGTCAAAAACAAACCATGACTTATGCCCATTATGTATTCAGCCATTGCCATTTTCCATTCTCCACAGACACTGGTGCTGTCAAATAAATTTCAGACCTACGGAATTCACAATAGGTGGGACCGTACTATTGAACCGAAAATCGCATAGCAATCCACTCGCTCTCGCAAACAAAAAGCGAGAAGGAACGCTTGAGTGGCGCAAGCGATTCCCGTTCCGTATTGCGACCAATTTTTTGTCCCGACCTTTCGTCTAATACTTTGCCTTTATAGTTTTTGTTGATAGTTTTTTTACGTTCGACTATCTTCGGCATTACCTTTATGGCGCCTGATATCTAGGGAACGATCATAGCAAATTCTAATGGCTGTTAAAAGTCGCTAAAACGACTTGTTGTGGGCAAAACAAATTCGGTTGCTCTTATGTTAAGTTTATGGGAAACTATCGCATTAACCTTATGGGGGATTAGATTGAAGATAGTAATCTCGTGTTTAGTAAATTGTGAGATTTTTGATCTGAAGCGGGACTATATTATGTTTGTACTATTACGAATTCGACGTTTGAAATGTGAACGTAAAATGAAATCAAAATGCCTTGTCTATATTTCTCAGAGCATGTATAATTAACGTTTTTTATTAAACTTACAAAGTCAAAGTCAAAGTCAAAGTCAAAGTCAAAGCATTTATTCAGTATATGGGCAAATTAAAAATTAGCACTTACACACGTCAAATAACATTAAATAGATCATATTCAACAAAAAATATAGATATAACAGAAACATAACGCTTTGAATTTACAAAAAAAAAACAAAGGTATTGAGCCATTCAGCTTTCATCTAGACGTCGAACGTCACACTTAAAACACATGTTTAATTCCCCTTATTAATGTAGGGTTGCCAACCGTACCATTACGTGCACCCGCATTACTTACTTACGGAGATTTTACTTAATTTTTCAGGTAGGTACTAATATACATTCAGGTATTTATAGGTAATTTATTTATAAATATATATCTTATAATGAGTGAGTGGCTTTTAAACCGTAAGCACATATTTTCACTACATGATGATTTTCTAGCATTGCGGTGGTATATCGCATTGACACGAAATGCCTTTTAAATGATAAATTCCACAACTTCAAAGAATCAAACTGAAAAATACAACTCCAGAACATTTAAATAGTCCTAAGGTTTAGCTTGATTATCCTACTTTAAATAAGGTTTATTTTAAAAACTTTTAATATAAATACCTATGGATTTGTACAGAGTTATTTATGAAAATAGCTGGAATCTCATCTAGCAGTCTGCCATTAAGCGCCGATGCGTCCTGGGGCATAGACTGGGCCAATTTCATGGTCTAACGCTTCCCGCCCTGCATCTGAATCACTTAATACGTGTCACGTATTTCAGATATTGATTCTATTGCTATGGAGATAGCAAGCCAAACTGTCTTGACTGGTACTATATAACTTATATAACTTATAACTTATATTTATATTAAAATAAACAAGCAAAACTATACAATCATTTTGTATAAACTCCAGTATGCCTTATTTAATGTCATTATGCTTTTAATGCCCTGAGCTTGAAATGATGAGCGATATAATAATATCTTATTTTGTTTTTTTTTTCATATCAATGGGAATGATAAGAGAAAAAAATATTTTCTTCTGTCCCCTCGTACTTAGCTGTGGGTCAAATAGGAGATAGCTTATAAATGTCCTGTTTATCCGCCTAGGGACAGACAGGTTACTGTCTGTTTACTGTCTGATAGCTTATATGTCCTGTTTATCCACCTAGGCACACACAGTAACGTACCAAATACAAGAGTAGTTTGATTTATATCATTATCCCTTAGAGCTAAGTGAGGTAAAAATGAAACTCTGCCTTTCCTGTAGCTCACCATAGACATTTCAAGCTATGTATTATTGACATTTACATAGCCTTTAATTCATATATTAAATACATGTTAGTTAAATTAATGTAAATTAAAAAAATATTTAAATTAAATATTTATGTTGATTTAAGAACAGTGAACGTGAATTGCAAAAGAATTTCCAAACCCGTTTCCCGATATGTAATAGAGCCAGTCTGAATTGAACATGGCGACTGCGATCCGCTTGCAAACTATTCCGGATACGATAGAAAACTCCATCCTTTTATTTTATTCCCTTTTTGCTTTTATTCTATCGGGAAAATTGTTTCGTTTCATTGTGTAGGAGGTTACCTATCTTTTATTTATTTCTACCTACAGTTAAGTCTTGACTTGATATTGAATAAGTACAAGTAGCTGTGTTCTTTAAAAAGTTTCTTAAAAGTTTTTAAGCGCTTTTCCTTCGCGTAGCTGAATAAATGATCGAAACTGAATGGACAATATGCTCAAATTTCGATAGCTTACTGAGGTTATAATGACATGTTAAATCTAAGGTCCCGAATGATTGAACAATTCAAATGATCGTAGGCCATTTCAGTGACTTTTCGTAAGCCCTCAGTTACACAACTGAGTTCAGCCAATATAAAGTTTGAAAAATGATTGTATAGCTTATAAGACCCTGATAATTTCCTAAATATGTTGTCTGCCAGACTCTCCTCACCTTTACACTTGTAAATTTATAGAAAAATACCTATATAAATAAAATGTTAGAGATTTACAATTTGCAGTGCAGAAGAAAAGAAAGAGGTTTATTTTGTTTACTAATAGGTACTTAACGCTTAAATCTTTTGTATAGAATATAAAGACGATATCAAACTAAATTCATACTTTGATTGATTTTACCAATTGTGCAAATTATAACATTATCAAGCTAAAGAAATCGGTTCGGCCTCGGCCATATCAGTCGTAGCATCGTTAACAGTTGGGGTAAATGAGTTCTGGAGACCGTGGATTAGCCAATGTTGTGTAAGATGGCTTTAGAATAATAGAAATTATATTCTCAAAGTAGCTGCCAAGAGCTGAATTGCAAGAACATGCCAAGAACTGGAGTTTTTCGGCTTCAAAGCCGAATCTTGTAATGAGGCTAATATGGGCAACATTGCTAACAGAAATCTGTATATGTCGGTATCTAAAGAAAAATAACATATGTACGCGTGTTATATACATCTATTGTAAAAATTCTTCTAAAGAAATGTCTAAAATAAATTTAATAAACAAAAACAAATGGTATGGTCCCATAGACGATTAGAGTAACATTATTATAACTAAGTTCGAGATTTTTTTTTTAAATTCTATAGTTTAGTGAGAGATGCTGATCAAGTCAATGTTACCATGTTCTGACAATATTACTGAAGTAAGAGGATACCTAATTTCGAATAGATCATACCTATGAAAGTTGATCTCATATCGTCATCAACAAAAAAATAAACTGGCCAAGTGCAAGTCAGACTCGCACTCATAGGGTTCCGTATCACAGTAGAGTATTTTATAACTATAATTTTTCGCCAGTAAAAATTAACTTTGTTTTTTATAGTGTTTGTATGAACAACAAAGTTATTTTTGCGGAAAACATTTTACCACTTTAGAAGTGCCAATTTTTAAAATGATTGACTTTGAGAAAAAAATGGTTTTTCAATCCTCAATGTCATTTTTAAAGACCTATCTATAAACATCCCACACGTAACGGTACGATGAAGTTTTTTTTAGTTTCAGTTCCATTTTTGGGAAGCCCATACATGGCTTCGTAGGTAACCCCTTAATCTTTTTAACCGAATTCACAAAAAAAGAGGAGGTTCTCAATTCGTCGGAATCTTTTTTTTAAGTATGTTCACAAATTACTCAAAGATGCCTGATCCGATTTGGAAAATTCTTTGTTTGTTTCAAAAGGTACCCTTCCCAGGTGGTCCCATTCAAATTTTAACGAAATCAACCAAACCATTTTTAAAATATAAACATTTTATACTACTAATACATACGACGCATTTACTTATCTCGACGACTTACTCGTACTACTAACTACTGGTACAGATTATGTAATAGTTACTAAGTCTACTGGCTACTTTGACTAGCGCGACGTTTAAAGTCAGTTCTTTTAGTTTTTTAAACGATCTTAAATTATTTTGTATAAAAATCGTAAAGCAGTTCACAGAATACACCTATACCTACCAAGTTTCAACTGTGTAGTCTTAATAGTTTCGGAATAAAATGGCTGTGACATACGAACGGGCAGACAGACGGACAGACGGACAGACAGACAGACATGACGAATCTATAAGGGTTCCGTTTTTTTCCATTCGGCTACGGAACCCTGAAAAGTTTAATATAAGCGTAGTCTTAAAACGTATAGACGGAATTTCATGAATCGTAGCTAAGAACACTCTTGATTAAGGCAACTATCAAACAAAAAAGAAACAAAATCAAAATCGATTCACCCGTTTAGGTACCGCAACGACACAGACATACATGATCTGTATGTATGTCTGTGTCGTTGTGGTACATTTATTATTTTATAAAGGCACGTATTTTCCGTATTATGCCATACATCTATGCACATAGACCGACACTTATTGGTAGATCTTTTCACATCTAGTATCTAAATAAAATCTGTAAATAAAACATTAAATTAAAAAATCAAAAAACCTGACTGCGCAAAAATGAAGTGTTAAAAAACGAACTGAAAAGAAAAAAACAAGTAAGTCTAGTAGTTTAGACTTCTGTTTAGGGATATCAAAAAACTATACCATTTAAATTCTTTCTCGGTCGATACACTCATAAAAAAATTATACATTGTTATATGGAATATAGAGACTTTAACAGTCGGGGCACATTAATGGCTTAACGTGTGGGGATTAATGTGTCCCGACTGTTAAAGTCTCTATATTCCATTTAGTTATCAAAATTATCAAAATCGACCCACGCGTTTGGTCTCTAGTGTGCCACAAAGGAACAAACATACATACATACATACATATATAGACTGATAAACACATTACCTCTCCTTTGCGTCGCGCAGTCGGGTAAAAATACAAATAATAAACCACCGCTCTTTTTCATATTGCCGCCAGAGCACGACTACCACAGCTACTTTAAATTCGTATAACGTCTTTGAAGTAACTCAAGCGCAAATATCAATGACCTAACACAGAAAAAAAACCTACCTTAATCTCGAGAAACAAAAAACGCTAAGTGACTTGTTTTACTAATTTCTTAAATTAGAAATAAGACAGTCAAACCACATTCGAATAACAATTATAACGAATTTGGAATACGTTCATGTATGTTAAGTAGGTTATTGCTAAGTTTCAAACTTAAACAATTTAGTGACTCCGAAACACAGTAACAGTAACACAATTGAAAATATACAGAATATAAGTTTGTATGATTATTCATGACTAGCAGCCCGCCCCGGCTTCGCACGGGTAGAACATATATGCCTGCAAAATGTGCATCAGTTTGTTGCATCGAATATAAAATAGGAACTTATTTAACAATCATCGTCATATTTCAACCAATTTACACAAAACCTTAACGAATTATGCACTTAAACCTTCCTCATAAACACTCTGGCTATTGGTGAAAACCGCATGATAATCCGTTCCGTAGCTATTGAGATTATTGCGAACAGACAGACAGACGCAGTGATGAACTTTGTTTTATAATACTTACGTATTGATATTGGACGGCCCTTTGGCGTAAAGGATAGTTACCCTGATTCTAACCCGACAGTCGTTGGTTCTAATCCTAGCTATATACCTACCAATGAAAGTTTTATGTGCATTCATGAATCATGAGTTTTCGTACAGTGGTAGTGGAATCATTAAATCTACCAAAAAGTAGCTTACCACCAAGGAGTACATCTGCCGCCGTAACCTTACGGCGTTCCCCGACGCAAAATGTAGGGGTAATATACGTTTAACGTGTGTATCTGTGTGTCTGTCTGTAGCATCTTAGCACCTAACCGGATGAACCGATTTTGTTTTTATTATTGATAGTTTTTTTTGTGTGATATAGATGTCTTCATCGAGAGTTTTCTTAGCTTTGATTCATGAAAATTCGTTCAATCGTTATAAAATTATGAGCTTTTTTCTAGTTAATTGCGATATGAAATCAACTTTCATAGGTCTGATCAATTCGAAAATCTTCTTCTTCAACGATATTGTAAGAACATGGAAGCCTCCTGGACTCTACAGAATACTCAAATCCTCACCAACTTACAGCTCAGATTTTAAATGTCGTGATTAGAGTCATTGGAAAAAGCTATTATACATAGATCAGTCGGGGTGGTTTAAAATATTATATTATATTATTATATACATAGATGAATATTATTTTATACAATAGATCATATTATTACACTATGTTGACTTAAAATTGATTGTGATCGGTGGGGATCTACAGCATAGCTAAGCTTATAATAATATTTTCGCAGTAACTATGACCTAATCTGTGGTTTCACTGCAAATATTTTATTAATTTTGCGATGCGTGTTTGTGAAATTCGTGATATTTTCTAGAGTTTTCATTTGAACTATATACTGTAAAGGACAATTTTAATGAATCATATGTGGCCAAGCTAATTAATGTAATTATTTGGATAAGGATTAATACTATATACTTGAAAATAGCCTTGGAAGTTATGAAATATTTTTTAACAAAAATTTTAAGATTAAAATGGTTACTGTGAGTCAACCTTAAGAGATAGACATATGCTGTCGCTTTTTTGTAGGTCTTATTAAGTTGTACAACTTTTGCATAGAAAATATTCTTCTATATATTTTCAATTAAGCAGCGTTCGTAAGAAACGTGTTTTTTCAACCGTTTATTTGCCGACTTAGGTTGCAAATTAGGTCTCCACGAATGTACCTTTGATTTAAACGGGATAATATATAGCCTATTTTCATTCCGAAAGTCAATTCTATGTATTAGTGTAAGAATTTTTTAAATCGGTTCAGTAGTTTTTGAGCTTACTCATTACAAACATACAAAAATACAAAAATACAAATGTTCTCTCTTTATAATATTAGTATAGATTTGCATTTGCATTAATGTCCGAGTATCAAGTCAATGCTACCATGATCTTACTACTCGTATGTATTAAAGTATGAGGATACTAAATTTGGAATGGATCCGACTAAATTAAAGTTGATCTCATAACGACATAAAATAGAATAACCGACCAAGTGCGTGTCAGGCCACGCGCAGTGTAGGGTTCCGTAGTAAGGGTAGCCCTTATTCAACGCAAGCCTTTACCCGTTTTAAATAAGCAACTAGGTACTTCGTCTTTGTCACTTTAAAGGATTTATTCAAAGGATTTTGTATTTGGTACAAACCGCTATAGTTTTCCTTTAAAGTTCATGAAATGCACTATTATCACGATTTTTCCAGATTTTTGAAGCCAGCATTTTAGCTTTTAGAGGGGGAGGGAGGGGTTCCCCCCCTCCCTCCCCCTCTACCTACTAGAACAAAAATTTGCAATGTAAAGTTTAATATTTCGTATATGGAGCATTCAATCGAAAAATAGTATTAGCAACCCTGAATTCATTTTAAAAGACCTATTCAACGATACCCCACACGATGGGGTAGACGACGAAAAAAAAATTCATCCCCACTTCTCATGTAAGTGAGCTACCCTAAAAAAAATATTTTTCAAAATTTTATTTCACCACTTTGTTGGCGTAATTTATATACATACCCCTACAAAATTACAGCTTTCTAGTATCAACGGTCTCTTAGCAAAACCTCGGACAGGCAGACAGACAGTCAGACAGACGGACATGACGAAACTATAAGGGTTCCTTGTCTTGGGACTACGGAACCCTAAAAAAGGTCATAAATCTTCAAACGGATAAACGGATTCTTACGAATTAAATGTATCCCACCTATCAAACAAAAAAAAAATAGTTTATCCGTTTGGGCGCTAGCCCAAACGGATAAACTAATTTTTTTTTGTCTGTTTTTGTTTGTCTGTCAGTGGCATCCTAGCGGATATAGACACACACATACACAGATACAAAGCGTCATACTTATAACACCCGTTTTTTTGTCGGAGGCTAAACATCTTCACGAGTACGTTTTTTAAGTCAAAATCTAGGAATAAACATTCAACAACCTACACATTCAAGCGAACACTTATTAACCTCCATGAAGCTTAAAGGCTTTGTGAAATAGCAGAAGTCTTCAACTTTTACGATCTCTAAGTACAACCTGCAATGGAAAACGGTTGCTAAAAACGTTTTGTTAAAAGAAACTTCAGTTCTATGGATAATGAAACCGAATGAATCGCAAGTTTTGTCGTAAAAAGAGACAGGCAATTATTATTCACTGACTTTTCATAAGTAGCTCGTGCATGTATTTACCATTTTGTTTCGTTATATTATACGGCCTTTTTGTACATGCTGAATATTGCAAATAGGTTACCTGCGTTGATTGGTATTAGACACTGCTACACAATGACTAATGAATCGACTTCACAATGAATTTGGTCGAGTTTTCGACCCAGGTTTCGAGCGAATTTTTTCTGCCATAATCATGGACATGCTTACCGTGCTTTTTTGGGTTCCGTACCCAAAGGGTAAAACGGGACCCTATTACTAAGACTTCGCTGTCCGTCTATCTGTCTGTCTGTCTGTCTGTCTGTCTATACCGTATTGGAACCCTACGAGTGTGAGACCGACTTGCAATTGGCCAGTTTATTTTACTTTGAGGCATGGTAGAACCAAGTAAGAAGAATTCTGACCGAAAACTCTAATAGGTGAAAATACTCATAGCCTTCGAATAAGAAAGTAATCGGTCATATACTCCTCTAACTATACTATAATAACTAACTCGGCAACATATACATAACCTTACCACCAAAGTACTGTAGCACCTACAAGGCGCATGAGTTTAAGACTCATGCGCCTTGTAGGTGCTTTTTGATATCTCAGGATAATAAGCGCAGTGCAGAGACGTACATGCAAATCCTTGGCAATCCAGAATTTTGCACGTCATTGTGTTTATTACAGGGACATTTTCTATCAGCGTAGCACTTATCGTGTTTGCTTATACAATTATCCTAAAAAAACTTATTTAATAAAAGAAATCAAATCAATCAGTTTTCTTCATCCATAAATTACCTACCCAAAAACTCAGAAGTCTTTTCCCAATATTGAAAAGAATATGGAACAAGATGGAAATACTCTGATAACGCAGTTTACCAACAAAACATTTTGGGAGCGTAACTCAATAGGGTAAAACATAAGTTTCCTTACAAACACTTCCTAAATATGACAGAAAGAAACTTTAGCAATCATGTAGCAAGTTTGTAAGAGAAGTAACGCCCCGCATTTCGTGCGAAACGAGAAAACTGGTAACATAGCACACATATTAGCATTTACAACGACACAAACAACTCGACACGTGAGGAATGTAGGTACTTAACATTAGAATAAAACTAAGACAACCATTCAAAATTGTTTTTAAAACCAATTAACACGATTTTTTAAATTCATAAAAGTGGCTTCAGCTTAGTTACAATCAACTCTTATAAATAAATGAGGAATACCTATGATGCAAGGATTTTATTTATCAAAACGACGTATCTGCATAGCGAGAACACAAACGCCCGATAACTTCTGACCGGTAGCGTTTCGAGGACGTAATGCGACTGCGCGAAAACTTGCTAATAGCCACATTGATTTTGCAGATAGAAGCCAGGTCGGAGCACAAACCTACCTCTACTCTACACCAACAACTACCCATAACTGCAATCCATCGATTGGACTAAACCACGCTTAATTCCAAGCCCTAGTACACAGCACGCAATGTAAGTCGCATACTGCGATACTCTCAATTCCCACGAGACTCCGCGTCCGCATTACGAGTAAGCCCGAGGGTAGGTATAACAATAACTATATTATTATTACCTATGTTCGTTTCAACTGTAGCCCGTCTTACTTTACGTTCAACGACGAATTGCCATCGAAAAGGAAAATCGTTATAGCAAAATGTATATTACTGTCTTCGGTCGATTACGTTCTCAGAGAGAATACAGGAATATTGAAAGGAACGGTCGAATTGTCCTTTTCCTATTGGGTTCGTAATAATTTGAGGACTCTAGCCGTTTTATACAGTGTGGGATAGATTTGAGTCGATGGGCTTAAAACAAGATGCCCTATTTGGGAAATGCTGATATTACACCTTCAGTTGCTTGCTTAGTAAGGAAAAGCTCCTAAACAAACAGGTATGAACCGTTGGAAGGTTATTATAATATATTAAAGGTATAAGAGATAACTAGTTTGTAATTATATTTGGATTGTATCAAAATGACATCACGTTAATGACGCCGTAATATTGTCCTGTCAAGTTGAAAACAAATTACTAAAGAATATTTTAGTTTAAACCTAATAAGCAGGCTTAAATTGTATTATTATTATTAGCTATTTAAAATCCGTTAGCCAATGTCTAGATTCATCATCAGACAAGATTGTACGATATCATATTTATTATAAAATTATTCCAGATACATAGTAAGTTAGTACTAGAGCATTTAAATGGATCTACGCTCCGAAAACGGAAAGCAGAAAATGTGTATAGGTAGTATATAGTGTATATACAAACAATAAAACAAAATAAATAATACGAGTAAACCAATAATTTCCGGCTAAAACTTTTTTTTACATTTAGTACGATTTATATCAGGTTCCAGCTTTCATTCAACAATCGACGAAGCATCTTTCTAAAAATACCAATTACACTGCACTTTAAGACGTTCAATCCATTTACTAGTAGAACAAAGTAATACTTGGCAAGTACATACATAAATTCTATTTAATTGTGTTGTATGTGGCAGATAGTTGTTAGCCACGGGCGCAATATTGGGCTCTTCGTACATTTAACTCATAGATAACCCCCAGAACAGCTAGATACCGAATAAAACGAAAACGCCTTGCAAATACATCTATCCATTTTCAGTCTTTGTCAGAAATCGCTATCTATAACAGGGTTTAGTTTAGTAAGATCAAGAATTTTGTTCATACCTGAGGACGATCTGTAAATCTCCACGTATAAAATAAAAACATCTGATATTATATTGCATATTGTTGCACTATTGTATAAACAATGTAATGTATGTTGATTTTTAACCGACTTCACAAAAAAGGAGGAGGTTCTCAATTCGTCTGTATGTTTTTTTTTTTTTTTTTTTTTTGTGTGTATGTTACGCGATTTCTCCATCAATTGTGAACGGATTCAAATGATTCTTTTTTTAATTGGTAGGATACGTTTCGGAGGTGGTCCCATTTTAATTTTATCGAGATCTGATTAGTATCACCAGAGATATGGAGATAAATACCCCAAACATAGGAGATTGTACTAGTTTTAGTAGAAGAGTCCCAAGAAGATTATACACAATGGAGGTTGCTATTGCATATAAGATATTCTTACGGTAACTGTGAGCGAGATAGAAATAAAGGTGGGGAAATTTTTTTTGTAATATCTTATAGGCAAGCGTTTGACCACTATCTCACCTGTTGCTAAGTGATGATGCGGTCGAAGATAGAGAAGTGGACTAGAATGGGAACTGGCTCTCAAGGATAGCTGCCGGAACACATTAGATGTTTGGCGACAGATTTTCTGACATGAGGGTGGTAGCTGGCCAGGCGGACACTAGATATGTTCTACCACCATGCGGGGGTTATTGGTTTCTTAACGATGTTTTCCTTCACCGGAGGGCCACTGTGAGAAGCACACATATATTTTTCGATAGAAAAATTCATTAGTGCACGGCGGTTTGAACTCGGTACCACGGCATCAAAGCCGACTGTTCTCCCAATTACGCCACCGGGCCCTCAATAAATAATTATATATTAATAATTATAATAAATAATTATGTATAAATATAAATAATTTGTCTTCACAGGAATGTTCTACCGGGCAAAGTCTTGTTAGAGTGCAAACTTTTTTAAACATACCTAATATTTTTTGACATGACATGACATTTGGCGAAGATGGCGGCCATTTCAGTCCCGCGACACTGCATACATAATTAAATAACTCAGAATCATGAACGTACTTTGTACCAATCAACACAGCAAAAAAAAATTATAAGCATAAAACCACATATTATATAATAGTTACTACGTAAATAATACTTTCCGTTGTTAGGTTGGCTACACAGTGCTTACATAATTCGGGTATCCACAATTTAGGGAAGTGCCTCTTATAACGTAGTAGAGTGATTCAGTACCCTGTTGGCCATATGGCGGCAATTAATGTTAATAATCGCAAATAATACTTTTTTATATTCATTTTGGAATACAACTAGTCCGTGTTATAAAAGTATTTGGAATTATTGTAATAAAATAGACAATTAATTATCGCGTGTGTCAGATGCTTTTATTGCACAGGGCCATTTTGGACATTGTCCTTTGATGCCTTGATGATATAATTATGACTAGTGAATATTTTCACTAGCGCGGCATTAAAAGTCAATTTTTTTAGGGTTCCGAACCCAAAGGCTACCAAATGAACACTTTCTGAGACTTTGTTGTCTGTTCGTCCGTCCGTCCGTCCGTCCGTGTGTCTATATGTGCGCACTTTACAGATCTGTATCTTCTTAACCGTTATAGGTACACACTTGAAATTTTCAAAAAGTATATATCCGTCAGTGTATAACGGCCCAGACACGAAATTTAATAGATGCATGTAATTTCATTAAAACTTTTTTTGCACTAAAAAGGGTAAAATAAGTTATTTTTCAAAAAAAATAAAACCGACTTCATAACCACAAAAAGGCACTCAAAAGCGAAAAATAATTTACTTAAAATTATTATAAGCGTTACCCACGTCTCTATTTGAAGTCGGTGCCAGCCAAGTCTATTGGATATTAGATAGATGCTATGTATGTAGTAGTAGTAAGTAGGTACATGTAGGTTAGTAAGTAGGTAGATACATGTACTCGTAGGTATTATCTATCTACTACCTATTAGACTTGGCTGGCACCGACTTCAAATAGAGACGTGGGTAACGCTTATAATAATTTTAAGTAAATTATTTTTCGCTTTTGAGTGCCTTTTTGTGGTTATGAAGTCGGTTTTATTTTTTTTGAAAAATAACTTATTATCAATCATGATTAATGTTTAATATTTAATGGATAGGGTAATATAAAAAACCCTATCGTGCAAAAAATTCTAATAGCTAATTTTTAGGGTTCCGGTCTCCTTACTGAGACTCCGCTGTCCGTCTGTCTGTCTGTCTATCTGTCTGTCTTTCTGTCTGTCTGTCTATTTGTCCGTCTGTCATCAGGCTGTATCTCATGAACCGTGATAGTTATACGGTTGAAATTTTCACAGATGATGTATTTCTGTTGCCGCTATAACAACAAATACTAAGAACAGAACAAAGTTAAAAATTAAAGGGTTTAAAACAAAAAACGTGTTTTTTACGATACGATACGATACGAAATTAATTCACCTCGACGCAGCTAGATGGCAGCACAGGAAATATTAGCACGCGCAAGCGTTTCATTTATTAAATTTGTGGGCCTCGGTCGATTTGTTTACTTAGTTAAGGTTTATATTCAGAAATGTAGTGTACAGTATTAAGTAATATATCTTCAATTTTTGTACTTAAAGAGCTTCAATTAGCTAGAATCAGTAGAAAGTTAGTTGTACGAACACTCGGTCTTCCATAAATTTAATTATATTAATTACCTTTGTGTTAATATTTGCTTAGTTGGTGTTAGAAGTTCGTAGCGTTCGGACTTCGGAAATTCGGAACCCTCCGTGTGCGGGACAAAAGTCTGACTCGCACTTGGCCAGTTTTATTTATTTCTCAGAGACAGGTTATGTAAGAGAATATATATAAAGTTAAAATAATTTCTGTTTTAAGTAAGATGTTTGTATTTTGTATTCATACTAGCTTGTGACCACGGCTTCTCCCGCGTTAAATACTTCAATACTTTCCTTACAACTTTTGTTTCGTAGAATCATCAAGTCATGAAAACAATTTAAAATAAACTGGCCAAGTGCAAGTCGGACTCGCACTAGTAGGGTTCCGTACCACACTACTGTATTTTATAAGATCGAGCAAAAAATACCACTATCATTTTTCGCCAGCAAAAATAATAATTAATAAACATTTTATTTCTTATAACGCCATCTAACGTCTAACAAAGGTGTTAGGGATCGACATTTCAATATAACGCCATCTATGAGACGTTTACCTAACTAAGCGTTCATAGATGGCGTAAAATGCCGAAAAAAACACGTTTCTTGCATGGGGACCCTCTATTATTTTTAACTTTATTCTGTTTTTAGTATTTGTTGTTATAGCGGCAACAGAAATACATCATCTGTGAAAATGTCAACTGTCTAACTATCACGGTTCATAAGATACAGCCTGGTGACAGACGAACAGACAGACAGACAGACAGACAGACGGACAGCGGAGTCTTAGTAATAGGGTCCCGTACCGTAACGTCCCGTCCCTTTGAGTACGGAACCCTAAAAAGAACAAGCCAAATAGGTCCACCCATTTTCAAGTTATGGCGTAAGTAACCAAGGGTAATAGGGATTCATCTTTACAGAACCCGAAAAACTATATTGATTTTCAAAACTTATTTATTTACAGAAGTAATCGTATAAAGTTTCAAATAAAATTACTATCTAATCTTGTTTCTCCATACAAACGTTGAAACACCGTTTCATCCCCGTAGGGCGTGCATGCCAAATTTCAGCGCAATCCAAAGCAATATTGGTTTTTAGACTTTGATTTTGTCTTTTCAAAAAAGCCTGTAATACGTGCTTACTAATTTATTTATAGAAGTATTTGTGTAAAGTTAAAAAAATATATATATTTTATCTTGTTTCTTCAAACAAACTTTGAACGACCGTTTCATCCCCTTAAGGGGTGGATTTGGAAAATTCTCAACGAACACCTACGTTTTAATGCCTCTCTACATGCGAAATTCAGCGCCATCTGAAACAATATTGATTTTCTGACTTTGTTACCCCGTTTCACCCTCATAGGGATGGTATTTAAAAAAGCCTAAAACATGTGTTTACTTATTTGTTTGAAGAAGTAATTGTGTGAAGTTTCGAATTAAATAGACTATCTAATCATGTTTGTCCAAACAAACTTTGAGCCCCCGTTTCATCCCCTTACGGGTGAATTTTGGAAAACCCTTTCTTAGCGAATACCTACATCATATTTCCTATCTGCATGGCAATTTCAGAGCAATTCGAACAATATTGGGCTTCTGAGTATCTACAAGTGTAAACAAAATTGACTTGTACCCACTAACGTATAAAGAATGTTCAACGGCCAAGTCACACAACATTAACAATAATAATAAAGAAATCGCAGTAAGGAACTTTAGACTTAGCACGACTTTGTCTAGATTTCATTACATTTTAGAGATAAACAAGCAGCTCCATCGAGGCTTGGTTAGTTTTTACAGAATGTTTTGGTGGGATTTCACTTCTTTTTGTAGAAACGTGGGCATATTCATTTATTTTATTAGATTTTCTTTTTTGACACATTGTTTTTATTTTTAGGAGTAGTCATATTATAAATCTTATATATTTTTATCTTAATATTCTTATAAATATAATTATTACAAATCTTTCTTTTCTTTTTTTTCGGTTCTGATTCTTGTAACAGTTTTTCGTATTACCCATTCGCGTTCATTATTTATTCTTTTAGACGGTTTAATTTCTGAAAGATCAGCGTGGTATTTACGCCTAAGCCGGTTGTATTCGGTGATAGCTGAAGCTTGAGCTTTTATACTCTTGAAGTCAACATTTATGAGGTGCACCCCATGAAGATTGGTTACTCGTGAAAGCGCCACGTAGGCTTGGCCACAAGATAATATGGAGGTGCCAATGTCCATGAGGGCATTTGTTACACTTAGACCTTGGCTTTTGCGAATTGTTAGGGCATACGCCACACAGATTGGGAATTGTTCTCTAGTACTGAAATACAGCTAAATTAATGATATTTTTAAACGAAACGAATGAATATCTACCTAAATAAACTAAACCTAGAATACTAGAAAAGTACTTACTTATAAACACGAACGCGATTCGAAGTAAATTAAACCTAGATAACTAAGATTACTAAATAACTAACAATTAAATAAAGTATTCAATTTAAAGTACTTTTAAATCTAATAATTAAGTAATAATCAGTAATCCGTCAATAATCATAAAATTCCTAACCTATTCAAATCTTCGAATTGTTTTGTTTTAATAACAACCTACTAATTAACCTTAGCAAACCTCACGAAATAATAAGCGTAATCAACGAAATGCAAATAATCCCTCCTAATCCCTAGCAAACGTTTTCAAGCGCAGTAGAAGAATATCGTAAACGACTGTAACGCGGCCGGTTGCCACTTCGCCATATAAAGTTATCGGAAAAACAAACGTTAGCGCGTTTTAAAATACAGTCAGCGCCATCTAGCGACGTGCGCGGGTATCACCACCACTCTTAGTCCAATGAATTATATTTTGACCAAATTTTGAGCGAAATTGATTAATATTTTAGTGTAATTTGTTTATTTAATTTGTGTAATATTCGAGTAGAATAAAGTTCCTTCGTTCGACTATTTCTTCTTGTAAACTTGTAATAGTATAAGTATAAAAGCCAGTCTAGTCTTATCCAGAGTTTTCTTTTAATTTTGTTTATGTGCGTATTAATATCAGAACGGGAGGCATTCACCCAGCAGTGGGAAGCAATAATAATTACATTAAAAGATGTGTCCCACTATGCTGGATTTTGGCAATTTCGATCTTTTTATGTACCAATAGTAGCATATCTCTAATACAGCTGAGACAAGCTGATACTTCAGACTTTCGATTTTTGACATTAAATGAAGAGGCAAACAGAGTTGAATATTTTTCGTAAAGGCGGTATATGTCGATCTTTAATAGTTTGGTTGGGCTCTTGTGTTTTCAAATAAGGGTCACCAGGTACTCCAGATCTTCGATTATCCGATATATTCGATGGTTTTTATAGTTTTCTCTTTATGTGGCCATTAAACCCTAACTCTGTACCTAATTTCAGCTCTCTGAGTTTATGGGAAGTACTAGTTCTATTCTGATGATCATGAGTGAGTGAGTGTCTTTAATAAAATAAATAATGCGAAATATATATATGTAATATGCGATATAATGCGAAACTTTGCTTTCACTTAACTTCGGAACTAAATGATCTACAGACTTGAAATTACAGATTTTTTTTATTTGAAGTATGTGATTATAGCTTACTGGGTGACAAAATTTCTGCGTTCTGGTTTTATCCAGAGGTTCTCAAATAGGGGCTGAAAATGCGGCGAAATGGTTTCAGTAAAGGATGGTACGGCAGTGTTTGCTTCGCGCTCGACTTGGCGGGGGCACTGCCATGCCCCCTGATATGGGGGTCTTCAAATGGCGAGTGAATCATCTGGGTAAGCGCATTCCATCATCGATCGCATCATCACTTAAAATCAGGAGAGATAGTGGTCAAATGAAAAAAAATTGTGCATTTCGGTGTAAAAAAAAGTAATAGTAGAAACAATACTATATTTTAGCGATGAAAATATAATTGCGTGCATTCAAGATAAGCGCATAATTTATAAACATTGTATAGGGTTCGATTTGTAATTTATTTAATATATTGTTATTGAGTAATTAAATTAAATTTCCTAAATTAATCAATCAATCGTCTATTTAGCACTAAAAATTATGCATTTACATTGAAGCTCAAAAATATGCGCCATTATAGGGCTAGCACTTGTTCGTAAGTTTGTATATCTACTCAAACTATGAGTCGTGGCGCCCCGCGGCGCCACGACTCATAGTTTGAGTTACCATAGTTAGATAGAAACGTCTTCGTTGTTATGCATGCGGTATCTTTTGGAGGTTGTCTGTCATTTAACTGCTCTCCGCATGTTACGGTGCCGGTAGTCTGTCCCAGTACGCTTGTTAGACGAATTTGGTACTTCTAGTTGAAAGGACGGAAAAGTGTTGGGATATTCGTTTTCTTTCTAATCTTAAAGGTTGAGTTATAAGACTGAAATTGCCCAATGAATAATACTGTTATAAAGAGATTATTGAAGTTAAAAAATATTTATTACACCATCATTTGCACCACGTATTATAAATATTAGGTACCCATTAGAATTTATAATTCTAAATTTATAAGACATAGAAGATTACGTTTTTTTTTAAATCACATAGGCTAGTTTTGTCCACTATCTCACCTGTTAGTAAGTAATGAGGCGGTCGAGGGTGGTATATTATGATTATGTGTTTAACGTAGCTACCTAAGTTTTTAAATAAAATAATGGGTGCTATTATACTTCTATTATAAGGGTTTGTATAATTTCAATGTATAGTTTAGCATGCCGTAGTGACTGTTATAGACAGACATCATCGCTTACCATCAAGCGAGCATCTTGCTTTTCGTTAACTGACATTATTTAAAAAACAAAGGTATCAATAATTGCGTTAAAATTATAAATAAATTACGGATGCTTTTGTTCCGAAAACCGAGTACTCCAAACAGAAATCACTGCCAAATATTAAAATCAGCATAACAGTAAAGATACGTTTTACAAGGTAACTGGAACGTATCAAACGAGGAACGAGAGTCTCCCCGCCCAATTCATTTAGAACTCTGGTCTAATGGTGCTACTCTCTCATTTCACCCGTTATTCGCCAGTTTTAGGGGAGCAGGGAGGATCTTTATTAATTGGTTTATGGAAGGTTGTGCGCGTGGGGTGTACGAATACAGATGGGGTTATAAATGGTATTCTTTTGCACTCTTTAATTTTTTAAATAGAGAGAGTTAAGTGTTTGGAAACCCTAATTTTTATTTTTTTTACATTTTAATTCACAAACAAGTGTTTGTATCATACGTTCTATGAAAAACTATAGCAAAAATCACTCTTTTTATAATTTTTAACTGGATGGTTGTGCTATAAGAACAAAGTTAAGTTTTAGATCCTGTTGCATATTACAAAACTTATTTTCAAACAAGAAAGATTCATGAAGAATGTGAAACAGAAACCTCACTACTTAGAATCCAAGAGGAAATCGAACAAACTATCCTCAATACATTTTTATTTTCAAAGTCTAAGTTACTGGTACGAAACACAATACGAGTACGTGATACTTCTCAATGCAATTGTACAACACTGGGGACCGTTCATCGAACGAGCTTCCGCACCACTATCAAAAGGTCTTATAACAATAAAGTTTCACTACGAGTTACGCCTCTCTCGCTTCCCAGAACAAACCGAACGACTCTTCACGTACAAATGTCTTAACTCGCTTTTACCACTTTTCTACTTATGCCTTTTCACATCTGAGTGCGCGAAATATATCCCGTCCTAAAATCGTAAGGGCTCAAGTGAATATCGCACTGTTAACTCTTACGACTTTTTAGTTCGAGCGCGCAGGGTCTTATCTCGCCTGTAGCAAGGTGATTTACTATAATTAGAAAGATAGCGGTGGATGCCTTTTGTTATAATTTTCCAGGCTGGCTCACGAGCGTTTTCCCGCGCAAAACTCATGAAAACGGCGGCCATTTTGTAATGTGCCTTGTTTTTTGATAAGGGTATTAAAATAACAGCGTATTCGGACGGTTCTTTGCTTAACTATGGAAGGTACTTGTTTATATATTTGTGTAGGTGGTTAGGTACGTGAGCGCACATTTTGAATGCAAATTGGAAGAGTTGCTAATGAAATTTAAGGAAATTAACTATCGCGCCGACGTACTTGGCTCCGGCTATAGGCGCTGCTATCTCGCTATAACGATAGTGGAATTCCCTAATTTGAATATTATTCCTTTATCTAAACAAGGTGCTGAACATTCTCCGCTTTAAGGCTTATAAGGACGTCGCTTAGAAGATTACTGAAATTTGCGTTAAACTAAACGTTTATGCTCGCACTATATTGAAATATAACGTCTTCCTTACTTGCTTATCAAAGAAACTCTTCTAACTTCCTTTAACTTAAGCAATAAAACATGGGAAAACTTAACTTATTTTACCATCTATAACTAAGTTCTAATTTATATGATGTGATGTACGCGTAAAAAAATATTTTGTCGTACATAAGTACCTAATATATAAGCAAGTTGTAATATATCCAACATTAAAATTCGTAAAGCTATTAAACACTAAAATAACATGATTGACAACAACAAAATATGCTTAGATTAGCATCAAAAAGAAACAAAATCGTATTTGTATTTTAACCAGCCCGGCAGTAGTCGATAAACACGCGCTACGCACTTTGTAGCAGCTACGAAAAACCGTAGCACACAATAAGTTAACCTTTCACACCTCGCTTACACGAAAGCTTAACTTTCTCTTGCGATTTTGTCTACGCAGATATATTTACCGCTTAGTTAACTTACTCGACTGTCAATTAAAAATTAAAGCAATAAAACCTATATGAGTAAATTTCTAACATTCTATAAGCATTAAACCCACAAATTCGTACCATCGCAGCATCATAGCTTATGAGGCACATGAAAATTCTGTTGTAAAGCATAGTAAACACGGTTAGCACACGTAAGAATCTGATGATAAAATTGGTTTTACATGCCGTGATTCACTTTCAGGTGCAAGTTTAGGATGATTCCTTTTATATTTCTGAAGATACTCATCAAATCATATAAGTCCTAAACAATCAACTTTCCCGGATTCTGATGTAACGTAATAATAATATCTAATTATATTTACACGAGTTGAGTACCTTCCACCCTTTTATCTTATATCGGTCAAAAACCAGAGCAAAGTCAAAGAAACAACATTTCCTGTGACATTTACATACTCATAGCCATAGCTAGTATTATTTTACGTGATATTTATACCACAGTTAGTTAATATTGTGATAATGCAAATACGGCCCCTGAACGACTGGGCCGTTTCAGACGCCATTACCGAAAATTCCGCCGCGTTCCAACTCTCTTGGGCTTTACATGTATTTTCATGTTGTAAAGTGTACGTTTTTAATTTTAATAAAATTTTACGCGTAATTCTGTTAGGTGTGAAACATCCCATTTGGTTTATTAGGTTAGTAAAGAGTTACAGGGTGGTGTGTGAGTTACAGATTTAGTAGATTGTTGATTTTTATTTTGCTAGTTTTGTAGTAAAGTTCGTTTTAAAGCGCTAACGGTGAATGAAATATTTATGTCGTGTAGTCGTACTTAGTCACTTTGAATTTTACGAGTTTTCTTCAATTTTCCATACACGTTTACATTCTACTACTACATTCTACTGATGAGAGTGGCTTTGGTGTATACTGAAACTCGTTCAATAAGTATATATAACAGTTTTGTAATAATTAGCCAAAATAGCTGTGCACCAGCGTTACCAAGTATCCTGTCGGCTATAGACTAATCCATTGGTACTTGTCCAGCTATTTGACCGTGAAGAAGTCACAAACAAATATACAAACAGACTTTCGCATTTATAAAATTCTACTTATTTAAATATGTTATGGAAGAATGGCACTGACCAGAGAAGGTTACTTTAACCCGCAATACAGGCTTTTTAGACTTATTGCAGGGTACAGTGGTCATCAAAGGTACATTGTATTTCATTATTAAGTTACAAGTTGTAAACTATGTACCATCACATAAGATATTCTGAATTATGAACTTCTTATTATTCATTATTATAATATTGTAGCTGATAAATAGAAATGAGAGCCTTTTACATATAAACCTTTTAATCCTATTGGTGCAACTCAGCTAAACTGTTAAATTCGGCATGGTTCCATATTCACCACATGCACTGTGTCAAGGAATAGAATACCTGGCCTGTTTCTGTGTTTCTTGATAATTAATTACAATCCAGGGGTCTTCAAATCGCGAGTAAATAGGTATCTACTGAGTAAGCGTGCTACATCGTCGACCACAACATTAATCAACTCTAAGTAAGATTTTGGTCTATTCGGAAAAAATGATCGGAATCTGGAAAAGTTAGTATTTCAGCCTCTTGAGTATATTTCAGATGTTACTGTCAAGCAACTATCGAATTGGTATGCGTTACTAGATAGATCGACTATAAGCGGGTAAGTTAACTCTATCCAACGATATCATTTGATTTTCTCCTAAATTCTGACAATGGCACAGAAACGTTGATAATTTGTGCAGTTACGACAAGCAAACGATACGATACGCCGGTCTGACGAGCAAAGTCGAAGAAGCACGAACTTAAGGTGCGTTTTTATCGATTTTATGTTTGTACCGATGGTAACAGTCCGCCAAGAGATAGCATGCGTTTTATAGGGGAAATTGAACTCTGTATCAAAGTCGTTTTGTACTGACGGGGTTTGTGCTGCTTGAGCTGAGCTTTAATTTTTTTGCCATAGGTTAGCAATTTGTATCGCAATCTGTGCTCGCTCACTGAGCATGAGTGGACAATGCTAGATGTATGATATTTTTTTTGTAAATGCATTAGGGCTAGAGTTGAAAAAATATGTGTCAAAAATTGTTTCTAGTTCCTAGAGGAAATAGTATGTATGACAAGACTGAAAATAATTGAAGTTATAGTTACACCAAATGGCGTAACTATCTCGAATTGTGCGATAAATTGCCTATTACAATACCTACAGTACAATTAAATTGCTTAACAATAAATTTAACTCTAACACTAAAGCTAACTCTAAGACACCAAAATATGTATGTATATATTTTTAATTAATAAGATAGTTTGATACTGACTTTGAATACAGACATTCAGACTTACGAAAAACCACTGAGGATCGCACACCATAACGCAATTTATTCAATTGCATGGAAAATCGACGGGATTTCTGCGTACCCTCTTTATCTCTCCTCCCTTTTCCTCTTGCATTTATTGTTAATACAAGAAAGAGACGGATGTCCCGTAATTGAAGGTAATGTAGAAATAGTTTTAGTCTAGACGGGGTTAGAAATTGCAAATTACTGGGTTTAGTCGCTGGTTTAAATATATTGTAATGGTTATTGCACACACGGCTCTTTGAATTTATGAGGCTTTAAGGGAGTGTGGGAATATTGCCTTTTAAAACTATTTTGGTTTAGATACTATAAGTATACACTTTATTCATACTATATGTTAAAGACCATTTTTATGCCTATGTAGGCAAATAAAATGTATGTCCATTTTATTATAGGCCTTTATATACATACGTAGATACCACACAAGGGCACTATTTTGATCTCAAATCATAGCAAGCTGTAAAGAAACTACATTTTGATCAGTTACATCCTGTTCCTGCATCTTAATTAAGATCTGAAGGAATCTGTAGGTTTTTGAGTCTTAACAAAAAACGAATGAAGATTATTGTAGCTGGGTTATTATATATTATTGTAGATGGTTACACATCAAGCACCAACTAGGTATCTAGCTTGTGCTTAATGTGTACTTTCTAGGTACAACAGAAAATAGAGAGTACTTTATGTGCTTATACCCTAAAATTAAGCTAACATTTGCCAAAAATAGCTGATCGTTCATTGGTTGGTAAATTATACGCTAATTGTAGGTGACACGTCCTAATGTTGTATCTACTTATACTCGGGCGCATCTCATGCCTTCTCAATCTATAAGCTGCAAAACTTGCTCCTTCAAATTCTAACATCCTGTATCTTCCAAAGCGACAGCATCACAACTTAGAAGTAGGCTGTAAAAGATCGCCATAATTTAAGCAAGGATCTCGTTATTTTTATTATGTCTACCGCAACGTTATAAATGCCGTCAACCGATAGCAACCACCTGCGGTCAACTTAAAACAAATACGAATAATACATCCACCTGCCAACTTTATGCCCCTATAAAACGCACAAGCACCCATAAAAGCATTATTACCTATTAATTTCACACCACATTAGCGGAACTCACAATAAAACTTCGACGTTTGGTTCTTTGACAGTGATTTTCTATTCTTGAGTTTAGCGCCATCTACCCGCATGGGGCGGAGTCTCGCAGGAAAAGATTATAGGCATTATACGACCGAGTTTACGATGTCGTAAAAGAGCGTCATAAAACCGAAGGGCACGCACGCCCTCTGTTAATCGTTCAGAAACCGATATTGCGGTGAGGCCTCGAGATAGATTACTTTTAGGAATGTTAGGAATAACCTCTTGGCGTTTGTCTATTTATGGGCCCGCACTGAATTGTGAGTAGGTACGTACCTACCTTCTTGCCATAACTCACTCGAGGCAGTAAAAGTGTAATGGGTTGTTTATGTAATCTCGATGTATAAAATCGACCTTATTATCTTCTTGGCTCGGATAAACTTGGATTACATATAAACTCAATCTATTATTTCCGACATAGTATCCGGTTACCGGAACCCGATGGTTTCCGCTATTCTGCCGCTGCTTTATAGGTAACAACATTACTTAATAGCAACAAACTGTTATAATTTACTAGACAAGGAAATAATGTATGTTGAATTCAGAAGTGCTATTCACAATCATTCAAAAACAAATTCAAATTCAGAAACATTTGAAACTTCAGTTCAAAAAATCATAGAAAGTTTTCCGCGAGGAAATAACTCTCAAATAAATTCATAAATCCAAATCAAGCTCTCTTCAACTCAAAATGCAAGTTACAGTCACAATGCTTTGATGGTAAATTATATAGTACATAAAATATGTTGTATTAAAGACCAACCACGAATGTAACTTGCGCTTATCGCACAGCTACGGCTAGTTTAAGCGTATTTTGTTAAACATACTTACAATCTGCTTAATTTTTCACATTAAAAAACGTCATGTAAAACAAACTAGTAAATAAGGTGTTTTTTGGTAAATAAAGATTATTATTATTATATATATATATTTCAATTGAAAACTCAAAACTTAGTGATTTCAGTCGAAAAGATTTCCAAGACCAAATATCAAAATTCAAAATACTTTCAAATTCGGATCTATCCGATTTAAAATATACATATTACTTTCCTATATATTCTGGTAAAAACTAAGTAGGTAATT
The DNA here is from genome assembly GCA_954871355.1 of Cabera pusaria. Lineage (NCBI taxonomy): Eukaryota > Metazoa > Arthropoda > Insecta > Lepidoptera > Geometridae > Cabera > Cabera pusaria. Next base: position 11,156,606 of record OX940895.1, on the reverse strand, counting down.
TATCTTTAGTCCGCTGTTAAGAGTACGAGGCTCGTAGGCAGGTAGTTCAAATTACTTACCTACTTATAAGTAGTTACAGAAAAGAAGCTAAATTATTTAAAAAAATAACAAATAGTGTCTTTTTTGGCAATTATGGCTAATTTATTGTCCAAACAAGTCTCTCGAAATTTCAAGTAAACTAGCCTTCGAATAACTTGTTAAAATTTTATTGTGGCACCCTCACAATCGTTAAACTTTTATCGACTTGAAACACCGTCTCTTTAAAAATATACAAATTTATGGTCACTCAACTGGTAACGATTATTCAACACGTCGTATAAATGTTTTATTGCATGCATCAATGTAAACAAAACATTTAGGACGTTTATTTGGGTTTTACCTCCAATTATGTAAAAAAAATTTGCTATTAGCATAAAAAACTATACCTTTATTTAAAAAAACTGGCCAAGTGCAAGTCGGACTCGCACTCGTAGGGTTCCGTAACACAGTTAAGTATTCCATAACTATGATTTTTTGCAACTACAAAATTAACTTTGTTTTTCATAGTGTTTGTATGAAAAACAAAGTTATCTTTGCGGTCGCCATATCTCTAAAACTGCTGACTGTATCTCGTTGAAACCAATTTTAGTTGTTAGTTTTTATTGAGATCTACAGGATATATTTTTTTCAGATTTTTCACTCCCATACTTTAAAAGTTAGAGGGGGGGGGACACACATTTTACCACTTTAGACGCGCCTATCTTTCAAATGACTGACTTTGAGAAAAAATGATTTTAGAAACCTCAATGTCATTTTAAAAGACCTATCCATAGACATCCCACACGTATAGGTTTGAAGAAAAAATTTTTTTTTTGTTTCAGTTCCATGTATGGGATGCCCCCCCGTTAAACTTTATATTTTTTATTTTTGTATAAAAATCGGAAAGCGGTTTACAGAATACATCAACCTACCAAGTTTCAATTCTGTAGTCTTAATAGTTTCGGAATAAAATGGCTGTGACATACGGACGGACAGACAGACAGATAGACAGACATGACGAATCTATAAGGGTTCCGATTTTGCCATTCGGCTACGGAACCCTAAAAATAATCGAATTAAGAACCTTCTTCTTTTTTGTGAAGTCGGTTATAAAACCGGCCAAGTCGGCCACCGAGGCTTCCGTACCAACTTCTGAGACTATTTTATGGGACAAACTTAACTTTGTAGTTTGACCCATAGAAAATGTATTGCACCAACTACAAATCATAAGTTTGTAATAGTAAATTTACCTATTTTTGGGTTCCGTATTTCAAATGGTAACCGTACCAAAAAAGAACCCTTATAAGATCACTTTTTGTCCGTCTGTCCGTCTGTCCGTCTGTCCGTCTGTCCGTTTGTCCGTCTGTCCGTCTCTCTGTCTGTCTGTCTGTCTGTCCGTGTGTCTGTCTGTCTATCTGTGTGCCACCACCGATTTTCTCAGGAACCTAGCAAGTTGAAATTTATACTAGATACTGAAGTCTATAGTCCCTATTAGGTGTATAAAAATCATGTACGATAAAAAGAAATGGGCACATTTAGAGTTTCGCAAAAACTTGTAAGTACCAAAAATTACCTTAATTTTCAATTTTTTTTTGTGCTGTAAGACCTTATAAAGGGATAATTCCATAAAATAAAAAAAGTTGAAAATTAAGGGGTGCTCCCCATACACACATAGTTGACTCGTCAATTTTGGTCAAAAGCAAGGTCTTATATCACAAGTAAAGGAACATTCCGAAATTTAAAAATACGTTAAAAATTATGGTAAATTTTGGGACTCACAAGTTTTCGCAAAAAATAAATTTGCCCATATCATTTTATTGTGTTGACTGAGGACCTTGATTTTTATACACCTAATATGAACTATAGACCTCAGCATCTGATATAAATTTCAACTTCCTAGGTCTACCCGTTCCTGAGAAAATCGGTGGTGACACACGGACCGACAGACAGACGGACAAGAAAGTGATCTTATAAGGGTTCCTTTTTTACCTTTTAAGGTACGGAACCCTAAAAAAGAAAAAAATCGTCAATCTGAGAACCTCCTCCATTTTTGTAAGTCGAATAAAACTAACAAAAACCCGTCTAATAAAAAAATGAAATTAATTTGGCTGTTGAAGTACTTTCTAATTCTGTAGTAGTAAGACTTTTACCACCACTTTTTTTTTGGTACCACCACTGTGTACCATTAATTGATGAAAATTAATATTGTTTCGGATTGCGCTGAAATTTGGCATGCAGATAGTTATTACGACGTTAGTTACCTCTGTAAAAAGAAATTTCCGAAATTCACCCCTGAAGGGGATGAAACGGGGGTTCAAAGTTTGTATGGAGAAACAAGATTAGATAGTCTTTTATATTCGAAACTTAACACAAATACTTAAGTAAGTAAATACGTGTTTCAGGCTCTTTCGAAATTCCACCCCTAAAAGGGTGAAGTGGGGTAACAAAGTCTGAAATCAATATTGTTTCGGATTGCGCTGAAATTTGGCATGCAGATAGTTATTTTAACTAAGGTATCCACTAAGAAAGAATTTTTCAAAATTCCCTCTTCAAGGGGATGAAGCGGGGGTTCAAAGTTTGGACAGTCATTTTATTCGACATTCAACACAAGTACTTCTGTAAATAAGTTAATAAAAAATACGAGTGTCAGACTTTTTCAAAATGCCACCCTAAGAGGATAAACTGGGGTAACAAGGTCTAAAAATCAATATTGTTGCGGATTGCGCTCAATTTTAGAATGCAGATAGTTATCATGACGTATATGTATATGTGTATATGAGCGATAAACACGAAAACGGGTGAACCGATTAGGCTAATTCTTATTGGATGTCTTTAATGATAGAATCGTTTTTACAAAAGAAAAGTTTTAAGTAAATAAAAGAACGCGGGCGAAGCCGCGGGACACTTCTAGTCTATATATAAAAGAAAGTCGTGTTATTTACTACACTTATAACTCAAGAACGGCTGAACCAATATTTATAATTTTTGTATTTTTTTAATTGTCTTTGTCGGGAATAGGATAATAAGTATTAAAAACTATGAATAATTGACCTTAAAAACTTATATAAGAAAAAATATTTTGACAAAATGTTCCTGGGTTTCAAAACTGCCAATCATTTGATGTTCAATTGTTTATCCCGTCGATACGGTAAACCTCAAATTGATAAGGGTCATCGCTCCACACGATTAGTGTATTTAGCCAGTGGCAAGTACAAAAATTTTTCAAGGTTTTGTGATTTCAAGTCATGTACATTTTAAAAATGTTAATAAATTTTAAATACTGTCAGTAATGACAATTGTATGACATATTTATTGAATGTCAAATATGCGTGCGTTCAGAAATGTATGCTTACCAGTTTTTGGCGGGAACGTGGAAAAGTGTCTGTGATCTCATTGTATTTTTTCCTAAAACTGGTGTTCTTCCGCGTGTTAATGTGTAATAAATGTGGATTATTAACCTTTATTAAGTGCCGGTGAATGTGTGCGAGTGTAGGGAAATAGCACAATGTTGAAAAACATGCTATTTGCGTTCTTACCAAAATTCCACTAAAAATCTTCAGTAAACACCATATCTTTACTGAAAGTATGACTTAGACTAGACTTTTACTTGAAAACTGAGCTGAAATGTGACTTTAACCCATCTCTACGACTAAAATTGATAAAAACTTGAAGAATTTTGATACTTGACACTGGCTAAATACACTAATCGTGTGGAGCCATAACGAAATAAAAAAATGTATGCTTACAAGCAATCAAGACAATAATAATCAATGCCTAATCAATTTTATATTTTGTCAGAATGTAGGTAAATACAGTGCCACAAGTATAACTTACTGGCAGAAAAACGCCAAGCAGCGTTTAAAAGCCATAAGAAGAAGAAGAAGAAGTATAACTTGGCGGTGGTGGTTTTTGGAACTAATTCTTTTAATTGAAACTGTGAATTTGACGTTTGAGAGATTACCGCGACATTATTGTTGATAAATCTGCTACATTATAAGTTATTTTTCAAAAAATAAAACCGACTTCATAATCACAAACAGGCACTCAAAAGCGAAAAATAATTTACTTAAAATTATTATAAGCGCTACCCACTTATCTATTTGAAGTCGGTGCCAGCCAAGTCTAATAGGTAGTAGATAGATAATACCTACATGTATCTACCTACTTACTAACCTACATGTACCTACTTACTACTACTACATACATAGTATCTATCTACTATCCAATAGACTTGGCTGGCACCGACTTCAAATAGATAAGTGGGTAGCGCTTATAATAATTTTAAGTAATTTATTTTTCGCTTTTGAGTGCCTGTTTGTGATTATGAAGTCGGTTTTATTTTTTTTGAAAAATAAACTTATTTTACCCTTTTTAGTGCATAACAAGTTTTAATTAAATTACATGCATCTATTACATTTGGTGTCTGGGCCGTTATACACTGACGGATATATACTTTTTGAAAATTTCAAGTATGTACCTATAACGGTTAAGAAGATACAGATCTGTAAAGTGCGCACATATGTATAGACACACGGACGGACGGACGAACGGACAACAAAGTCTCAGAAAGTGTTCATTTCCCAAGTGTCCCTTTGGGTTCGGAACCCTAAAAAAATTGACTTTGAATATTATCACTTTAGTGATAATATTCACTAGTAATAATTACGAGTATGTCATCAAGGTATCAAAGGACAATGTCCAAAATGGCCCTGTGCAATTAAAGCATCTGACACACACGATAATTAATTGTCTATTTTATTACAATAATTCCAAATACTTTTATAACACGGACTAGTTGTATTCAAAAATGAATATAAAAAAGTATTATTTGCGATTATTAACATTACTTGCCGCCATATGGCCTACAGAGTACTGAATCACTCTACTACGTTATAAGAGGCACTTCCCTATATTGTTGAAACCCGAATTATGAAAGCACTGTGTAGCCAACCTAACAACGGAAAGTATTATTTACGTAGTAACTATTATATAATCTGTGGTATTATGCTTATAATTTTTTTTTTGCAGTGTTGGTTGGTACAAAGTACGTTCATAATTATGAGTTATTTAATAATTTATGCAGTGTCGCGGGACTGAAATGGCCGCCATCTTCGGCAAACGTCATGTCATGTCAAAAAATCTTAAAAAAGTTTGCACCCTAACAAGACTTTGCCCGGTAGAACATTCCTGTGAAGACAAATTATTTATATTTATATATAATTATTTATATGTATATATTATCATTTATTATAATTATTGATATATAATTATTTATTGAGGGCCCTGTGGCGTAATTGGGAGAACAGTCGGCTTTGATGCCGTGGTACCGAGTTCAAACCGCCGTGCACCAATGAATTTTTCGATCGAAAAATATATATGCGCTTCTCACAGTTGCCCTCCGCTGAAGGAAAACATCGTTAAGAAACCAACAACCCCCGCATGGTGGTAGGACATATCTAGTGTCCGCCTGGCCAGCTACCACCCTCAAGTTAGAAAATCTGTCGCCAAACATCTTATGTGTTCAGGCAGCTATCCTTGAGAGCCAGTTCCCATTCTAGTCCACTTCTCTATCTTCGACCGCATCATCACTTAGCAACAGGTGAGATAGTGGTCAAACGCTAGCCTATAAGATATTAAAAAAAATATATATATTATCCCCACCTTTATTTCTATCTCGCTCACAGTTACAGTAAGAATATCTGTCAAAAACCAAAATCAACGAGAAGAAAGATGTAAAAACATTATTCAAGGTCATATTTTTTAGTCTTCAAAAGTATATGCAATAGCAACCTCCATTGTGTACAATCTTCTTGGGACTCTTCTACTAAAACCAGTACATTCTCCTATGTTTGAGGTATTTATCTCCATATCTCAGGAGATACTTATCAGATCTCGATAAAATTAAAATGGGACCACCTCGGAAACGTATCCTACCTATTAAAAAAAAATCATTTGGATCCGTTCACTATTGACGGAGAAATCGCGTAACATAAACAAAAAAAAAAACATACAGACGAATTGAGAACCTCCTCCTTTTTTGTGAAGTCGGTTAAAAATAGTTCAATAATTCCAAAAGTAATTAAAAGTGGTTTAAGTGAAACTGTTATCAAAGTACAACGTAAAAGCACAGTGGCGCACAGGCACGCCAAGTTATACTTACCGGACTGTACAGAGATATGCAAGAATGTGATAGCCAATTCATGAGTGCATACAGTTTTATCCATAAGACAAAAAAATATTATACAGTTATTCATGAAGTAAGTATTACTTATTAAATACTGGTGATGATATTTTTACAATTAAAATTAAACTCAATCGAACTAATTTCAACTTAATAACTTATCTATAACAATAATAACATTGTTTCATTGCACCATGTCTTGCTGACGCGGTTGAGGTACTTGATTATTGTATTTTTATTTTATTTCTGTATTGCCATAATACATTACTAAACTTAATATCTATTTTGTATGAACGGAATACAAATTCCGTTCATAAAAGCCTAAATTAAGTTTATCTAAAAAGGTACCACGACATTTATTGTCTCTTAGGTGGTACGAAGCTAGTATTAATAATATATCTTTGAAATGTTCTACTCAACAAGGCCAATTTAACTTTTTACATTGTATTTAATAACTTTATGTCCTCTAGAGAGCGCCATTTTCAATTAAATGTGACATTAAATTACCAGTGGACAATCTAAAACCTATATACTAAACTAAACTTGGCAACATTATCATGGGACCTAGTAGCTATTTATTTCGTAGTCACGCCATCTAACAGTTTGTTCTGCACCTACTTTCTCTAAGCCTACCGACAAATACGCAAAAAAGTAGGGTAAAAGGTTCTAATTCCAGAAGAACCCAAGAATATACTTTACAATATTTTATCTTTACTTTTAAGTACCTAGTATTATATTTTATTTGACCAATAAATTAATTTCATATGAGTCTAACTAACAAGAACATTTAAATAAACTAAGAGCTGAGCGTAAAATTCTAATTAGTATTATATAAGTATTAGTATCTGCAATTCCAACAAGGACCGTATTCTTATTACTATTTTACTTTCTATTCCTACTATAAAATACACTGATATATTAAATTTCGCCATGTTTTTAAAAAACTAAAGTAATTTTAAATACTTGACAAACATGAAAGTCTAAAAATTACCCTCTCGAAATTCATCTCATACAATTTATTATAGCTACATCTATCAAAAATATCCCTAACTAAGTGACAACTGCGAATGCAACGGATTTGTAGCGCATTTAATGCACGCATAAAATAACAGATGGCGATGCATGTCGATCTGTGCAAAGTTGCTAACCACTGATTGTAGATTAAAAATCTGCCAATAGGTGGAGCTTTTATAAATCTTTGCATGTTGTCCAAGAAAATGTAAAAAATTAGTAATAACTTGTACTATTACCATCGTTATAGTAGAAGAATGCCCTATAACTGGACAGAACAGGACTTACCTTATTATTAGACCTTTAAAACCTTTTAAAGTGTCAATAAAAGTAGTCTTCGCTATCTTATGTTTCGATTTCATTTACATTACGCAAGTAGTACCTACGTAGTATTATTATCTTTTTTATGCAAGTAGGTAGGTATTATAGTTAAAAACTTTCGCGAACTAAACACCCTCTTTGCAACACAAAACAATAATAAACAAAGTAGAACATATGAAATAGTTCACTCACACACAAAAATTACACTTAGGTATAGGTATTAGCCGATGTAGGTATGTTAACCTACCGCTTACTACCTACTTATTTGAACCAAACACAAAAACACACTAAATTGAATATCCAAAATGCTTTCGGCCAAAATATGTAACGGTTTCGTGAAATTACTTTTTAGAAGGGTTTGTTTTACTGCGCAATTTATTTTATTATCTATTAACCTTTAAAAACGCCGCTAAGCAGTAAAGTAGGGTATAAAGTTATGACCGTTTTTACAAGCTGTAAAATTTCTAAAAATATTTATTTTTATTCAGGTACCTATCAATATTGGTGATTGTGAAAGTGTTGCTGCTTGTCAGATATTTTCATTCTATAGTTTCTTCAACTGCATTTTAATTCACGTGAATTTAGATATTCGATCTTATATATATAATTTGACATAGGTATTTATAAAATTGTGAAATTTAGTTTGTATGTAATTATTAGATATTATTTTTGGTTGTTGTTATTAGTTTTTATCTGTTTGTTATTTCTATTATTATTAATATTTTTTCACCTATTGGGTTAATTAGTGTAAGTAGGTATGTCCTCTGCTGTTCTAATTATCAATAAATAAATAATAAATATTTATATTTATATAAATAAAGCAATAAGCGATGTCCTAATAGATTAGGCAGATGACATCGTTAACAGTTTATTTAATTATGTATCTTACTGTGGATGGGCATAACAGTCACCCAATTATAAGAGGTGTCTTGCCTGAATATAATCTAAGTTTGTATGTTTACCTGAATATTTATTGACTATAATAAAAAATAAAACCTATTAAAATACACCGTTTGATAAGACAATAATTTAATCTTGAGTCTCAGATGCAGTGTTATATCAATGACTACCTTCGTACTTTGCTATTCAGACATCAACACATATCGCCAATTGTTTTGTCTAGGGCAGGTAGTCTCTACATGCATAGCGATTAATTTCGAGCGATAATCTTCGATACGAAAAGAGATGCAGATAACAACTGTCTAGCTGCATCTCATTCTAGCAGACGTTTGCGATGACAAGACGCATCGCTATCAATGTAGAGACTTCCACCCCAGATTCACGTAATGTTCAGTAGTTTTAAAGATGCATCGATAAAATTGAGATATATGATGTCCCTTTTTAACCGACTTCAAAAAAGAACGTTTCTCAATTCGACCGTATATATATATATATATATATATATATTTATGTTTGTTCGCGGATAACTTCGTCTTCGCTTCGTTCTTTCGATAAGTATCTCCAGAGATATTGAGATAAACATCTCAAAATTGGTACTGAAAATTAATAGCGAGGCATTGAAGTCGGTTCTTTTTTAGTTTTTAAACGATATTATTCTAATAGGATAGCAATTTGCAATTCTATTAGAAAATGAGCCAGCGCCAAATTTTGCTGTTGCATTTTTTAAGTTTAATCATATCCTTATACCTACCTCTTAACAATGTCATTTGAGTCCATTTTGTCCCATCAGGTACAATCGGGACCAAGTTCTTGGCTGTTGCAATAAAATTATATCGTTTAGATACCAAACTAATTCAGATAGTTTAAAAACTAAAACAACCAAGTTCCATGCCCTGCGGAGTCAGTTTCAGTAGCAAGTTTGAGACGTTTATCGTCATATCTCTGAAGATACTTATCGGATCTCGATGAAATTACAATGGGACAACCTCTAAAACCTACCTATGAAAATCTATTTCCTATTCCTCTCCATACCCGGTTGTCTGGAAGAAATCGCTTTTAGCGATAAGACCGCCATTTGTACTCATTCTTATAATTTGTGTCTGTTTCTATCTGTTATATTTTTTTGGTGTGCAAATAAAGAGTTATTGTATTGTATTGTAAAATGTACCCTATCAATTAAATAAAACTGGCCAAGTGCAAGTCGGACTCGCACTCGTAGGGTTCCGTAACACAGGTAAGTATTCCATAACTATGATTTTTCGCAACTACAAAATTAACTTTGTTCAGTTCCATGTATGGGATGCCCCCTCTTAAACTTTTATATTTTTTATTTTTGCATAAAAATCGGAAAGCGGTTCACGGAATACATCTACCTATCAAGTTTCAATTCTGTAGTCCTAACAGTTTCGGAATAAAATGGCTGTGACATACGGACGGACAGACAGACAGACAGACAGACAGACAGACAGACATGAAGAATCTATAAGGGTTCCGTTTTTTGCCATTCGGCTACGGAACCCTAAAAAGAATCATTCGAATCGGTTCACAATTGACGGAGTAATCGCATAACAATCATACAAAAGAAATAACATATAGACGAATTGAGTTCAGCTCCTCCTTTTTGGAAGACTGTTAAAAATACAGACTTTACGTGCCGCGTTAGCAATTTTCAGTAGCAAGTTTGAGGTATTTGTCTGCATATCTCTGGAGACACTTATTAGATCTTGATACATTTGTACAATGGGGCCACACGAAAACTATGACTCTCAAACAAAAACTATTTTCCAAATCAGTTTAACGACAGTAAACGACAGAGTTCTGAGGTAACAAACATCTCTTTATTTTTTTTTTCTCAAAAATGATATTCCAATATAATGGCATATTATTAATATAACAATCTAGTCTTAAGACTAATAAGTAATTTACATTTGACCTAAACTGTGAATTATTGTTAAACTAAGAATGTGTCCATTGGCACTTTTCTTATTGTCTCTATTAAGGCGAAGACACTATTGTACTGTGTTCTTTGAAGTAACATAAAAAAATACAAACGAGTTGAAAACCTCCTCCTCCTTCTTTTAAGTCAGTTAAATCCGAAATAGTTTAGTTAAAAGTTTTTAACAGACTTAACTTTAGTTAGAAACAGTTAAGTACAAGTGCTAGCTTCACACACACGCGCACACACACACACACACACACACACACACGCACGCACACACACACACACACACACACACACGCACGCACACACACACACACACACACACACACACACACACACACACACACACACACACACACACACACACACACACACACACACACACACACACACACACACACACACACACACATACATTCATACACACAATACACAATATCTGAAAAATTAAAAACTAAACTTTTATACTAATCATAAATTTAATTTTTTTATTCATAAAATAATTTTATACATAATGTTCTTATATTGTAATTTATATAATGTAACTAACCTCCATTTCTAACTTTTTAAAATTCATATAAATGTAATTAATTAAATTAACTGTACTTACCAATAGACAATTACCACTGTAAACAGACGGAAGAGGCCTGGAACCTATCATACGGGTCTCAAGCCTAGTTTAGGTGCCAGGTTACCAAATTTGTTATATTTACCTGCCTTTTAATGATCAATAAATGATTTATTTATTTAAATAGCGATTTTCGCACGGAGAGCTTTTATACTCGTATATCTTATAAAGATATAAGCTAGCGTTTGACCACTACCTCGCCCGGTGGTACTGGTAAGTAATGATTACCTAGTCGAAGATGATGAACACACTTGGCCTAAAATCCTCTGACTCTCAAGGGTTGTGTGCTGCCGGAACACCGTAAGGTTATGGCGACAGATTTTTCCTTGCCTTTAAGCCAACAGGGCCCTCAAGTATGATGTAGTAAGCATGATGAAGTAGCTTCCAAATTATTAGGTATCGTAGATTTATTTTTAAGCTGTGTAGAAAGCACTGAGCAACTATGCCACCTGATGTTAATTGATGATGCGGCCTAAGATGGAATCGCGCTTGTCTGGAAATGGCAAACAACACCGTGGAACACAGAGCAACACAGCGGACTTTAGTTGAGTCCAATTATCGCAAAATCTCAAGTATTCCAATATCTCTTGCGTATCGTTTAAGTAATGAGTCATAATACAAAAGGACTTCTTGTCTCGAAGAACAACTACCCTTTCTTTCACCTTCAGTACTGTTTCCTTCTTAATACATTGCCATCTGCTCATTCTAAAATAAAAATAAATAGTAAAAAAACTCATGGCCATTTATTTACATTAACTCCGCTAGGAGCCTGTTTTATCTGATGCCGCCATCTCGCGGAGACGGCCGACAACTTTTATCGGTTGATTAAATTGTAGCTACCCCTTTATATGCAGGATATATTCACATATTTGTTTTGTATGAACTGAGAGATACAATCTGTAGGTGTTGTAGCGTTTTTTATCAGGTCATTAAATCTATTGTTTTGTATGGAAGGGTATAACGGGATGTATGGGGCAAAACAGGCTGTGTTTGTCGGCTTTATGATTTTCCTTTGTCTTTGTAGCGTTCTTATGTCTTTATAACAGTGGTCTATAATATTTTTACGGTCCTTATAGGTAAGTTAAACCTTGCCCAAACAATAAACAGTGGGCAAAACCAAGAGTCAACGAAAAGACTGTAATATTCTGTCTGTAAAAGGAACTTGTTTTGAACAAGATGTGCTCAGTCAAGCATTGGAATTCCTTGTCCATGTCTGTGTTTCCCGACAATTACAAGCCAAGGGTCTTCAAATCATGAATGAACAGGTTTATTTTAGATTAAAGCTACTTTTTTCAGCCAATCCAAATAGCGCACCTATCCTAAGCCGTTTTTCAAGCTGGCTAGCACCGAAGATCATGCTGACTTGGTGATCTAATACATAAACCTAAAGGTAGGTAACAGCATATATATCATTTGGTTGAACTATCTGTACAAACGCCCGCCGTGCACCAATCGAATATTCAATCGAAAAAAAATGTGCGCATTTCACACAGTGTTCCTCCGGTGAAGAAAAAATATTGTTAAGAAACCCCAAACCCCTGTCATGGTGTAGGACACTGTCTAGTATACGCCTGATCAGCCACCATCCCAAAGTGGAAAATCTAATGTGTTTCAAAATCTAGGCCTAGCTTGCTACCATCTTCAACCATCATCATCACCAGGCAAGATAATAAATAAGATGTCAAATCCTAGTCGATTGGCTAGCGTTTGGCCATTGGTATCTGATACTATACTATAAAATAAAACTGGCCAAGTCGAGGTGGACTCGCGCACCGAGGCTTCCGTACCAACCGCAGTACCAACGTTGGTAGGTACCAATTAAGCTAGACCTCTAAATTGTATGAGCGCTTATATAACTCATAGGCCTATCTTAATTGGCGTTAACTATGTAAGGGGTATATCCTTTAAATTTCAACTTTTTTGGAATTTTCCCATTATTTGTGCTGTAAATTACCTTGCATCTCACCAAATTTCATGATTCTAGGTCAACGGGAAGTACCCCATAGGTTTTCGACCCAAAACCTATAGGGTACTTCCGGTTGACCTAGAAGTGTAATTTTTGGTCAAAAGCAAGTAAAGGAAAAATTATCGCGTAAATCTAAATTTGCCTATATCTTTTTATCGTGTTGACTCAGGACTCAGGACCTTGATTTTTATACAACTAATAGGGACTATAGATCTCAGTATCAGGTATACATTTTTACTCGTTAGTTCCACCCGTTCCTGAGAATATTGGTGCTGACACACGGATAGACAGACGGACAGGCAGACAGACAGACGGACAAGAACGTGATCTTATATAAGGATTCCTTTATTTACCTTTCGAGGTACGGAACCCTAAAAAACTAGCCGGTAATTAAATTCTAGAATTCCATTGTTTTGAGTTCATAAAGGGCAACTTGCCAGCAACCTTATTTCGCAAATAGGTTTCACTAAGCAAACTTACCCAATTAGGTTGGAACTAATGTGTGTTAATATAGGTAATTTAGTATATCTATCGTATCATCTACTACAATGTTATGTTAATGTTAACCTACCATCTGTAGTAGTTCAAGTTTTTTTTGTTACATCTTCTTATGTTGCTGTATACAGTAGTACCTATACACCATGGCCATAGAATAAAATTTATTCCTTCATCTATGACCATGGCTTACTTCTATATGCTTGGCTACTTACATGCTATATGCGGTTAATAATAATAAATAAATTATAAGGAATTATGTAAACCAGACGATGCACTTTAAAGTATGCAGAGGGCAAAAAGTTTGATTTGCGGCGGTCTCATTTGCGCTGGCAGTAAGTAAGATAAAAATAATCTACGAACTGTTGATAGAAGGGGCTATTTTCCACTCATTGCACATGATGCCAAGTTATACAATATATAAATATTTATATATAAATATCAGTATCATCATTTAATAAAAAACACCAGTCATTGTTTTCACACATTCATTATCCCTGAATTACCTCAGTATCTTTACTATTTGATTGCATAGTTTTCTTTTGTTTATTTTGAAAAGGCCGGGTTTCTGGTTTACGTTTAGACTTATTCACTCAACGGGAATTAGAAAACACCCACCGCTGATATTTTTATATGATGTTTTGTAAACATAATAGTGATGTACTTACGACGTTTTTCGGGCGATTGAGTGAATGTACGTAGATCAGAGGTTTAATTATGATAATAAATGGTTTGTATGAAGGTGATGAAGGTAATCGTGGCGTACATGTAAGCACGTGCTTCAAAATAAATTCGAGGTTAAACGAGAATATAAACGAGTACGATAGAGGTAAAATTGGAAGCGAGTATTAAATTAGGAATTTTATTGAGCATCTACGTCAATAGTCGGCTTCTTACAGATCAATTTAATAGCGTATTTATTAAATCCGGTTAATTTAGATTTAAGAACTACTGATGACTAAGACTCAATACAAATGGAGTAATGTCATACATATTACGTGTCATAGACATTATTGAATTGAACAATTTGCATTACTGACTACGGTGAATCACCATCATGATCATCTTCCGACCCTCATCCAACCTACTCACCTACGTGGGGGTCAGTGTAACATGCCATTCTCTTCCAGTTAGGTATATCTGCTATCATTTTCGTATCATCTTTTTTTACAACTGTATCTTCCAATACACAGTCCATCCACACATTCTTGGGTATTCTTCTTCCTCTATAGCCATCTAATTTCATGTTAAAATTAGTTCGTTTTTAGTTGAAAATATTACGTGAATATTGTAATATTATGTGTGTAAAATTGTAAAAACTTAAATCTAGTCTTGCACTACCTTCATCGAATTGCGATTTGCAATATAGTCAAGAACATAATCTATTGCATTTGTATTTTGGAAAATGGGTTACTTTAGCCTTAAGTGTATGTTTGTTTATTTATGACGTCATAATTTAGTTACTTCTTATGCTTGAAACGATCTATTCCAGGATCATTAATTAATTATACAATCATATAAAGGGTATAAAAATAAATCGAGTTAGTATACATCTTATACTTCCAAACACATAAGAGTGGTTCTTTAGGTATCTTTTAATTATTACTTGATACAGTCATCAACTCTTGATTCCTATCTATGTCCTTAACTAACTAAATAAATACCTGATATTTCCATTAAGGCAATCGCCAGATAAAGAGTATATGTGCAATATATCAGCTCATGGAAAAATCTTAATTTAATTCGGGATTTATTCCTTTTATGTGCTTCCACCACATACATAGCCACTTAGGAACCATTTTCAGATCAATTAAACAAATTCTTATATTAGATGTTAAAGGATTGAGATAGGTTAATTATTTTGACAAGGTTCTTAAATGGAAATGTTTGTTTTAAGTACGGAATGGCCATTAAGGAGCGTCGGTGGATTTACGACCAATTAAAATGTAGAGGCGGTCCAATTAAACAGCAGTCAGTTTATTAGTGTTGTTGCGTTTATCGAATGTTTGGACCGGTCAGGTAATGGGGAACATTGTTTGTATATAGACGCATTGGTAAGCTACAGCTAAATACTGTAGAACTAAAGTAATACGAACTAAAAAATACAATAACTGAGAACCTCATCGTCTTGGAAGTTAGTTTAAAATACATTTCTGTTAGAATTCACGCCAAACACAACTTTAAATAGTACATAAATGCAAAAATTAAAATCCCCCGCCCGTTGACTAGTATAATATGTTCATTGAGCCCATTCCAATGAGCCCAAACTCGATATTGTATGTTGGTGAGGATTTCAGTATTCTGCAGATTCCAGCAGATGTCCCAGTATCAGGTCAATGCTATGAGGTCAATACCTTATTCTTACAATATCTTTGAAGTAAGAGGATAACGAATTTCGAATTGATGAGACCTATGAAAGTTGATTTAATAGCGCTATCGACCAGAAAGAAGCCTATTTTCTTACAACAGCTAAACCGATTTTCATGAATCAAAGCTAAGATAATATCGTTTAAAAACTAAAAAACAACCGACTTCAATGCCGCGCTATTCATTTTCAGTACCAATTTTGAGCTGTTTATCTCAATATCTCTGGAGATACTTATCATACCTCGATAAAATTACCATGGTACCACACTTGGGATATCTCCTTTCGAACAAAAAAAGAATAATCGAAATCGGTTCATAAACGACGAAGTTATCCGCGAACAAACATTTAAAAAAAAAAATATATATATATATACGGTCGAATTGAGAAACCTCCTCCTTTTTTTGAAGTCGGTTAAAAACTCTCGATCTAGACACCTATCAAACAAAAATAAACTCAATCATAATCCGTTCATCCGTTTGGGCGCTATGATGCCACAGATAGACACAAATACATACATATAACTTATTACACCCTTTCATTTTGCGTCGGGGGTAAATATATGGGAATGACACTTCTCATGGGAAAAGGTTTCCTGCAGCAGCCCTCAGGTGTCTAAACTCTATGACGTTATAAACTTCAGTGCAACGTCAACATGTTATTTCTTGTACAGCGCTTGAGTAAGAGATACTTTCCCTTGCCTAGCCTAGAGATGATATAATTCAATCTGGATCATGATGATGGAAAAATAGAATCACCTAGAGGAAGAGCATAGACTTAACTATTTTTATACTTTCAGACTGACTCTCTGAATTCTCGTCAATCACCATGTCCTTTTTCTCTTATAGACTTCTTATTAGCTAAAACAAGGAAATAATGAAAACGCGTTATTTGCACACTTAATTAAAATTAAACATATTTTTAACCGACTTCCAAAACGGATGTGGTTCTATGTTCGTCTGTATGTATTTTATTATGTATGTTCATCGATATTTTCGCCAATTGTGAATGGATTTAAAAGAAAAAAAATTTAGTTCGAAAAGGAATTGAACACTGATATACTCCAAAGGTAGTTCCATTGTAATTTCGTTGAGATCTGATAAGTATCTTCAGAGATATGACGATAAACGTCTTAAACTTGCTACTGAAACTGACTCGCAGGGCATGGAAGTCGGTTGTTATACCTAGTTTTTAAACTTAATGTAATCTTCATTACCTTGTAAGGAAATGCCATGTGAGACTCAACATCTTATTGTCACATCAAAGTAAAGGATGTTACAGTGACGTGCAAAATTTATCAATTCATAGTTCTCAACCGATTTCCAAAAAGAAGGAGTTTCTCAATTCGTCTGTATGTTTTTATGTATGTTACGCGATTACTGCGTCAATTATGAACCGATTCGAATTGTTCTTTTTTTAATCGGTAGGGCACATTTTTGAGGAGGTCCTATTGTAATTTCATTGAGATCTAATAAGTATCTCCAATATATCTCCGATATGACGATCGAACGTTTCAAACTGGTTACTGAAATTGACTCGCGGGGCATGGAAGTCTGTTGTTTTAGTTTTGAAACTATCTTACTTATGTACCCATATATATATGCTCAGTTTCTCTTTAGTTCAGTTCAGTTTCAATTTCCGTTCTCAGGCAAACATCTTCACTCACCATCATACGAACGTCTTGCTTGGTATTAATTCACAAAAAATTAAGATGCGCAAACCGCAGTCAATGTTCTTCTATTGATTTCTTTTTTGTAAAAGTTATTTCTATGACAAGGTAGTATACAGCGAAGCCATCACTTGATTTGAAATATTCTCATTTTAACCTTACTTTTCCATAGAGTGAGAGAGAGAAAGAAAGAGATAATGTAAGAGAGAGCTTAAAATATAAATGTTACACTTCGTGGTTATAGGCTCTCCTCTAGTAATGGAGTGGCAAGTTAGCCAACCGAACTTTTAAAGGCTTCCGAGTTTAAAGTCTACTTTAAAAAGACACAATTGTTACTACGGTTTTCGCGTGATAGACAATGATGATACCGTCAAAGATGGAATTGTGCCTTTAGAAGATGACAGTAAAATGAAATGAAGTCGAGAACAACTGTGCTAGAGCAAATGGTTCATTCACGGACTCATTGATTTAGCAACTTATTTAGGTACTTTAATAAAAATGAACTTTTCTAAATAATCTAATATTCTGAATAGATTATTTAGAACAGTTCATTTCTACCAGAGTTTAAACTCTAGCTTAAACAGAGATTCTCAATTGACTACAGTTTCGCGTAATAGACAATGATGATAGTTACCGACAAAGATAGAAATGTGCCTTTATTAGAAGATGACAGTAAAATGAAATAAGGTCGAGAAGAACTGTACTAGCGCAAATGGTTCATTCACGGACTTATTAATTTAGCAACTAATTTAGGTACTCTGGTAGAAATGAACTTTTCTAAATAATCTAATAAGAATAATAGTAATTGTAAGTTCAATAAAACAACGTGTGCCATTTTCATAAGATGTATTATGTATTGACGAGGATGACGACGATGATTTGAAAGAATTTGGAATTAAACTTTACATTTTTTTCAGAGTAACATTTTAAAGTTTTGAATTAATCCGTGAGCTGTTTGGTCCCAGACACCTCTTCGATAAGAATCACTGATTTTTCAAATTGAAGTGTCAAAAGTTTCAAGACATCGAGTTTAAAGCATATTCGAACGTGAGGCAGTGTTCAAATCTGTTTTTTTTTTCAAATGATTGTGACTTTCCATGCTGGACTAATAATATTTAATGACATAATAAACTAAATTTAATTACATATCTATAAAATTCTATGAAAAGCAACTGAAAATCTAATCACTTAAAGCAATCGCCATTCGTAACGCTCTCCGGGGTCAATACAACAAATTTTCAATTACCCTCAATGGTAACAAATTCAGCTCAAATGTAAATTATTTCAGTGTGTGCATTATAAATATAATTGTAGGTGTGTGTTGGGCGGAGAGTGTGTAGCCAATGGGAGAGGAGATAGGAGGCTGGGCGTCACCGACTGGAAGAGTAATGTTGTTCCCGCGAAGCCTTCGCAAGGAGCGCTACGCTGTACGGATCTGAAAAGCTTTGATGATTTTCCAGAAACTTCGTTACAGTACCTTTAAACGTTTTTCGTGCTTGTGCAATTGCTATTAAAATGCTAGTCTTATTAGGAGATATAAACAACAATATCCATATACAATATATATATATATATATATATATATATATATATATATATATTTATTGTATACCTTTTAAGAATAACACACACTTAACGGTTTAAACTCTTAAAATCACTAATCGCATGATTATGTTGACTACTCGCTGTAAACTCATGCATGAACATATTGATATGTTAATTTTTTTAATTATCAAACTTTTTCGGTGGATTCTTTCTATTCTTTCTTATTGGAAAGATTAAGTAGATGTTTTTTTCTACACATATTAGGACGATTTTATTGATTCTTAAAGAATAATTAATATACCTATTTAAATATGGTGGGCCGCAAAGAAAGCGTGTCTGTAAGACAAACCAAAACATTGTAGAAACTTTGTGAAATAAAGATTGTATTTGAGATAATTTTAATATTTAAAGTCAGAATGATAAATGTGGTCAAGTTTATTTTGAATGAAGGGAAGTTAAATGAAAACGGTCTCTTTTCACTATATTTCGAATCATGTGCTATAGTATCAAATATATATAATATTAGTTGTATTGCCACCGTGATTTGTAAAACAGCTGTTTTTTATTTATAAAAAGACACAACATGGTATTATTTTTTCCTTCTTAGTTTATTATAGTACTTATTTTTTAAATAAGATTTCAAATTTATATTTCATTTAAAAGAAATAGTTAAAATATTTTAAATTTTATCTTTTTATAACCGACCTGCTTTCATTGCAACCCAGTGTATTATATTGTTTCAAAATATAGGCGTCAGTGGAATAGGTTTTCATAAATTCGGTAAATTTTATGCACGTATTCGGATTTACTTTCTATAGTAAACTAATAGGCATGCTGTAGAAAATAACTGCAAATACGTTGTTTCAATTATTTGTAGGACGGCTCAATTACAACTTACATAATACTTAAATTCACACTTTTAAACCACCCCTGACTGATCTATGTATAATCTGTTTATCGAGACCATTCCAATGAGCCCGAACTTGACATCTCTGCCGTAAGTTGGTGGGTAGTTGAGTATTCTGCAGATTCATTTGCAGTTGCAATTGCAGTAGGTATTAGGTTAATGCTACCACGTTCTTACAATACCATTAAAGTAAAAGGAAACTAAATTTCCAATCGATCAGACCTATAAAAGTTGATTTTATAGCGTCATCAACTAGAAATAAACTGGCCAAGTGCGAGTTAGACTCGCACTCGTAGGGTTCCGTAACACAGTTAAGTATTCCATAACTATGATTTTTTGCAACTACAATATTAACTTTGTTTCTCATAGTGTTTGTATGAAAAACAAAGTTATCTTTGCGGTCGCCATATCTCTAAAACTGCTGACTGTATCTAGTTCAAACCAATTTTCGTTGTTAGTTTTTATTGAGATCTACAGCATATATTTTTTTTAGATTTTTCACTCCCATACTTTAAAAGTGAGACCCCCCCTCCCCCCCCCTCTCACATATTTTACCACTTTAGACGCGCCATCTTTCAAATGATTGACTTTGAGAAAAAATGATTTTAGAAACCTCAATGTCATTTTTGAAGACCTATCCATAGACATCCCACACGTATAGGTTTGAAGAAAATTTTTTTTTGTTTCAGTTCCATGTATGGGAAGCCCCCCCTTAAACTTTTAAATTTTTTATTTTTGTATAAAAATCGGAAAGCGGTTCACATAATACATCTACCTACCAAGTTTCAATTCTGTAGTCCTAACAGTTTCGGAATAAAATGGCTGTGACATACGGACGGACAGACAGACAGACAGACATGACGAATCTATAAGGGTTCCGTTTTTTGCCATTCGGCTACGGAACCCTAAAAAGACTGCAAAACTACATCAACTAGTAAAACGGCTGAACGGATTTTCATCAACCAAAGCCAATAATAGCACTCTCGGTAAAGACACTTGTAAAACAAAAAAAAACAAATCTATATCGGTTCATCCGTATGTGCGCTAATTTAAAATCTATTATTTGATTTGTATACTAATTTTATGAATCTTCTATATATATATATATATATATATATATATATATATATATATATATATATATATATATATATATAAAAGAAAGTCGTGTTAGTTACACTATTTATAACTCAAGAACGGTTGAACCAATTTTTATGATTTTTATATTTTTGGAATTGTATTTGTCAGGAATAGGATAATAAGTCTTAAAAACAATGAATAATTGATCTAAAAAAATTATATAAGAAAAAATATTTTGCCAAAATATTCCTGGGCTTCAAAACTGCCAATAATTTGATGTTCAATTGTTTTTCCGTCGATACGGTAAACCGAAAATTTATAAGGGTTCTCCACACGATTAGTGTATTTAGCCAGGGTCAACTATAAAAATTCTTCAAGTTTTTGTGAATTCAAGTCATGTAAATTTTACAAATATTAATAAATGTAAAATACTGTCAGTAATGACAATTGTATGACATATTTGTTGATTGTAAAATATGCGTGCGTTCAGAAATGTATGCTTACAAGCAATCAAGACAATAATAATCAATTTCTAATCAATTTCATTTGTCAGAATGGAGGTAAATACAGAGATATGCAAGATTGTGATAGCCAATTTATGTATACGAGTTATCCATAAGGAAAAAAAAATATTAGACAGTTATTCGTAAAGTAAGTATACTTATTCAGAATTAAAATTAAATACTGGTGATTATATTTTTACAATTAAAATTAAACTCAATCGAACTAATTTCAAGTTTATAACTTATCTATAACAATAATAACATTGTTTAATTCAATCATGTCTTGCTGACACGCAATTGAAGTATTTGATTATTGTATTTTTATTATATTTCTGTATTGCCATAATACATTACTAAACTTATATCTTTTTTATTCATTGTATTAAGTTCATAAAAGCCTAAACTAAGTTCATCTGAAAGGTAACACGACATTCATAGTCTGTTAGGTGGCACGAAGTTCGCCGGGCCAGCTGGTATAAGATAAATATTAATATTTATTTAAATATTATGATAAAGCCTCGCTTTTTTCTTAGTAGATTTAGAAAAAAGCTATAACTATACAAATATAGTTAAAGCCCAACTTTTTAGTCCGGCCTACGTCCAGCAGTGGACTGACACCGGCTGATGATGATGATGATGAACTCTTTAGTAATCGAATACCTATGTCTATATATAATTTTTCCACTGCACTAATAAACTCTCTAAACGTCATCATAACATCCGGAAAAGTTCAAAATATCTCTCATAAACTCTTTAACACTTTATCTAAACTTCAACACAATCATTAGTACGGCATAACAATCAAAAGTGGTAACTTAACGCACCTCTACACAGTACGACATTTACAACCACCAAATGAGTCATAAAATCGTCCAAATGTTCACAACAGATAAATTTATCGTTGAAACGTCGTTGAAGTCGTAAAATCCTCATATCGTACAAGCTCTTATGGAGCTCCGGTGTCAATCATTTGTGTCAAACAAAATATAAAATTCAATTTGAATCTATACAATATTATACTGAATTTAGAGTGGTACCGTTTCCGGTAAATTTATGGTTTCCGTGCAGTTTTCTTTGCTGGTTACAGTTGTATCCGGCATAAAAAAGATTACTTGAACGAGAATTTCGTTGAAATTCTTATGTGTTGTTTCGTGAAATTTCTTATTTATTTTATAGTGGATTGACAGTGAACTTACTTGAAGTTATACACGTAAATTAATTATATTTAATAAAGGTAATTCCTCTGATTACAATTTAAGTTAAATAAGATGTATATATATATATAAAATACAACTAATGTAGAATTAAACTATAACTGTTTTACATGCCTTTCTTGTTAGGTAATGTAGATCTTTTAGCCACAATATAATTATATTGCTTTTTGACTTTACCCTCATTTTCAATTCTACAAACATAAAATTATTATTACTATCTGTACTAAAATGTATGTAAAATTTCTTAGATATTTTGCAATATTATAGTGTTAAATATACTTAAATATTTAAAAGGTAAGGCACTTATTCGACTTTATATTTCATGGAACCTCTCTAAAATTATACTTCACAGTGAAAAACCGCTTCATTACCACTCAGTGCGACTATAAAAACGACTATAACCCAATAACACAAAGACTCCAAATGATTTAATTCCAAATATATCTCAATACTTATAACAATATGTTCATTGTTAATTCGTACTACGTCGAGCCTCGGAACAATAAATTTGCGATTAGATATAAAGCAGAAATGTGTCTCAAGAGATTTATTAATGCAGGGGAAGCCATTTTGTTTTCCTATTTACCTGGAGAGTTTCATTGTGTGATAGTTTTGGGGTAATTTAAAATCGACCACAGTGTAAACGCGCAAAAAATGCTATCTTTCTCTGTGTGTGAAATGCGATTTTGCACGTTCATTATAAACTCAACTTTCTTTGTTGGACCGACAAAGTAAAAGAATTCCTTACTTCTTACTCAAAAGGTAAAGTGACATTATGATACTTTTGTTACGAGGAAAGTTATAAAAAGCTTCATAAAAATGTTTTTAAAAGCACTTATTACTCTAAAATCATAAACACAATTGAACACCTTGTTACATTCATATTTTTTGCTAGACTTTGTTTACAAAACTAATGGTTAACAAGGTCAAAATACCGATCATTTCTCTTTTGAAAATGCCGATGTTGTTTAAGGTATCGTTTTATTTGTTATCACAGTTTCTTACTATTTAAATACTGATGAACAACAGTTTCCGTATCTAGTAATAAATAAGATAG
This sequence comes from Cabera pusaria, assembly GCA_954871355.1. NCBI lineage: Eukaryota > Metazoa > Arthropoda > Insecta > Lepidoptera > Geometridae > Cabera > Cabera pusaria. The sequence continues at coordinate 11,132,804 of OX940895.1, read as the reverse complement.
TATTGTACTGAAATTATCTTTATAGCCCATAGGAATACCTGTAATGGTCCCCCAATCAATAACTGAGATGTACGACACAAAACACCGGAGCCACAGTTTCAAGTATCATCGTACCATTTCAGAGTAATTTTCGGGCGAGACAAAGGCGTTTCTAAAGCAATCCTTTCAATTTATTACGACAAAACGACCATAGAGCCCTTACTTGAATTTCAACATAATCTTTATGTGAACATTAATATTTTTCCCGACTTATTTATCGACTACCAAAGGACCCGGGCCGGGGCAGGTGGTCCCTACTTAATCAAGACGTTACCAAAAAAAGAACGAGGCCCATATTTTCCTTTTTGCCTAAATTATAGTTTTATTCAGTGTAAGTTATGTCCGAATAGGTTTTTGTTTAGTTATTTATATAAAGTATTTTAATGCGATGGGAAAGACGTATGTTATAATGAATATATTAGCAATAAAGTACGGGATATTCGAGAAACTGGTTGGTTGCGATAAAGTAGTCTTACGACATGTTAATATCGTGAACAAATGCATATTTAATAGGTACCCACCGGTTGTGAATTATAAATTGAGATGTGAGTTGACAGTAGAGGTAGCCCTAGTCTATTTTATATGGATTTTAAAGTTGGGTATCAAGAGCGTGGAAAATTATGGTTTAGTAGTTTAAGTTTCCAGCAAAGTTTAGGTAGATATTTTGATTTCAGAGGCCAAGTCAATATCTGAGCAGATACCTCGTTTTGAATGTTAGGTATTAACTGCAACCTGAATTACACATTTGTTTTCTCACTCAACCTCTATTTATTCCCGTAAAGTTTAGAAATTCTGATTACGATATATTTTATGTTATTTTGAGCCAATACCAATACTATACTATACTATAAATACCAACCAAAATATCTGAAGCTTATTATGCTTCAATAACATCGTTGCTTCCGTATTTTAAAATTATTTTTATTTATATCAAGTACTGTCTTAACAACTAGCTACCCTGTTGTAAAGACAGACGTTCAAGTTATGTCTAATTGAAAATAATACTTAAATTGAGAAATTTATACCACCCCCAACTGATTTGAATATGTATAATTAGTTCATTGAGACCATTCCAATGAGCCTAAACACGACATCTCAGAGTGGCCTTCTTTTTGCATCGGGGGTTAAAAACTGTGTTTACACCGGTTTTTTTTAATTTTGAGTGAAGCGTCCGTTAAAATAGAACTTATTTATTATTAAATCATTTTTTATTTATTATCACAGCCTCATCTTAAATATCTTCAAATAGTGTAAGAAAAGGTCTTCAGCTGCATACATTCCCAGCAAGAGCTAAATATTTCGCAACAAGATCATAAACTGACTGCCTACGTCGATGGCAATACAGATAGCCGCTTGATTTAGTCATCTTGTCGACCAGATTTATATGTATTAAAATATAGTTTTATGGAGGTATTCGTGACATTATTACTTCGCACGTACAATTCTAATAATGTTGTTTTTGTTTCTGACGAATAATAATTCGTCAGAAACAAAAACAACATTATTATATATTACTCCAGCAATAGCTGAACGGGTATTATGATCGCTTTTGTTTGAGTTTGGAAGCTAGATATCGTATGTATATAGTCTTTTGTTATAATTATTGAATGTCAAGTTATTGTTGATTGTGAAATTAGATGAACTCTGACTGATTTGTATTAGAACTAAGAATTGGAACCTTTCATTTTATAGCTTCTGATCTCGTTTCGGAATAACTTAAATGCCTACATATTTAGTTGTTAAGAACTGTGAGCCTAGCCTTACAATAATTTTACCATAATATCATATTGGGCCTTATTATATCAAAAAAATGTCCAATGGAAATGTGACAGAACATTTCCAGCTACGTTTTATAATCTAAAAATTCAAAGCATTCATGTCGGTAGATTTCGTTTTATAATTCGAAATAAAAGTCACTAGCTTTTAACTTTCTATAAGTTTAATTATCATCCTTACTACTTACACATTCGTAGTGGCATATATTTATACCACATACAAACAAAATAAATACCGAATACGACCAATACGGTACAATAACAGTGTATCAAACGTATAGAGATGTCCATGTTCAACGATCCGAGACACAGTTACACGGACGGTCGACGCTGTACTCTCAACATTGTGTATAGCTATGGATTGGAGAAAGTAGATACCTACTAGAACTGTTATATGTATTGGTGGATTACTAGATACATTGAAATTTAGTAATTTTTTCATACTTATTATGGTAGTCAGACCTAGATCGGTATTATAGAGCGATGCTCAAGCTAGCATCTGTTCTTAGTACAGATCGATGCTCAATTATCTTTCTTCATAGAATATCGGCATTGAAAGCAGTATCACCGTTTTGTCAGTGTTCTACCGTGATAAACAAAAATGTCCGGTTTAAAACCTAAAATGACGGAATGGCAACATTCTCAATGGCAACATTTAACATCTAGTCATATGTCTTTAGATTACAGGTGCTAAAATTGAGTGAGTCACTGCTTTAACCCACTCAATTCTGGAATCCATCGGGCAACGTCTTTTTTTCTCGTTAGTTAATATTGTTAGTTAACTTGTACCTAAACCAACCAAAAACATGCGAGTTTAGTCAAGAACTAAAAATATAGGACCTTATGATATTAAACAGTGGCTAAACAGAAATAATTATACGGTACCACCGTAGTATATGTAATTTCTGTTTAGCCGCTATAAGTTCCTTATTTTTTTATGTCCTTGACTAAACTCGCAGGTACTTATTTAATTTTAATATATTTAATATATTATGTTTCTTTGAAGTGTCTCACACTTTATATTTTTGTAAATTGTTAAACACAATCCAAAATTTCATCGGTGCGGGTTCGAGTCCCGTCCGTACGATGAAATTTTGGATTGTGTTTAACAATATTTAATATAAGCTGATTATTTGCGGAAATCCTTGAAGTATAATAATCAAATTATAATGTTAAGTCCATAATCTGCTGATTTATTGATATTTTACTATTCTCAATATCTTCACATGTCTTGTGGTTGACCACAAAGATTTTAAGTACGATAACATACATGCATACATATAATCACGCCTGTTCCCTTTTGGGGTAGGCAGAGACTACTTCTTTTCACATGCTACGATCCTGAGATACCTATTTTGCTTCTTCCAATTTCAGGAACGCATTCATACACGCTCGCCGGTTATATTATGTACTATAAAAGTACGATAAAGCTCAACTAATCGGTGGAATAAATATGACAAAAATTGCCAAATATAGTATTCATAAGCGCGCATTGGTCAACAGAGATATTAAATTTCAATTCCAAAAACAACAATGGCCACTTCACACCCCTCAAAAACAAAACTACATAAAGTTATAGCTTCATAGGGTCACTTGGGAAATTTAACAACCATCCTCTGATGCTGAGTGCTGACCCTCTATCTATAACTCTTGATTCCCTGTTCAATGTTATTTGCATATCATTTTAATCCCAGTATCATGGGAATGGGCAGTGGGCAGTGGGCAGTGTTGGTTTTGCTTGTTTGGATGAATATAATGAAAGTAGATATGACTGCAAATATGTATGAGTACCTACACATTTATATTTGTATGTTTTTTGTAGGTACTTGTTATTTAAATTAGCATTGGTATTTTATTGTAATTATATTTAATAATTTTATGCAAGCAGATTTGTATTTGATAAGTGTTTGAGAACCAGGTATAAGAGATTAGTAAATATTTACGTAGATTTACGTACAAGAAACCAAACTTTTAAGTTCTTTTAGATTTTTGTTCAAACCGTCTTTTTTAACAAGTGACAATTTGTTATGTTTTAATATCATTTACCACTATTTTATAATAATAATAACACATTCGAAGTTTTGGCGACAGATTTTCCAACTTGACAGTGGTAGCTGGCCAGGCGGTTACAAGACAGTGTCCTAACACCATGGGTGGACGCTGGGTGAATAGGAGTTTCATAACGATGTTTTTCCTTCACCGGAGGTCCTCTGTGATATGCGCGCGTAATTTTTCTTCGATTTTTTCGATAGAAAATTATTTTATTATAGGGGATTTAACTCACTACCTCTGGCGTCAACGCCGACTTGTCTCCCATTGCGCAACTGTGCCCTCGCTAACAACTTAAAGTAATTAAATCTTCATTAACATCATACTCTGCAAATGTTCTCAGTTTTCACCTACTCGGCAACAGTTTGCCGTACTTCGTTTCTCTATCTTTCAAGATACAAACTATGATAATTGTAGCTCTTTGCCTCAGAAAATCATCATCATCTTCATCCAAAGCATCATAGTACCTATCAAATGTTTTACCAAACTATTACCTCTCAAAATGATCTAGGTAATAAGTTTCACCAACTACCTTATTCCTTCAAAACCTACCGTCTGAAAAACACTCGACTATCGTGCCCTCCCATTTTATCCTATAAGGGCAAGAGGGCGACCCAACAAAAGATAAAAGAGATATATAAGTGGCCCTTCGGCATCGCATCAAGTCGTTACAACAGCAGTAAAATATTTCAAATTGTGCTCAATGCTGCGGAAAACGGAAGTTACGTGTTCCGACCCTGCCGATGCGATGGCGGCGTGACGTGTTTTTAATTTTGATATCGATTATGATAACAACCTTGTATTGGCTTTTGATGTTCGGAATAGGTTGTCAAACTATATTGTTGTAATTAGCTTGCATGCACTAACTACTTATTAATAATCAAATTCTTAATTAATTATATTGTCGTCTCATGTCTTTAAACATAGATTTTTTATACGTATGATGTGACGAACAAGCATCGGCCTACTAAAAAAAAATTTCTAAATTCTAAATTCTATGTGTTGCTGGCGCGTTGCCTACCTTTTGTTAAAATTCTGTATTACTCTTGGTTTATGGAAGATTTATTTAATTTAGGACGCTAAAGTTTAATGCGTTTATAATATTTATATAATTTATTATATATGCAATATATATTAAATTCTATTATCTGTTTTCTAAATAAATTGTATCAATATTTTACTAGTAAGTTACAAACAAGAAGTCGATAAATTTGAATTAGTATACGAATCCCCTCAAGAGATGGCGCTACCAGTATCAAAATAGTCGATAACGTAAAATAAACTATAGTATTTTTCAGGCTAAACAGTAACTACAAAATAATTAATTAAGTACATTTAAACAGTAAAATACAGATATAACAGACTATCTTCATCATTTTAGTTAATAATGAACTTTTGCTAATTACATCTTATTTTAATGCCCTTAAAAACTTAGTCCCTAAAATACTTCAGCTATATATTTATTTTATAAATACGAAGAAAATATGTAAATTAACACATCATACATTAACAATACAATCACAGCAGTATCTCATACTACGTTTGAACTGATATCTCTTTTCGAACATAGTCTTAACCTTTGAACTCACATACATTTCGTATTCAAACATTATGTATGTAAATGCTTTTTAGGTGTTCGTGCGAAAATTATGCCAAGTAGGTATTTCACGTGACGTTTATGGGCTTGTAGAATAATGCTTTATTTTTATAGGTTACGTAACGGGAGGACGGTACATGCACGTTTGGTTGCTGGATGAGACTTTAAAGGGATTCAATACATTTATTTCATAATTACACACACAAACGGAAATAATTGTGTCAGAAGATCCTACTTGCAATTGTAGGATAAACTTCAAGTTTCTGCTTAGATGCAGTTTGAGATTCCAAAAAAAAATTCAGGTTCAATTGAATCAGTAATGTCTCTGCTGTTTTATGTTTTATGTATGTGTACACATACTATAGTGACCGCTTACCACCATCAGGTGGCACAAACAAGCTAGCCATAGGATGGCCAGCTCGTTTGTCACCTTATTTTGCATCCATGCTTCCTTTGTTCATGTATATTTTCTATATATATACTCTTTTAAAGCGACCTCACCTTACGAACCTTATACCCTATTCAAATAATCAAGTGCATAAACTAGATATCCAAACTATAATGCAAGTTAAAAGCAACTGCATTTTCCCTGTTATATTATGTAATAGAACGTACGCTATTTCACATAGGACAATACCACCTATTTATTTAACCCTGACACAAAAAGAAGGGGTGTTAAAAGTTTGACGTGTGTATCTGTGTGTCTCTCTGTGGCATCGTAGCGCCCAAACGGATAAACCGATTTTGTTTAGTTTTTTTTGTTTGATAGCTGTCTTAATAGACAGTATTCATAGTTTTGATTCTTGACAATCCGTTGTGCTGTTTTAAAACTATGAGTTTTTTTCTTGTTTAGGGCGATATGAAATCAACGATCAATTCGAGATTGGTATCCTCTTACTTCAACGATATTTTGAGAACATGGTAGCACTGACTTGATGCTGGGACATATCCTGAGATCTTCAGAATACTCAACTCACCAACTTACAGCAGGATAGAGTGGAGTCGAGTTTGGGCTTTGGTCTTTGGTTTGAGCTGGAATGGTCTCAATGAAAAGATTATACATATATCAGTCGGGGTAGATTTACATTTTGAATTTAAGTATTATTAGATATTCAACCGTACCATAGTAATATTTTTGTAAGCCAGATAAATTAAGTACAATAAATTTCAAGACATCAGGGCAAAATAGGCAATATGTACACAGATATTAATGTACTCCTACGATAGATAGAAATCATCGCTTACTAAGAAGCGTAACTTACTGTCATACAAAAATCTCACCAAAATCGTAAAGAAAAACTTCAAAATTATTCCAGCATCTTCCAACATCGTTGTCAAGTTTTCAGGTAAAATACATAACAACCGGGTTTCCTTTGTACCGTCCCTGTTATTGAAATAAGGTGTAGTATACATCCGATCATGTTTGGATACTGCTTTATCCATAAGCCTACACGTTTATGTATCGACTTCCTTTTTCTTATGGCTGTGTTAAGTTCTCCCAACAACTTTTATGGAAGCAGAAATGGGTAAAAAAAATAAGTACAAGGTTATCCTTTCAATATTTCAGGAGGTATCGCTTCGTTCTCGGAAGGATATGGGATTATTCTGAATTTTATCAAAATACTATATCTTCTAAGATATTTTTCTGTAGTGACATAGACTTTGTAAGCTAAAGAAACTTGTTGATACGAAATAATACGAGCGAAAAGATGCTGCATGTAATACATGAGTATGTTTTCAAATATTCTTACTTGAGTTACTAGCAGTGCCCCGCGGCTCCGCCCGCGTCAATAACTTCATTCATTTCTTTAATTTTCTTCGTAAAAACACAAAAAACTGAAAAACTGAATTAGACACATCGGTCTACCCGTTTTTAAGCTATTGCGTGACCAAGAGACATAGGGACTCATTTATATAAAACCCAAACAATCATATTGATTTCAAACTTGTTTGTTTGTACCCCATTTTAATCTCTTAATTAAAGGTGGAATTTCGAAAACACATATTTACTTACTTATTTACAGAACTTGTGTAAAGTTTCCAATAAAATAGATTATCTTATGTTGTTTCTATATATATACAAATTTTGAACTCCCGTTTCATCCCTATAAGGGGTGAATTTTGGAAAATTCTTTCTTAGCGGATACCTACGTCATAACTCATAACAACTATCTGCATGGCAAATCCGTTAAGTGGTTTGAGCTGTGCGTTGATAGATCAGTCAATTAGTCAGTCAGTCGGTAACGTTTGCCGTTTATAAATACAAATTTCATTACTTAAGTTAAACTGTATTTCCCCACATAGTTAATGGAACCAGGGAATACCATGCTTTCTATACTAACAAATTTCATTTTGCACACGAATGTTGAGTGAATCAAACCAAGTATGTAACAAATTTACCATTTTTGATTTTTGAAAATTAAAGTACCTAATTATGTTTTATTTCAGGACCTATAATACTATCTACATTTCCAGTATCATCAAAATCGCTTTTGTAGTTATACAGATATTTGGAAACAAACATTAATGTATTTTCTATGATATCTCTAGATATTTTTTTTTTAAATTAGATTATTACAAAGAAATATCATTTTTCAAGCCCCCTAGGGGTAGTTTTGAAAAATGAAATACACGTGTTTTTTTGTTTTATGGTTTATTTGTACCGAGTTTTGAGTAAATCGGTCCAAGGAATGAAATTATCCATAGAAACTTTATCACCCTATTTAACCCCTTTAGGGGATGATTTTCAAAACTAAGACTAGCCTATGTCTTAAGTTAGAACCTACACTATCTACGTTTTATATTTCATTTAAATTGGTTTAGTGGTTATCGAGATACGCGGTAACAAACATTCATACACACACACACAAATACACACACATACACACACACACACACACACACACACACACACACACACACACACACACACACACACACACACACACACACACACACACACACACACACACACACACACACACACACACACTTACTTTTGCATTCATAAGATTAGTAGGAAGTAGGATAGTAGGATAGGAAGTAGGATTGATTGGTATATTTAATCTGATTCTATATTAAAACAATTCATGATAAAATTACCAAGAGCATTAAACATTAAACTCGTGAAATAGTTATAAACTATCACGGATCCTTTCACTTAAGATACAGACACACCGCAGCGTTCTGCGTGTGCGATCTAGGCGGCAATTAGATAACGCAGTAGTATTTGTACCGACTGGTTCACCAAACGCGTTTAGAAAACGATTGAAAAGTACTGAGATCGCGCCCGCAGATCGCAGGACGCCGCGGTGTAGCCGTATCTTAACATTTTGACAAGATAAATATAAGAGCTATGATGTTCGCACGGTGGCTGGTAAAAGCTAGTTGAGATTAGCCGAGGACCGTGCTCAGAGGGTTAACGGGTGTGGTATGTTTGACGAGAAGACGAGCCACACCCCTTTGTCATTGTGGGGTAACTGTTGCAGAGTCGGGGGACTCTCCAACGGCTTCACCTTGAGGGTTGACCTTGGTGAGCGACGTCAGACCTCCGCAGCGGCAGAGGCCCATTTGGGTCTGCCACCAGGGCAAGTTGGAAAATGCTAGCGCGACGCCACCTTGCCCCGCCACGGTGGATGACGGCTCAGCCTAGGTTTTTGGTGCGGAATCCTGCCTCTTAGGTAGCGAGTCCCACATAATTCGCTCCCCCGGGCGAGTGGTATCCATAAAGGATTTTACTGGGCCAAAAAAAAAGAGTATCGTGCTCAGTCGCGTGTAATTGGAGGCCTATATCCATCAGTGGACTAGTATAGGCTAGTGATGGTGATTATGGACATAGGAAAACAAATAACCACAATTTCATGTATTTCGCAGCTAGGTCTAGGTGATTCAACTTGGTTTTACGATATTCAGATGACAAGCTATTTTGACTGACATTTTTTGACATCAATCGCCGAAACTCAATACCGGAGGTTCGCCAACGCCTTTTCTTATTTGACAGAACTCCAATACTAAACTCCTAAATTATTAAATTTATTCAACCATAGGGAGAAATAAATAGAGCCATATATTTCGTAAATATTTTAATGAATATAATTTCTAAACGAAGCACGCATTGAGAATGATAAACTCGTGGTTGTCACGCAAGCCGGAATAATCTGCTAATGACCTGAATGCTTTTAGGTTATTTTATGAGTTCACGAGTATTTTTGGAATTCAGTTTCAAGAGTGCTTACTTAGTATAGCTCTGAGGCTTCAACCACGTTACAAGTTCTATTGTATTATGTTGGCTATCTATTTTGAGTCGTTTAACCGCCCTTTAGCTAGGTGGAGCGATGACATACGCAATTTGAAGATCTAGCTCAGTAGCATGCCATAAGAGAGGCCATCCTCCAACTGTGGATGAATGCTGGCTGTAAATGATGATGATGAACCGTTAAATGGTAACAATCAAACTGACTTTTCAATTTATAATATTAATTGTAGGTAAATAGTGGTAATACTTCCACTTGTCTGCCTGATCTGGTACCACCACTCATTCTATATTATTCTATTAAACTTTTTTCTGCTTGAAGGACAAAGTGTTTAGCGAAATAATAGGACATGTGAGTCCCAATATATAGATATCTCAATGTAACGGACTGTGTGAGTGGAAGTAAATATTGTTTGCCGTAAAAGTAAAACTTCATCACTTACCGTGAGTTGAGCGTTGTGCTTATTGCCAACCTAAGTATATCATAAAAAACTTTGATAACATTATAAATTTACAGCTCACCAACTCAAAAAGTGGATAGAACAGAATTTACCTCTTCATTAAAGCACCAACTTTATCAATTCTTTCCCAGCCATTCGATTTCAGTGCCTATATTGATTATCGTTACGACACGAGATCGGCTGAACTATTGCGTAACAATGCTCACAATACGGCAATACCGCAAACTAAGGGCATATTCAGACAAGTTACAGCGATACGCGCACCCAAATACGGTTTTCGGCAATAACTGGGCAACGTTCTAGCAATTTAATGCGGCATAAACAATAGGAACATTTGCCGGTTGTACGCCTCGCTCTGCACGGTCGGTATTGAAGACTTTGAATAGCCTTTGGAAACTGTAAGAATTCCCTTTGAATAACTAATAAACCTTAATATAAAATGTCACCTTGCGTTTGTAGTAAGTGGTTGTACACAAGCAATGATCACAACTTATATTAACTATTTAATGAATTCAGACAGTTTTCAAAATGTAACTTATGTTTTTAGGGTTCCGTAGTCCTGACAAGGAACCCTTATAGTTTCGTCATGTCCGTCTGTCTGTCTGTCCGAGGTTTTGCTAAGAGACCGTTAATACTAGAAAGCTGTAATTTTGTGGAGGTATGTAAATCAATGACGCAGACAAAGTGCTGAAATAAAATTTTGAAAAATATTTTTTTTTAGGGTTGCGCCCCTATATGAGAACTGGGGATGATTTTTTTTTCATCATCTACCCCATCGTGTGGGGTATCGTTGAATAGGTCTTTTGAATTTGACTTCAGGGTTGCTGATACCATTTTTCGATTGAATGCTCCATTTACGAAATATTAAACTTTAAAGTGCAAAATTTTGTTCCAGTAGGGCGTCCCCTCCCCCCCCCCCCTTTAAAAGCTAAACTGCTGGCTTGAAAAATCTGAAAAAATTGTGATAATAGCGCATTTCATGAAGTTTAAAGGAACATTATAGCGGTTAAGATAACTTTATTAGTTTAGTAATAGTCGTTGAACTTGGGTGTTGGATAATTTTGTACCAAATACAAAATCCTTAGAAAAAATCCTTTAAAGTGACAAAGACGGAGTACCTTGTTGCTTGTTTATAACGGGTAAAGACTTGCATTGAATAACAGGCTACTACGGAACCCAACACTGCGCGTGGCCTGACACGCACTTGGCCGGTTATTTTTCTCTCATTGTGTTCTAAGGTCACATAATATATGATAATTATTACATTTGATGTTACAAGTTGCGCCAGTAAATTTGAATTCATAGTACGTTGCTTTTGCTTGCTGTCAATATATTTAATTTAAAATAAGATTTTGACAACTAATCGTTTATTTCATTAAAATTAGGCTATAGCACTTGAACGATCTTACCTGATAGAAAGAGATGATATTGTCTCAGCAACAGACTGGTTTTGCCAGAATAAAAGACACCACGAAACGAAATGCTGAACTGGAAATTAAAAGAAATAAGTTTTCCCAATTAACGTAGAATTACTATGTGCAGAAGTATGTTCCATAAACTTAAGCTAAGGCATAGGGACCAACAAAGAAACAGAAGGCCCGCGCCAATATGGGAACCGTCACCCATGGACACTTGCAGCACTCGAAGCGTCACCGATGCTGCTTATCAAACATGAAAAAAACCACCCAAAACCCGTAACTGCCGTCTCTACCCCGTATTTAGCATGAAGGCATATACGCGTAGCGTTACAATACAAGCGTATTTATTGCACGGTATTGTGGCGCGGCAGTTACCGTATATTTGAGCGGGCGGCGCGTACCATGAATCCTGATACGCGCCGACCGGTTTATACGTAGTGGGGTTTTTAACTGCGTATAGAAAATGAGATTAGGTATTGTGGGTGGTTTTCGCTGTAAGCCTGTTTTTTGCAAAGCTCGCGAGTTATTACCTTAAAATATTACGGAGAAAATGGTAAGGATAGAGCTCGAAAATGAACAGATTTATCCTTTTTTTAAAGATTTTAGAAGAACTTTATTACATTTTTGGGAGTAAGTAAGATGCATGAAGTACCTTTAATGTGTTTTTATCCCCCGACGCAAAAAGAAGGGGTGTTATTAGTTTAACGTGTGTATATGACTGTGTGTGTATGTCCAGTGAAATTACAGGGCATGTGAGACTCAACATCTTTATGTCTCATGGTAACAGGCGCAGTGCAGTGGCATGCAAAATTCTGGACTGCCAGAATTTTGCATGCCACTGTATCTGTAAAAGGTAGACGTCATCGCTTACCATCAGGCGAGTGTCGTGCTTGTCCTGTTACCTTTTAGCATAAAAAAAAATCTGTGTATCTGTATATGTGTGTGTCTGTCTGTGGCTTCGTAACGCCCAGACGGATGAACCGATTTCGATTAACTTTTTTTTTGTTTGATGAGTGTTTCTTAGCTTCGTTTCTTGAAAATCCGTTTAGCCGTTTAAATATTATCCGCTCTTTTTTGGTTGCTGAGACTACTATAGCAAATTTCGTACATCATTGATCGCGGACGTCAAAAAAATCAAAATGTCGCTTCTGCGCACTACTTAACATTAGTCATAACGTAGTTAACATTAGTCATAACAAATGTATTAAATCCTGTTACTTCAATGATATTGCAAGAATATGGTAAACTTGACCTAATGCTGAGACATTTCCTCGAATCTACAGAAATCTCCTCAACTCCTCGTCTGAGATGTCGTATTTAGGCTAGACTTAATGAACAAATTATACATATACACATAAGTCGGGGGTGGTTTTAATTATTGAATTTAAGTATTATTTATGTGCTGTAAATATTTCCCGATCGCTTTGTTCTTCAAGTAGAGTTGACACTATACCCTCTCCAGTGCTATCAGGACTAGCAAGAGAAAAATATATGCTTAATATACTAATTTGGAAATAAAAGAGCGAAAGGTTCATATTCAAACAATTTATTAAATTAGTATAGGTACACTTAAATACAAATACCGTTTACGTATCAAATCTGATACATAAAAAACTAGTTTATATATATACTATCTTTCACATATAAAAAAAAATTATATAACCTTTCTGGACTGGTGCTTAACAAATTCAATATGCAACACACAACAAAAAAGAAAAGTTGGTCAGTATGAGATAAGACTCTACAAGTAAGTTCTTTATAGTATCACCTCTTAATATACGGTTATAAAAAATGCCTCATCGCTAACGTTGATCTCTCCTAGGTGGCATCTTAACGGAAAGATCTCATAAAATCATTTGCCAAAAGTTATAGACAAAACGTAGATACTTTAAAATAACTATTGACAAGCCTTGAGCAGGGTACAGAGCATAGAAATAATATTTCTCTATACGCAGCCTCCTGAATTCTATCTCCTCCTACCTGAAACAAAACAAAAACGATCCATTAGTCCCTAGAGCCTAAATCCATACTCATATATCCTAACTAACATACCCATACATCGCTAGGGTTGTTGATTGGAGGGACTCAGTCCCTTATGACCTGCGCATGTTAATGGTCTTAATCGACCGTACAGTCCGTTCTGACAATTTATGTATCATTTTCGATCCTGTTATGCACGGCGGATTATGCGTGCGTGCCACCCCTACTGGCAATGTATCGCTGGAGGCAGTAGGGGCGATTGAGCTGATGATTGATCAACGTATACATGCTCGATAGTAAAAGGGGGCAAGAGGGCAAAGTGGTAAAACCTGTAAAGTAAAGTGGAATCTGAATTATACTAATAAGAAGACATTCAAAGTATACAACTGTATAAACTAATATAATATAACCCAACTGGGTTTGATATGATTCAAACGAAAACCACCGATTGAGGAGTCCGAGGACCTTCATATGTTCTGCAAATATGTAAAGTTTTTGAGAAAACTGCGATTTTCCTATTTTTCTTGTTGGTGCCCGAAATGTTGCGATTTATTTAATGTTCTCCTAAACTATTTTTGTACTGTGTTCAATGAATACCTTTACCTTTTTTGAAATGCCTTACAGGGTTAACTATCTTTTTTAGTACAAACAATGGCGACCGTTTGAATGAACGACGGTTTCCGCCACGGCGGAATTCTTGCATCAAAATTTAGAATAGGTAGAAACACAGACCAGTATAACAAATGTATATATTTGAATACACACATTGGTTTATGCTAGAAATTAAGATAGATATACCTAGTAGTAATACTGCTAGTGTAAATTGAGTTACTGTTTTGTGTCCATATATTCTGTTTGTACGGTAGAATGGTGATAGTCAGATACGTGAATTTATAATGTTATTTCGTGCTGATGATTTGGGACGGTTGTTAGTTTTGGTGAAGGGACATTGTTTTTGGAATGGTTCAATATTCATGACAGGAATAAAAATAGGCTTTCGTATATCTAATCATCCTAGCATAAAAACATAGTTATATAACGTAAAGATATTGAATTCAATAATGCTGCTAGACAACACTAACTTGTGGCATAAGAAATGGGTTTGTTTGATATAGTTTATATTACTTAATATTGATTATAAATTTTATATCCATACGTAGAAGCGAGACCCGTTGAAGTGAATAATACCGTTAATAAAGGCTATGTACCCAGGTGGAGCTTTTATCAGAATTTAAAATGGGGATTAACACCGTACGGCTAGGCTGCATATCGCTCGCACCACTCTGCCTGAAACCGGATCCAGCCGGATTTGGGCGGATTAAACCGGATCAGGTCCGTGTCCCGGCTTGCCCGGGCCTCGTAGCGATATCGTATTGTTTATTCCACATTTAAAATTGCAAATTGGAATGTTATTTTCGTGGCGTTATAGGTACTTGTTAATTTGGTTCTTTCATTTATTTGACACTGTTTTTGAGTTTTATATCAACAATTTTGGCTTTAAAATTCAATTTGTATTCATATTAAATTATACTACCACGCATTACAATTTAAATTTTAAATGGAATTTGTGAATTTAATCAATGCTCAACATGTTTTTGAAATACTTATTATAATCATTTCTGTAGTTAAAATGTTTATAACAAAATTTATATACAGCACTTGTGGCATACATGTACGTGCATTAGTTATAATATAAAAAAACAAAGAAATCTAATTTATATATATATATATATATATATATATAGCTTTATTTGCTAGGTGAGCTTTGGAAACTCATATTACAGAAACGATATATTTTTACACCTTCCATACAGATTTATTTTCGTTACATCCAAAAAGCCATATGAAAGAGCATATTATAAAACCCACAAACTCATATTCCATCTTCGGAATAACCCCTCCCGTAGACCCACTACGGCGTAGCACTAACATATAATCCTTTTCGCTACAAAAGCAATTTCAAACTTCCTTAGGGGCTTCGGATAATCTTTCTTTATATCGCGTTACGAGCCGCAATTGCAAATTTATCCCATCTCACTCTAACACAAATAAAATATTCAAGTCAGAAAAGGACAGAGCACAGCGCTCTCAATAAAGAGGGGCGAACAGTAATGTATATTTAAATTTTGGTTCAAGTGTAATAATTTTGTTTTTTAATTTAATTTCTAATGGTGTTGTAGATCTTGGGGTGCCTGAGTGGTATAAATCTTGAAGGAAGCAATTTTGAATTACTTTTAAGAGGGGAGACGTCGAGAGGGTCGCTATTTAGTTATCAAAATTTGGTGCTTTAGTCTACCTATTAAACTAAATTTTGCTAAAACACATCTTACTATAAACATACATGGTTACTTTTATAACTTTACTGTTCCTTTGCATCAATAATTTAAGGTCGTTTAAAAAAAACAACTTTAAATACTGCGTTAATCATTTTCAGTACGAAGTTTGAGGTGTATGTCTCAACGGAGATAAACAATCTTTACGAGATTTTAATGGAACCATTTTGAAATTAACTTTTCTTATAAAACTACTTTTGTAAATACGTTTATATATGACGGAGCTATGCCCAAACATACATAGAAAAATCAAAATGTGAATTGAGAACCTCTTCCTTTTTTAAGTCGGTTAAATTATCTTTATATGTCTTGTTCTAATACCTTGTTCGTCTGAGATCCTTATTTTTTTTAATCCACATTAACAAGAGATACGAGTAGTGTTAGATAGATACAGTGTTATTCTTTTTACGCCCAGAATTGTACGAAAGTCAATGTTTTATAGTAACCTCTTGTCAAGTACAAATTAGGTGACAAGAAGGGTAATAACAACTTCTGGTAAGATTTCATTTCCTACCAGAAAACGGGCGTTAGTATTGAAATTGAAAACCTTGCAAACATTACTTTTAAGGGTTTCATATTTTAAAATGAAAAAAAAACCGTATAGGACGTCTTTGTTGCCCGTCTATCTGTCTGTCCGTCTGTCTGTTCATCTGTGCGCCTGTCTGTCAAGACCCTTTTCTTATGAACGCGTCAAAATATCAAGTTGAAACTTATATAAACTGCTAGCTTTTACTTTACTAGCTTTTAGAAAAAGTTGTAGTGTAGAAGTTGTCGACATACTTTATGTGATCCTACTTTGTGATGCGATTCGAATCAAAATAATTAGATAAGATTAAAATAAAACCAGACATGCCTTCTCACAATTTTACTTTCCATCCTTACCTACATAATTTTAAAAAGGCCATCGTCGAAATAATAGCCCTTTCCATTAAGGGCCGTAACGAGCCTAGATACTCTTACGCAGCGCGACCCAAAAATCTATATCAATTTCCTTATTAATTTCGCGAGTGGCAAAACCGTTACATTCATTGCCACTTTAATGGGCAATTTTCATAAACAAAGTTGGGAATCCCTGAAGATGGGCGCGGGGTAGAGTGGGGAAGGAGGCACGCTTCCGAGATAGAAAACAGCTCCAGAGCTGGTATAATGGGTTTTTCGAATGGCGTCGTCCGTCTTGGCACCCCCGCTCTCTTCACCACCCCTCACTCCCCTTTGCCACCCCCCTTTCCCCTGGGCGAGAAAGGATGAATTCTTATTTCCTCATCTGGAGGCGTCCGGTACGAACCCTCCATGTAGATTGCCTTTTTCTGGTACGCCGTTCGTATAACATAACAATGGCATGTTTTCAATTTTAGCTGGTGTTATTTTTACTTTGTTTAAGATAGAAAAAATATTGTACAAATACTGAATAGTATATATGTAGGTAATCAAAATAGAGGCTACCTTACGAATATAAAGCTATTAATAGACCACCCAAAATAATTAGAAAACTCGTAACTACGATCTTATAAAAATCAAATCGCGATTATGTACAGATATGTAATAAATATTACTTAAAAAGACCTGCTACATAAAACAAATAACGTTAGAGACAAAATCATAAATATATTGCCAGTGAAATAAACTAGACAGTGGCCGTGCAAGGTACCCTCGTAATATATTGAGATGGCACCAGCAACTGCATTCATGAAATGGTGCCCGCGCCAAAAATACTTTGATACGATGCCAAAACATGCAAAACATACACATAAAATACCTCAACTGTTCTCTGTTATGACACAGTTTTTAATTTACCTCAACATTTGGCTTTTTTGTTGCCAATTTTAAATTATCTATATTATCTGGAGCACTTTGAATGTGAAATAGTTTTGTAGGATTTGTTTTTGAGTTGCGTTTAAAATAGAATGGGTATTGGGCAAATAATGTTGACGTTAAGTTTATAACAAGAACCGAATACAGTGGGCCCGCAAAGAAAGCAGGTCGGTAACAAGGGTGGAAAACAAACTCCTCAATCATTTCCAAAAACGTTTTGGAAATAATTGAGGTGTGCACACCCTTCTTTTTCATAAAGCTATCTATTACTATTGGAAATAAAGAGTGTATTTACAATGCATTTTTTAAAGTCTTAAAGTTCAAGTTAAAAGTCTATTTTGAATAAAAGTACTTAAGCATAGTAAATATTGAAACCTTTAACTAGATTTAAAAAAATGTGCTCTGGTATCAGACATACATTCTTTTTACAATTTATAATTTTGTGTTGCTACCACGAGCTGCTAATACGGCTTAGCATTTTATATACGGCTTAGTTTTCCCAATTTTTAAAATCGTTTTTATTTTTACTAATGGTTTTAATACAATCACCAAAAAGAAATAAAAAGGTTTTATTTCTTCCTATATTTGTATTGAAATAAACTTTATTTCTGCTTTTGTTTTAAAAGGATTTTTCAAATATTTTTAAAATTGCTCTCGTTATAACCAATCGTTTCATTGCTGCTCAGCGTAGTGGCGCGCATGAAAGAAACCTACATGCAACATTGGACAGACACGAGTAATTGCCAATGATTATAAACTAATATTTTTTTACACCTAACAAGTAATGTGTTTTTGGACAGACTAATCGTGTTGCTCTCTGTCGGCCTTTATAACAACAGTTCTTACAGTTTCACTGGAAGTCAAAACTTCCGAAATCCGTAAACTGATTTTTGAAACAAACCACAAATGAAGCATAAAACCATTAAGCCTTTACAAAGCTAACAATATTACAACTATGTAATGGTATCGACTATTTGGCCTCAAATGAAACTACTAACGCAATACTAACATGCCATAAAACTAGTAAACACAACAAAACTAACGCTACACGCGTTACAGACTCATAAGCAGTTGCCGAAAATCTGCTTTCATTCGTAAAAGCTATTATGAGTACGCTTAACAATGCAACCGTTTTACTGAGATCCACTTCTCTAGCGTTTTCTTCAAGAGATAAAAGAAGGACAAAAGGAAGACGGAGGCCTTGTAAGAATGGCGATTATATAGCAATCATAGCAGTTGTGTGAAATGAGAGCTCTCCCTTAAAAGGATAAACAAGTAACGTGTGCGAGAAACAGCCAAGACGCGCGGAATTCATATTTTACTTGAGCCTCCCTACGCCTTGAGTTGCGCATGGTGTAAGAAAAATAAATGTGTGGTAAGTATCTCTACTTACTTTCCTATTTTTTATTATAATATTCAAAATAGAAACATTAAATTAACGAAAATTATACTCTATTTATTATATACTAATATTTGTTATATTATTATTATTTATTATATTATATACTAATATTTGTTGTCTCGACCTCTATTTCGTGCATATCTGATGCCAGTAACGGTAATAGACGGTACTTTTATAATAATTTTATAATGTTTTATAAATATTTATGGGTGCTTGTGGGCTCAAAACCTTAACGTAAGGTTTATATTTTTGTTAGAGTAATTTCCATTGTATGTTAAATATATTAGCAAAATATTTGTACAGTAAAGGTACGGACACACCGCAGCGTCCTGCGTGCGCGATCTAGGCGGCGATCAGATAGCGCAGTAGTATTTGTACCGACTGGTTCACACCAAACGCGATCAGAAAACAATTGAAAAGTACTGAGATCGCGCCCGCAGATCGCAGGACGCCGCGGTGTGGCCGTACCTTAATCGAGCAGTTACACTTTAGTTTGAAGAACCTTATGTTTAGAACCACCAAGTAAAGCCTCTTATCATCCGTAACAGGAAGGTAATGTACCAAAGCGTTCCAGTTGTACAGCTCCACCATCAAAATTGCTTTCCTTATATCATCAATAAATGTTTAAAACATTCCGGCAAGCATGTGTTTTATAGGTTTTAGGGCTTGTTATATTAATTTCACTGGTTTTGATATTTATGTCAGGTGACTTGGAAGGAATTTTTCGTGTAAATTTAGTCGCAGGTGTATCTTGTAATATCTCCTATAAGTTACAATTGGTTTTTTTTTTCCTGCACCACTCATTTTGAAATCTCACTGCAAAATCGAGCGTATGTGTAAACCCTTGAGTAAATGATATTAGAGTATACTTGAGTATAGAACACCAGCCTCAGATCCTAAGATATTTTTTACGAAATTGCAAATAATGCTAGACAGAGCGTCAAAACAAATAATTATAGTAATGTTATAAGGGGCGATTCCAATATAGATACATTAATTGAAAGCAAAAATAAAACAGAATTAATTAGTATACTCCAAAATACATGAATTAGGACTATCAGATCACAACACAGGCCAAACTTTGACGATAAAACGAAACACTATGAACAAAAAAAGTAAATATTGGTTCACTTATATAAAAGACATGTGTAAAGAAAATTTAGATAAATTTAACTACTATCTCAGTAAATTGAAGTTCTCCGACGTTTTCGAGGAATACGATGTGAACAAAGCATTCACATTATTTCATGATGAAATCTGTTTATCTGTAAAACTTTGCTTCCCACAAATTAAAATTAAAATCAACAAAAGCACTCTTTACTCAAAATGGATCACAAACGGTCTTAAAAAATCATTCGTTACAAAGCGAATATTACAATATAGTTACTATTAAAACAAAACAACTACTCTGAAACAAAAATACAAACAATATAGTAAATTTCTGAGAAAATGTATACAAACAGTGCAGAGAGATAATAATAAAAAATATATTATATTTAAATATATTAATGATAAAAGGTGTATTATTTAGTGAAAATGAAGGCTTAGGAGGAATTGTGTGTGTCTAAAAGTGTAAGACGAGGAGTAATGAGGAGTAGTAGGAGTAAAGTAGGAGAGAAGTAGTGAGATGAGGAGCTATACAAATAACATTAGTCACAGAATTTATAATTGTACAAGTCCAATATGTATAGCGTAAGTACGCTAAAGCATTTTCTGGAGCATTCGCTCTAAAACTTGGTGTTCATTACTCGTAGCTTCTCGATTCAGAACTGTTATAATTAGCCTACCTAAACTATTCAATAAAATTTAGTATTCGCAACACATTGAAGAAATTTCATTAATATAAACGTAATAAAAATAATTTCAGACACAGTTTTTCATGAACATTGATATTAACATACACATATTTTGAACAACGCATAGAGAGTTGAGGAACAATGAAAACCCTGAGCTTTATCTTGGACTATTCATAAATAAATTCAACTGTATTACAATAAAGCGGGATGTAGATACATCGAGGTCCGCCTACGGCGAGATTTATGCTTATCTCTCTGCTATAAACCGGTATTAATGCATATAAATATATCAAGAGTGAGAGAAAATGGGGTGACTAAGCTGGAGGAAAAGTTTAAGGATTTTGAAAATATTTTCGATGAGTCTGATTGTTTTGTGTTGAATATGTGTAATACCAAAATCCATATTATGTAAAACAGTAACATAGGTAAAGTAACTAGACGATACAATTATTTGCTTATTCGTTTGTAAACCTGCTTAGTTTATTTCTTTAACAACTGGAGCCACAGCGCTTTTTTCATGTTTTTCATCCTATCCCAGCCAGTGTCAGATATCTGTAAAGAATAATAAAACGTCTTATATGAGACACAATAATAGATATGTAATGCTTAAGCTGCCATAAATATTCGGGTAGGCCCAAACGAATGAACGCAAGCGAAGAATCATAAAGAGTGATAAAAAATCATAGGCACTCAGGAGCCGATGCTCATTTGTCTTTGCTTGCGTACTGTAAAGGGTTATAGGCTAACCACAGAATATGTTATAGGCAGACGTTTCCGTGTTTACCATCAGATGACCATCACGTTTGTTCTGTTGCCTTCCTTACATCATGAAAAAATGGAAGCGTGCGTTCGTTTGCTTTAAGTCGCGTTGGTTGGTTAGTTTAGTGTAATAAATTACTCGGAAATCATGGACAAAAATTAAAACAATTTAAATATCCTTAAAGTTGCCAAATCAGAGTAACCCTTAGAACACAGGATGCCGCTCTCCCTTTTGCCGGCTCGGCGGGAAAGTTCGCCAGATCCGTTTCCTGTGTTTGCCATTTTACCCCAACCTCCCGCCTGAGGCACCCCTGACGTACGGCTCCACAAATAAATACGTACGACGTACATCGAAAATAAATCGGCCCATTCCAAAAATAACGTTTATTTTGTAGGGCTTTGTTTTAGGGCGGGGGTGGGCTTTTGCTTTTTCAGGTTTTTTATTCACCTGTTCGTAAGTTTCGAAAACTTGTAAACTAGACGATGGAATAACTTGTTAGTGGTTTTTATTTTAATTATGAATATTAATGGATACGTAATTGATGCTCTAGGAGTAGGTAGTTACTATAAAGATTTACACACTCAAAGTCAAAATACATAGGTACTTACGAAGTAAAAAAAAAAGAGTGTGTGTACTTATGTACACGCGTTAGAAGTTATACTTCTGTGGCGTATGGAAAAAAAAAACTAAAATGCAGTAGTGATTAACGATAAATATTAAAATTAATCAAAGATTTTATTTATATAAAAAAGGTTTTATTAACGTAAAAATATGACGTTAAATATTACATATACAACTCGAACATAGTCATGCCACCTAGAACTAACTTCACGATGTTAAGGTTTCGGTGTGCGCGCGCATCGTAAAAATTCACTCTCATCATTTTTCTCTATCGCGCCAAAAGAAGTATAAATTCAAAAACTTTCTATATTTCAGCACTGAGCGCATTGCAAGTACTTCAATAGAAAGGAATTTTAATTAATTTATTCATTTAAATACTACAGAACATTAATAAGCAATTATCTACATTAAAATGAACGACCCCCCGTCCCGCCCCTAAATTTTAATGAAGTGCCAAATATTTCTAAAAGAGGAAGACAAAAATTGTCCAACCATTAAAATTCTTTACCATTCGAATGTTGCCTAATTAGAGCCTAGCTTGAGCCCCTTATCCTACGTATGTAATTCTCACATTAGCATTCAAATTACAGAAAAAGATTAAAGCCTTATCAAGAATTATGATCAAACTATTCTGTGATTAAAACTTAAAGTCATTTCCACGGAGTAGATCCTCATTAGACGTGTTAAGTCGTCTTTAACGGGAAGTTAAAATAATTTTATCGACTATTTAATATTTCTACTCTTTGATAATTTCTTTATCATGTATGGAGATCAAAAGATGCGATAGAATATAAAAATTAATGGTTACAAACACTCCATTTCAGAGACACATAATTTGGAGGCGGATCTCTACAATGGACTTAGGAACGTAGGTCTAAAATTATACTAGAAGTGATATTATTGACATTGCGCAACATTTTAAAATCTATACTAATATAATAAAGAGTGAACATTTGTATTTTTGTATTTTTGTATTTTTGTATTTTTGTATTTTTGTATTTTTGTATTTTGTATTTTTGTATTTTTGTATTTTTGTATTTTTGTATTTTTGTATTTTTGTATTTTTGTATTTTTGTATTTTTGTATTTTTGTATTTTTGTATTTTTGTATTTTTGTATTTTTGTATTTTTGTATTTTTGTATTTTTGTATTTTTGTATTTTTGTATTTTTGTATTTTTGTATTTTTGTATTTTTGTATTTTTGTATTTTTGTATTTTTGTATTTTTGTATTTTTGTATTTTTGTATTTTTGTATTTTTGTATTTTTGTATTTTTGTATTTTTGTATTTTTGTATTTTTGTATTTTTGTATTTTTGTATTTTTGTATTTTTGTATTTTTGTATTTTTGTATTTTTGTATTTTTGTATTTTTGTATTTTTGTATTTTTGTATTTTTGTATTTTTGTATTTTTGTATTTTTGTATTTTTGTATTTTTGTATTTTTGTATTTTTGTATTTTTGTATTTTTGTATTTTTGTATTTTTGTATTTTTGTATTTTTGTATTTTTGTATTTTTGTATTTTTGTATTTTTGTATTTTTGTATGTTTGTATTGATTTGGCTCAAAAACTACTGAACCGATTTAAAAAATTCTTTCATTAATACATAGAATGGACTTTCGGAATGAAAATAGGCTATATTTTATCCCGTTTAAATCAAAGGTACATTCGCGGAGACCTAATTTGTAACCTAAGTCGGCAACAAAAAAGGTCGAAAAAACACGTTTCTTACGAACGCTGCTTAATTGAAAATATATAGAAGAATATTTTCTATGCAAGAGTTGTACAACTTAATAAGACCTACAAAAAAGTCCGCGACAGCATATGTCTAATCTAAACTATCTCTTAAGGTTGACTCACAGTAACCATTTTAATCTTAAAATTTTTGTTAAAAAATATTACATAACTTCCAAGGCTATTTTCAAGTATATAGTATTAATCCTTATCCAAATTATTACGTTCATTAGCTTGGCCACATATTATAGATTAAAACTGTCCTTTACAGTATATAATTCAAATAAAAACTCTAGAAGATATCACGGATTTCACATACACGCATCGCAAAATTAATAAAATATTTGCAGTGAAACCACAGATTAGGGCATAGTTACTGCGAAAATATTATTATAGGTTTAGCTATTCAGTAGATCCTCACGATCACAATCAATTTTGTATAATAATATGATCTATAGTATTAAATAATAATGATCTGTATATGTATGTATATAATAATAATATAATATTTTAAACCACCCCGACTGATCTATGTATAATCTTTTCATTAAAATCATTCCAATGACTCTAAACACGACCACAGAATAATGAATAGTACAAGACACGACATTTAAAATCTGAGCTGTAAGTTGGTGAGGATTTAAGTATTCTGTAGAGTCCAGGAGATGTCCCAGCATCAGGTCAATGCTTCCATGTTCTTACAATATCGTTGAAGAAGAAGATTTCCGCATTGATCAGACCTATGAAAGTAGATTTCATAGCACAATTAACTAGAAAAAGCTCTTAGTATTATAACGATTGAACGAATTTTCATGAATCAAAGCTAAAAACACTCTCGATGAAGATATCCAACAAACAAAAAAAACTATCAATAATAAAATCAAAATCGGTTCATCCGGTTGGGTGCTAAGATGCTACAGACAGACACACAGATACACACGTTAAACGTATAATACCCCTACTTTTTGCGTCGGGGAACGCCGTAAGGTTACGGCGGCAGATGTTCTCCTTGGTGGTAAGCTACTTTTGGTAGATTTAATAATCCCACTACCTCTGTACGAAAACCCATGATTGAATGCACATAAAACTTTCATTGGTAGTTATAATATAGCTAGGATTAGAACCAACGACCGTCGAGTCAGAACCAATAGCCAGAGTGTTTATGAGGAAGGTTTAGATGCATGATCGTTAAGGTTTTGTGTAAATTGGTTGAAATATGAAGATTGTTGATTGTTGAATATGTTAATATTTTATATTCGATGCAACAAACTGATGCAAATTTTGTAGGCATATATTTTCTACCCGTGCGAAGCCGGGGCGCGCTGCTAGTATTTAATAAGATCTTAAGTCAGAACAATTTATTCGTGATTATTTTTAGGGTTCCGTACCCAAAGGGTAAAACGGGACCTATTACTAAGACTCCGCTGTCCGTCTGTCTGTCTGTCTGTCTGTCTGTCCGTCTGTCACCAGGCTATAGCTCATTAACCGTGATAGTTAGACAATTGAAATGTTGTACAGATATAGAATACACAGATGGTGTATTTCTGTTGCCGCTAGAACAACAAATACTAAAAACAAAATAAATAAACGCCATCTATCTAATTAGTTTTGGCAAAATGACATAGATGGCGCTAGTAAACGAGCCCCGTTTCTAGATCGCGACCAAACCTTGGTATCAATTAATCAAATATATGAGGTTGTTAAACACAATCCAAAATTTCATCGTACCAACGGGACTTGAACCCGCAACCTCCGGAATAACATGTTCCGGTGCTTTGCCAATTAAGCTTAATTGGCAAAGCACCGGATGGTACGATGTTGAGGTACGATGATGATGAGGTACGATGAAATTTTGGATTGTGTTTAACAATTTTCATGTACGGATGGTACGATGATGATGAGGTACGATGAAATTTTGGATTGTGTTTAACAATTTTCAAAAATATTAAGTGTGTAACACTTCAAAGAAAACATAATATTTAATATATGAGGTTGAAACTCTGTTATATTTCGTATTGTACGGAGCCCTCCCTAAGTGTGCGATAAGAGACGCGATGCTGACTCGCACTTGGCCAGTTTCATTATTTAATATTAGCTGTGTCCCCGCGGCTTCGCCAGCGTTAATTTTACTTTTTAGGGTTCCGTACCTCAAAAGGAAAAAAGGAACCCTTATATCCTCACTTTTTTGTCCGTCTGTCTGTCTGTCTATCCGTCTGTTAAGACCCATTTTAGAGATATCAAGTTAAAACTTATATTTAATACTCAGGTCTACGGTCTCTTTTTACTGTAAAAAAATTAACTTTTAAGTCAACGGGATCAAAAGTTGCGACCGTTTATGTCGCAAATTTTGCGACTTCACACGGGAATCAAAACCTATAGTATAATCAGTATAGTAGTATAATAGTATAATCAATATAGTATAATTCATCAGTATAACTTCATAAATAAAGAACTTTCGACATGAACTTTTATCTCATATTACACCACCTTAATGCACATCTGGTAAAAAATATCGATAATTTATTTTGTTATGTAAAATTAAATTCAAAAACAAAGAACTTTCATGCAAAAGTTTTCACTCCATTTAACCCTCTTCGGAGTAGAATTTCCAAAAATCCGTTCTTAGTACAACCCTACGTACTAAGACAAATGTAAGAGTAGGTACCATCCAAATTTTAAGTCTCTACGAGCAGCGGTTTAGGCTGTGCGTTGTCTCTAAGTCAGTCAGTAAGTCAGTGAGTATTTCAGTACAAATATTCTTATAGAATTAGATATCTTATTATTCAATGATTCAATGACTAGTCTACTAGTGTCAATAACGTCGCTGCTACTTATGTCAGGTCATAGACCTTCTTATCTTTGCTCTAAATACATATTACGAACTGTGTCAATTTAAAAAACCAAACCAAAGAGTGATATAAACCAATATAATAAATGTATGCTTAGTATGAAAAATATCATATCAAAAATGTTTCAGTACTTAATTTCGAGACAAACACAATATATCGTTCAATCATGAAGAAAAAAAATTACAGTAAATAATAATGAGTATTGGACGTATTTGCAGTCACAAGCTCATCCGACGCATATTTTCGACGTTTTTATTAAGCATTCTAACCTGTCATGATAACACTACGGTGTTGGTGAGAGGTAAAATGTTTAAAGATATACCTATCGTACAATAATAGCTAGGTATAATATATAGTAATCTAGGGCATTATTCCATATTATTTTATACAAAAAATAAGTAATATATTAACCATTACCAAACGGTGATTGAGACATCATAGTACAATCATACATTTTTACATAATACTCTAAGGATTATAAAGGTGCACCACCATCACAGTATTCAGTGTACTCGAATAATGAACGGAGTCTTAAAAGTCCACATGTTGTATTAAGTCCTTCTATCCGCCATAGATCCTTGGCCCAAAGGCTACGTTGCAGTCAACAATGGCGCCCGATAGTGGCACAATAAACCGCCTCAAATGGCCCGGAACTTTTTCTCTAATGGTTTATTTAAAAAATCTCACAATTTTCATTCCAGAGTTTCCTTTGGGAGAGTCAAATAAATCTATTTTATGCCCCGTCTGAGACATTAAGCTTTTGATCGGAATAGCTTTTATGCGATGTTTGTTCTCAGTATCTTCTTGATTTAATATTATGTCCTGGAGGACGTGTCTCCTTTATCTGAGGCTTTTGAAGCAATGCGTCATTTACAATGTTTTTGGTGGGCTCGAATTTGAAAGTAATTGAGTATTAAGAAGGTGAATGAGACTTTTGGGGTTTGTATTTGATGTAAATACATATGTAGCAATCGTAAGTGCAGTTTTTTGTAAATGTTTATGTCCTTTTTAAAAAAAAAAGTCGTTATGTATTTTTTTAACTGACTGAATGAGAAGCATCTCAATTTATCGGAATCTTTTTTCTGTATATTCCCCAATTTCTCAAAGACGCTTATATCGATTTAAAAATTGCTTCTTTGGTTGAAAGGGTATACTTTTCAGGCGGTGCTTTATACGTTTCATTGAGATTTTATGAGTATCTCCAGAGATATGGAGATAAACACCTTAAACTAAAGATGACTAGCGCGGCATTCGAAGTCGGTTTTTTTAAATTATAAACGATATTAAATTATCCTAACTATAATATTATAAATGCGAAAGTAACTCTGTCTGTCTGTCTGTGTCACTTTCACGCCAAAACCACTGAACCGATTTAAATGAAATTTGGTACACAGATAGTCTAGAGCCTGAGAAAGGACATAGGCTACTTTTTAATGCGAAAAAAGGATTGTAAGGGGTTGTAAGGGGGGGGGGGGTGAAATGTTCTATGGAAGTAGTAGGGGTAGGGAATAGGGGAGGAGGGATTACCGTGGTGTGGTACGGTGCGGTGTAGGTGGGATACGCATGTGTCTTATTTGTAAAATAATTAGCCTAAATAATTAAAAATGCTACCCAAAGACACTATTCCACGCGGACGAAGTCGCGGGTACAGCTAGTTGTATAATATATCTAACTTACACAGTGAGTAATTTCTATAAATTACAATCAGTTGAAGAAAAAACCGAAGAAAACAGTCATTACATAACAACGCAGTTTTTAATTACCCTAATAATGACCACGATAAAAATATCTCGACATTCTTCAGTTCTTATCGTGCATTCGTCGTCCGGAATTCCCAAGATTCCTCCCACATCGGTTATATTGAACCCCCAAACGCTGCAGTATCGAAGTCGTCAGGGTCGGCAGACAATCGCGTTTACGACGCATAAAAGTTAGTCTTTATAGACTCTGGGTGTATAAAAGTGGCGTTTATGCCTTTTTAATTAATTGTCGTGCCGTTAAAGGCCATATCAGCTTTGTAGCTGATGCTTATGGCTGGAAAATTGTTAACCAAGTAGTGATTTAATAATAAAATGTATTTGATGGCCGAACACTTCATAAAAACATCGTAAAGTTGCTTGTAAATTGTTGAGAGCTTTTGCTAAGTGATTTAGGGTTGTATGTACGTTTACCGTGATTTTAACTCGTTAACACTTTGATTTATGACGGGTACGTGATTTTCGACGGAGCAGCGTCAATTTTAGTTTGTTAACAATAACCAACTGTTAATAGTATTAAAAAAAAAGAAGCGCAATTACAAACGTAAATTAAGTACCTAGGTAAACTAGTGACTTATAATATTTGTATACGTAACTTATAGCTACCTACATTTTTAAATTGCGTTATAATTTACAAAACACATTAAACGCTTTACACATAAGTATTTCTTAGATAAACAGTATCTTTGAATATATTTTTGGGAGAGTGTTACATGAATATCTAATCGTAAACATTCTCCAATATTAAATGAATATGTATGAGGAAACAGGATAGCAACGACTTAGATTTCCTTTTGTTTTATTCAAAAGTTTTAATTAACATTTAAAACAGTTAAAATATTATTCAGTATCTTATCTTATAAATAAATAACGCTTTAGAATATTATAAAGTTTAAATCGAGATTTATAGCGTTTATATCCATATTTTTAACGAATCAAACACCCAATTAGTTGCTTATAAGTAGGCGGAGCTTAAAATGTCTTCATTCTATTATAAATTAAAACGAATGTTAATTCATACGAGCTTGTAAAAAAGCAGCCATTAGTCACAGCGTGATGTCCCATCTATTCTTATTTACCGGCCATTCTACCTCTGTTATAAATAATAAAATTCTTAAAATAATTTCCTTGAAACCAAGATATACATGCAACTGCGGTAACTACCGCAACCTTAATTCTTATGCTTTAAGCTCTATATTAAGACGACTCGATGAAATGTGGGCGTATTAAAAAAGAGATTCTAAGAGTTATGATTAATAATGTAAATATGCTCACACGCTGTTCATATACACGTGTCATCTACAAGAAATAAAACCAATCTGAAGATTTTTTTTGTATTCGGTAACTTTTCCGGCTTATAACGTTTTAAAAGTATTTAAAAAGAAGACGCGTCATTAAAATTGCAACGTGAATTCGCAAACTCAACCCTGCTTAAACCACCGTGGGTATTTACGACCGCGCAAATTAATTTTTCCCGGTTTTTTCCAACGTCAACAGTAAAGAGTAGGAATGGCCATAGATACAAATACAAGTGGCTATAAAGCGAATGTAGCTGACTCAGTGCCGACTCGGTGTCCCGTTTGCGCATGTGCGGTACATTCCGGTACTTTTATTGATTTCAGTAGCACTAACGGTCCATAAAGCCGACGTGCTGGACTGGAACCTCCACTCTATGCCCCTTATTAGGTACTCACAATTTCTACGAACGCTACTTGTTAACTTTTGAAATAGTTCAGGAGCTCTTACAGTTTGTTCATTGGAGTTTCACGTATATTGGGTCAGGAGTTTTATGAAATGCGTTTTGTTTTTAGAGTACTTTTCTACGGGAAAATATAATTAAGTATTTATGCGTCTTCTTTTAATAAATTGGATATAGATTAACTGCGTTCCTAGTTTTATTAGAATAACATGAACTGAACGACTTTGCGGCATTATCATATATTTATGACACAAACATACCCAGTAGCATTTTCAAAATTCGATTACATTTTGATAACACAAATAACTCTTACATGAAGATATTGTTGAAGGAAGACACAGAAATCTGTGGTTGAAGGCAATCTCCAATTACTATATCATATCCACTAACGTAGCTAGATGTAAATTAGTTCCCGAATTGTCGTACACAGTAACTGCCTATCTATATCCTATATCTACTGTTAGAAATGTCGGCTAAGCGCCGGGACCCTATCCAAAACAAACTAACCCGCAGCAGTCAATAAACACCCGACGCACGTATTTTCGGATTAACTGCTTTAGGGAGTCGCCAATCTTAATAGCCTTCGTTGTATATATCTGCTATTAACTAATTCTTCTCTGCGGTCATTTAGACCAGTAGATTGGTAGTACATTGTTTTGTTAACACGCGTCATTTGGGGTTGAATGCTTTGAACGTTACAGTTATGGAAGCATGTTCGTAATGATCGTAAGGATAATTGGGAACTATATTAAAGGCAGAATACTATATATAAAGCCTATACAAGTACGTGAATTATTTTAATTACGTAGTATATATTTTGTTAAACAAAATTCATATCATAATTATACAGTTATATAACTGTATAGTTATTATATGTAATATAACTGTATCGTTATGATATGTTTACAAAGGAAAATACAGCAGGAACAACATTTATTTAACATAATAATATTTAGATATTTTTACAAATATTTATTTCAATTTCAATTTCAATTTATTTATTGCTTAGAATGTAGGTAGATACATAGTTGGTCATATTAAAAAAAAAGATCCTTACAATCTACTCTCTTTCAGAGTGTGCAACATGTCTGCAACTATTGCTCAGTTTCTTTGAATTTTAAATAGTAAAATAAAATAAACAAATGTCAAAGTGAATTCAAATTATATAACAAAAAATAAATTAGGATTATCGCTTGTGAGTAATTATTAATAAGATTATTTGTCAAATTTATGTTCAAAATATTCATTGACACTATAAAAGCATTTCGACAATAGTAATGATTTTAATTGTTTTTTAAATAGATTACTAGGTAACATTTGTATAGATCTCGGTAAATGATTGAAAATTTTAATAGACATTGCAAACACATTTTTTTTAACAATATCCAAATGGCAATCAGGTAAGTACAATCTATTATATTGTCTGCATTTTCTACCCTCAGTACGCGATTCCTTTTCAAAGATATCTGGGTACCGTTTTACAAAGATACATAGTTCCATGATGTACATACACGGTAAGGGTAATATAAAAAACTCTTTAAAAATTGGTCGACAACTATCGGTAAACCAGGCTCCGCATATTGCCCGGACACACTTCTTTTGTATTATGAATACTCTATTAATATCCACAGAGTTGCCCCACAAAATAAGTCCGTACGTTAGAATCGACGATACGTAACCGTGATAAGCCGTTAATGCTGAATTTCTCGATACTAACATGCGCAATTGCCGTATTGCGTATACGAAACGATCAAGCTTATCACATAGGTTTTGTGTGTGGCTCTTCCAATTGTAGTTTTTGTCAATGGTAATACCTAAAAATGTACACGTGTCCACGTCCTCTATTTGTGTATTTTGGTAAACAATATTTAATCTCTGTTGTTTGGATTGATAAGTCTGAAACTGTATTATATGAGTTTTGTTGACATTTACTTTTAATTTATTTATATTCAGCCAATTTATTATGTCATTCAGTGTATTATTTATATCTTTGGTCAATTCGTTATTATTCTTTGATTTTATAATTATTGTGGTATCGTCAGCATATAAAATGCATTGATGCTTTGTCACGTTAGGGATATCGTTTATATAAGTTAAAAAGATAAATGGTCCTAATATGCTTCCTTGGGGAACACCTGATTTTATCTTTTGAAGCTCAGATTTGTAGGTTTTTTTTTGTCCACATGTTTTGTCCACATGTTATTTTTGACAATTCCGTACATTGTTTTCTATTTTCCAGATAGCTTTTCAACCATTTAAAAGCATTTCCTCTGATTCCATAAAACTCTAGTTTACTCAAAGCTATATTATGATCCACGAGGTCAAAAGCTTTTGTCATATCTAAGAGTATTGCGGCTACTTTACATCTATTATTAAGGCCGTCTGTTGTTGACTTCACTAAATTAAAGCAAGCCAGAGCTGTAGAACTATTTTTCGTAAATCCATATTGTTCAGAACAAAGAATATTATTTTTATACATAAAGTCAGTAAGTCTCGAAAGCATAACCTTTTCAAAGATTTTTGATAAAACGGGAATGAGAGTCACAGGTCTATAATTATTTATATCGTTTCTCATACCCTTCTTGTATAGCGGCTTAACAATAGACACTTTTAGGGCTTCGGGGAATGATCCTTCAACGAAAGATAAATTAATTAAATAAGATAGCGGTCTAGATAAGTCCCGTGCGCATTTTTTTATTATATTAGTATTTAGATTGTCATACCCAACAGAATTTGTATTATTTAATGAATATATTACATTTAATATCTCCTTTTCGTCAGTTGGTTTAAGAAATATGGAATTTCTTGTTTTATTTTTTAATGATTTATATATATCTTTACAATTTAAGTTCTTTAAATTATCAATTTGAGAAACATTTATGAAATAATTATTAAAAATATTACACATTATATTTGGATTATCAATCGTCACATTATTTATTTTAATATTATTTATTGAATTACTGTTTATGTCAGAATTATGTCCTATGTTATTACGTATAATGTCCCAGGTAGCTTTACCTTTATTCTTACTTTTATTAATATATTTATTATTTTGTATTTGATTTGACTTTTTTATACATTTGTGCAAAGTTTTACTGTATGACTTATAAACTTTAAAATTAGCAGTTTTGTTATCTTTGCAATGAATATATTTCAAGTAATGTCGTCTTTTTTGAATGCAAGATCGTTTGATACCTTTAGATATCCATTTACATTTTAGTTTTTTGTGTAACTTCATTTTTACCTGGATGACCGGAAAACATAAGTCGAAAAACAGTAGAAGAAGCTCGTGAAATTGAGTGAAAGATTTATTTAGTTGATATTGCTCATACACCTCTGAAAACTTCAGAGCAGCTATACATTTACAATATTTTTTCACATTATCGTTGGAGAAGTCTCTTTTCTCCTCTAACCATTCAGTAGTTGGAGCTTCTTTTGTCTCAATGGTAATTGATTTAGCTAAATACCACAAAAAATAAGTAAGTACGTGGAACAAAGTCATCAACAGCCCTAAATGCTTAAACACAGCATAAGCCAGAGATTGTCAGCCCGAAGCACATCATAATGCTTCTCCGTAATATCAGAAGAGGGCGTTAGTGGGTGTCTCAGCTGTAATATCAGTCTGCGGCCGCAGTAGGTCCTTTATTAAAACAAAATTTCTACCCGCAAAATGTCCACGAGCTTTGTTCGAGGGAATGCTCCGCGATTTTAATAAGTAAAATGTGTTTGACGGCTTTCCTTACCGCTTTTATTACGCTTTTGAAGTTTTTAATTCATTATTTTTACATTATGAATTAAAAAGTTTCAGTATTTTGGTTAAAGCATTATTTTTCTTCAGCGAAGTCTTAGAGCTAAATTTATTAATTAATATGAATGTGTTGTATCTGTTCAAACTAATTTTACTAATTCTACAACAACTACGACTATAATGTTTATTCTATTCTACTTCATAACCACACATAAATAGAAAAAAACTCAAACCAACCTCAAAGCAAACTTATCATTGAAATCAATCCCCTTCACAGATAAACATCACAAGTTTGATTCCAAATTGAATCAAACACCCTACTTATTACAATCAGCTAGGTACGTACAATATGTCGGTATAGAGTATCCAAGTACCGGCGGAATACGGCAGTGAAGCGATGATTTCGGTACATTTGCCGAGACCGTAACGATCTCTGGAATAGTCTTGATGGACGCCAAGAATGAGATCTCACAACATAAAGAAATCCCCTTAAAAAGGGTAGCGTTGGGGAGCACAGACTAGTAGAAAATTAGGGAATGTTACAAGGAACGAGTTGTTTTTGGGAATACTTTTTGTACCATTTGCGTCACTTGTAACTTTGTTTGTGACATATTCTTGATGCTGGGATATGTTGTGTAACCTATTTACGTAATTCGGTTACGACTGTATTTGTTGCTCTTTGTTTTGGGAACGGAATGTATGGGATATTGAGGCGGATGTGTAGTCATTTAGCAATTTCATTATAGCATAGTTTTGTTCAATTTACATGTAGGCGTCATAATGAAATGAGATCAATTAAAATTTATTTAAGAATTGCCTTGTAGATTTACTTAAGTACAATTATTACGCAAAGCGGTGGGCAGTGACTGGAAAGGAAGAATCGAAGATCGGGCTCAGTGGCGCATCTAGGGAGAGGCCTACGTCCGGCACCGGCTGATGATGATGATGACGATTTTTTAAATTTATTTATTGATCTTGGTTTTGGCTTAAGCAGCAATTACCAAAAGTCAGAGCATAATCGACTTGTAGGATAAAGTAAGATGGAAATTAAATTAAAAGTACATTACCACATACTTACTTGTAGAAAATAGATACAAGTAGAGTGTCATTTGATATTGTAAGATAATTTTCATTTTAAAATAATTAAATAAATAGCTGGTTTCAACTCAAACTAATTCTAACAAAACTTCATAAATTTCAATAAACTTCAGGAGGAGAACGAAAACATTTCCGCGTAACAACGCCCGTCGCCATATCAAAAATTAAGAAAACAAAGGAAACGATTCTCCACAACTCAGAAAACTTTTATCTGGCGGATAACATTTATAAATTAGAATGAACTTTCTCGAGGCAGTTGGCATTACTTTACTGAAATAGCCTCCAAAACAAGCAAACTATCTGCGTAGGTATCGTATTTCTGACCGAGACACAGTGCCAGTAAAGCAGTAGCAATAACTGTCCTCAATAAATTAAATTCAAAGTAATTAATAGTATTTAAAATATATACAAACTCACGTTTTCACTGTAAACACTGTCCGTCTGTCTGACTGTCTGTCTGTCTGTCTGTCTGTCTGGCTGTCTGTCTGTCCGTCTGTCATCAGGCTATAGCTCATTAACCGTGATAGTTAGACAGTTGAAATTGTCACAGATGGTGTATTTCTGTTGCCGCTAGAACAACAAATACTAAAAACAAAATAAAGTTAAAAATTAAAGGGTGTCCCCATTCAAAAAACGTGTTTTTAAACGCCATCTATCTAATTAGTTTCGGCAAAATGACATAGATGGCGCTAGTAAACGAGCCCCGTCTATTTAGATCGCGACCAAACCAAATATTCTTGGTAATATCAATTAATCAAATATATGAGGTTGAAACTCTGTTATGTTTCGTATTGTACGGAACCCTCCCTAAGTGTGCGATAAGAGACGCGATGCTGACTCGCACTTGGCCAGTTTTATTTGTTGGAAAGGAGATATTCCAAGTGTACCATGGTAATTTGATCGAGGTCTGATAAGTATCTCTAGAGATATGGAGATAAAAACCTCAAAATTGGTACTGAAAATTAATAGCGCGGCATTGAAGTCGGTTCTTTTTAGTTTTTTAAACGATCTTATTAATTCATCGGAAGGACTTCAATAATGTAGGACGAAATATCTGAAATAGAACACATGGCATTGGAAACACCAAATCAAAGTCCAAAAATCCAAGAGCAACACAAATATTATGCTCATAAAAACTTAAATCATTGTACTTGTATATTGTCGATGATATTGTAATCCATACGTGGACATACTATATTATTTGCGTCGTACTGTATTCAAAGAGCCTTATATCTTTAATTTTTTTTTTAATTTAAATTACATAGTCTAAGACCAAATTCAGTTTGTCTGTAAATCTTACCCAAGTTAAACACTACAGTTACCTTACTGCTTTTATCCACTGTGACAATAAGGGGGAGTAAACAAAACAACATTTTTCCGACTCGGATGAATAAATAAGACAAGGAGGGTTGCGTTCAGAGGGAATAGTCCCTCGGAATAGCTGCTTGTTTGATTTGCATGTTTTAATCCTTTAGCAATCCAGGACTCAGATGCAGCTACGTAATAGGAGCGACGAGAGCTTATCAGCAGCAATGCATTTCAGTAATTGGACTCTCTACTTTAGGGGCTTCAAGAGAAAGAGGATTAAAATAATGATTATTTGCAGTTTCTTAAACGTGATAATTAGTTTGGGGCGCAGTGTAGTGATGTGCAAAATTTTGGCTATTCAGAATGGCATGCCGCTGTATCTGTTATATATAGGTAGACGACATCGCTTACTATTAAGCGAGCGTTGTGCTTGTATAGTTATCTTATATCATAACAATAAATAAAAAGTGTTTTTAAAGTTGAGTTCCTTTTATTATTGTTTAAAGATTGGACATGATAAGAATATTGTTTATAGTTATTACTCAAATCCCAACAAAGAAACAATTCATATCGAGAGATATTTATATGTTCAAAGTTATGAATGTGACATGAGGATACATTTTTCAATCGACTTCCCAAAAATAAGGAGGTTTTCAATTCGTCTGTATTTTTTTTTTGTTTATGTTACGCGACTACTCCGTCAATTGTGAACTGATTTGAATGATAATTTTTTTAATCGGTAGGGTACGTTATTGAGATAGTCCCATTGTAATTTCATTGAGATCTGATAAGTATCTCCAGAGATATGACGATAAACGTCTCAAACTTGCTACTGAAATTGACTCGCGGGGCATTGAAGTCGGTTGTTTTAGTTTTTAAACTATCTTTATTATCTTAATCATTGTTTATGTGGATTTTTACATAAATATTTTAGTCTATTATCTCTTGGTATGGAGGTAGTTCCACCTTCAACCCATATATTAACCCAACAAACGTAACTTCTATCCCAACGTCGCCAAGACACGAGACGGGTCTCCCCGACCCCGAATCAGCGATGAAACTAACAGCCTTGGGTATCAACAAAAGGGCAATAAGATATGCTTGGAAAAACTAGTGTATTTCTCCCAGGGGTGTGCTGCAGGCCTGTGCGACCCCGCTGTGTCGAAAGTGGTTCTACGGTTCAGTTTCTTGTAAATAATTGTTAAGTTTGTCGATACTATTTTAGTCTTAGGAATTCGCTGTGGAAGCTGATATGTATATGATATAAAAAAATGCAGGTACATTTTCACAAATAGTTTTGACGATTTTGAGCTTTCATTTTAAACTCTTGAATATCGGCTTCAATTTTAACCTTTTTCATCAGAACTTTATTTTTAATATTATAATCAGACATCTTCTATCACACTGTATAATATTATCACACCTCGTAAAATAGAATAATTTTATACCTCCAGAATAAATACGGAAGAAATTACTTACGTCACATAAATGAAAGGGCTTTCCAGACCCCATCGCGTTGTGGGGTTAAGAAAATTGTGCAATCGGGTCTAGGCGGAACGACCCGAACGACGATCGAAATTGCCTTGACGACGTTTGAGGGTGCGATTGATTTTCATTTGGTTTTCTGTAGCAATGACGTGGTGAAACCATGCTTTTCCGTGGTCTATAAAAATATATTCAATGCTCATCGTTTGGAGGGACTAAATAATATTACTAATGTTTTTGATAAGCTTCATGGAATCGCAAAACTTCTTTTATTCACCAATGCAACTTGTTTGAACCTTTTGATGTTAATTAAGACTACATAATTATATTTATAGAGAGCTCGCTCATATTTTAAATTCAATATAAATTTGGTACCTAAAGATATAAATAAAATAGACGTAGCTATGATATATTGTAATAAAATGCGGTTTTACTCATTAGATAGTGCATATGGTATTTGTCGATTCTATATTGACTTTAAAACTAATTTTAACTATGTTATATTACAAAAAATCCTTCCTATCCTGTCTTGCAAATAATCCAATTATAAAACCTTTGCACCACACATAAAAGATAACACAATTAAGCCTGAACTAGCAGGTCGTAAACACAAACAAAAACAAACGATAGTTCAGTCGTTTACCAATATTTATTACAATCGGGTAGGCTGCAATATGTATAATTGCTGCGCCCGGTTCCCGGGATTCCGGACTAGTAGCACGTCACCGGGATTGCCGCGTATATCCCGGTAATTGGTACCGAAACCCGGGATTCCACTTTCTTTATTGCGAATAAACTACTCTAGCTGCGGTGCTGTTGTTGAATGGTTAGTTAAGTTATAAGCGGATAGAGGGTAACACTAGTTGTGTCACGGCATGCGACACAAACAACGTTCTATTAATAATTGATCTCTAGTAATTAAAATATTTTAGTCAAGTTTTAGGAATGGAACTGCTTTATTATGAAGAACCTTTTTTTTTATTGTTATAATTATTTACTTTATTATGAGATCTGATTCATCGTCAACATTATTTTATTATAAAAACTTACGTTCATTTTAAACTTAGGCATAGATCGGGATTAAAATCGGGAATTTAACGCGACTTCGAGGCTGAACGCGTCGGCGAGCGCCCCGCACTCGAGATCCTGAAGAAGGCCTCCGAATTAGTCCGAATGATGCCGAAACATAAGTCGATCGCTATATCGACTTCGCGTAAGCATATTAAATTCCCGATTTTTAATTTATAAGCCAACATTATTAGCCAATTTTGCGTCCGCTGCTGGACATAGGCCTCTCCTATAGCACGCCACTGAGCTCAATCTTCAGCTATACGTTACCAACCACTACCAGCTAGAATACCTAACGTTTGCCGAGTCGTGGTCTCCACTATTGAACATATCTATCCCAAAAGTTATTGGTTCTATGAACTACAGATGTGACCAGCGCACGTCAGCTTGCTAAGATAATAAAAATTAAATATGACGTCAAACTGTCAAATCTCTACAGATATTTGAGCAACTAACGTCATAATATCTTTGAATCAAAAATCCGAGTGTACTTACCTTTAGTCCCATCGTGTTGGCCCGTGATGGGACAACTGTTTATCTCCATATCTTTTGACTATTAACCAGATCTCGATAAAATTACAATGGGACCAAACGGAAAGCATACTCTCTCAAACAAAAAAAATATTTTTCCAAATTGGTTAATAAATGACAGAGTACTTACTGAGGTAACAAACATTAAATAAAAAACAAATACAGGTGAATTGAGAACCTCCTCAGTTTTTCAGGAGTCCGTTTAAAATTTATTTATAATACTCGAATTGTACCTACTGTTACAACTGAACAGCATCGAATAATGTTTTTATCCTGCATTAGGTGGAACTTTATCCCATCATCTATCCACTACTCCCATCGCTACCGCCATAGATAATAGAGTAAGCTACCGCCTTCGCCTATGCCACAGACCTCACAATTGCTAGATAACATTTACGTAATTTACTGGTTGAACTTACGATCGGCCTCATTACTGGAAGTGTTTTGGAAACGATTCTTAATGTACCATTTTATTTCCGAACATTTGTTCGCGTAGGCCGAGTTTTTCAGTGCCGCGGAACCGCTTTGACTACCATTATCTCCTAATAGTTGTTCATTAACTCTCAGTTAGTACGTGCTAATTGGATACCATTATTGTAAATATTTGGTATTTATCATATTAATTATTGAACAATGTATGCAATTTAAAATGGTCATGAGTGTCATACATGACATAAATATATTGAATTGATAATTAAAGAACAGACTTCAAATGCCGCGCTAGTCATTTTCAGTACCAATCAAGTAAGAGGTGTTTATCTCCTTATATCTGGAGATACCTACTGAATATAATTATCTCGATTAAATTTAAATGGAAATATATAAATTTACCTGCGAAGTACACTTTAAAAAAATCAAAATGGGTCCAGGCATCTTTAAGTAATCTACTACGAGGACTCCACTACGCCACTGGGCCCTCTAAAGCTTAATCGACGTGTTATAAGGTTATTTAACTCAGTAGGTAACATTTATGTAGAAAACAGACAATATGCATGTCAAATTACTAAATTATAGGTATAGCAGCAAACCTGCAGTAGGCCACAATAGGTAGCTCCACATAAAATATATATTATAAAATATTTCTTGAAAAATGAACGTCCATGTTTTGTGCTCTATGTAAATGGACAAAATAAACTGTGCAGAGTGAGTTAGGTTTCCATTAACACGGGTTTATTAAGTTGTGAATATTGTGCAGTAGCCTAACAGAATAGCTTTATGGTGCATAAATGTATGGTGTAAAACTGTGCACACTGTTGTAGGCGTAATACTTTTATTTTACAGTTTACAATATGGGTTGATAGGGATGAAAATATTGCCTACTGTTATGAAATTAAAAATAAAAATGAAATATGAAGATTTTTCATCTGTAATAGGTACCTATGGGTATTCTAATGAATATCTACAATTATATAAGAACAGTACCTACAATTGTAGTACCTACCATTAATAGTATTATATACATTGTACATAAAAAATCAAAGTAGTACCTATGTAAGTATATTTAGCAAGATTTACCTAGGTATTGACATTTTAACAGCGTTTTCTGTAAAGATACTGTAAGGTTAATAAATAAAAATACATATGTAATGTTTCTGATACTAATTATACAGGTATATTTATATTTTAAATAAGAAGTTACAAATAAAACTAAAGACTACGCATAATTTAGTTTGAAGCAAAAGCCGACGGCATTTTTACACCGGCGAATAGTTGCTACAAATTTAAATGTATTAATTTTAAACTCTGATGACATTCTCATCAAATGCATAAATACATTTATAGTTCATGTGTTTTTTAAGTTTAGTATATTATATAAACCAAAATATAATTTGTACCTAAAGAGATATCTGTAGCACAACATTCTATCCAAACTATACATTACAAACATTGCCGACGGCATGTGACACCCAGACTGAGCGATGATACCTACTGCCCTCACATAAAAGAAAAGAAAAATATTCTGTATTCACTCACTTTAATAAGTTTAGGCACTTATTATTTCTTTTTATCCTTATACTTTCTTGTTTATCTTTGTTCATTTATTTGCGCAGTTCTGCTTCATGATTGGCGTAACTCAGTGGCTTTGTTTACTGATGTGTAAATTTGTTTATACGTACTTATGTCTACTTAAAGGTAATTAGGTCTTGATATATAGTTTCTCTGATTTAAAATGAAAGACTCAATAAACTAAGATAAGAAATGTCTTTCTTTGCGGTCTTATTTTTTTGATAAGTATTTGATAATTATAAATAGTAAGTGCATAAAAAAATAATTAGTAAGTTAATTTAATTTATTGAATTAGAATTTGAATTAGTTAGGTCTAGGTTACTACTAGTAACTTTAGCTTAACAAACTAACTATTCTAAATTTCAAACGAAAATAATATAATAGTTTACCTACCTATCCATTAGCAGAATTTTTTTCAAATTCAAGTCGAATAAAATATCTTGTTTATTTACACACAGAGAGATAGAGTTGTAGGTGTATCTAGATTGTAACAGGAGCAAGCTCAATGGCTCGCAATGAATATTAATTTATGTGCGTTTAATGTGTCAAGCAATTACACCGACTACTAGCCGCTTATGCTACCCTGGTAAGTAAGTACCTAATTTATTGGAATTGCGCTTATGAGCTAGCTTTAAGGATTACAATAATTAGGATACAATAATTACGTGACTAGTCACCAACTACTTAGTCAGTTTAGGGAAGTACAACTTTAAGTCGAAGTTTATATACATAACTGTTTTATGCAAGAAAATGTAAGGCAGGAAGGTATATTATTTTTGAGTCTCAGCAATAGTAAATTTTCTTTGGAAGAAGGTCTAGACCAAAGTTCCAAAAGACTATTTCGAGTAAACACAAATAAAATATTACCTACCAGAAACATTGTCGTGCAAACGAAACAAT
This sequence comes from Cabera pusaria, assembly GCA_954871355.1. Taxonomy (NCBI): domain Eukaryota; kingdom Metazoa; phylum Arthropoda; class Insecta; order Lepidoptera; family Geometridae; genus Cabera; species Cabera pusaria. The sequence continues at coordinate 11,090,326 of OX940895.1, read as the reverse complement.
ATTCAATCCGCTTTAAAAAATAAAGGTAAGCTCGAATTTATTTGTAATGGCCGCCATACAACTGAGTCGGCATTACAAGAAAATACACTCACCGTCCCGAAATTCCCTGAACACATTCCCAAGCACCCTCAACAAAACCAGTACACCGATTTTAAGGACAGGACTGTTCCAGAAGTGTGCTTACGTTTTCTGTAGTTTAAACTGAGTGGTTGTGATAAGGGAGTTTTGGGACACCGCGGCTTCATATAGAGTTGTCAAGGGCGGGGTTTCGTGATGAATTGGAAACATTCTGAGGGGGAGAGGAGGGATTTTTTGAGGGGGTTTGCGGGGCGCAGGGGGTTGATTAATGTCCCCACCAGAGGGAGCCATGTTCATTATACCGACGGGACGATGTGTTACTTGCCTACTAATTTATTTCGCTTAGGCCTAAGCATCGGCTATGTTATTAGTTCATTATTTAAGACGTTTTTATATCTTCCGGAGATAAAAAATGACGCTTTGATGGGTGTTGTAAGGAATAGACAAGATTGTATCGTTTTAAATGACAGTAAACAATTAAAAATCGAAGTTGACATATATATTTAATTATATATAATATTGATTTTTATCGAAATATTAGAGCACCTAATCACATTTAGTAATTGTATTAAATTTCAGATCAACATTATTAATAGCAGTTACTGTTGTCATAGAAACGAGAAATAAAATTATTTTCTTAAAAATTGAGTTCTTTAAGTAGGGTTGGCACCTACTGACATAGGTAAATAATATTAGATACCTATATATCTTCTTTTTCTTCTTCTTTCTTCTCAGAGAAATGTTGTTAACTAAGTACCTACGGAATCAAATAATACATAATTTACTTTAAGTTATTAACACCTAGTACAAGCAGAAGTCTTAACTCTTTAGACCTTTCATCAAAGTAATTCAAACACTTTATAAAGGTCACCGCACACTGAACACGTAATCATATCCGAGCCGCACACGCGCGCCCTCATCGAAACCGCGAATTATAAGTGAAATACTGTGCTAATATCACGGCCGTTACCACAGATTATATAGTAGTTTGTACGTACGTAATACGCAGTAAAAACGCAGCTCGCGTGTAGGCGCGAGATAGGCGTTTATACGCCTTCATGTGTTTAGCTTGCTTTATGTTAATGAGAAAATGTGCGGTAAAAACCGTTGTCGTCGCGTTTTGTTATTATTTGTATGCTGTGACAGTTTTGTTATGTAAGGTTTGTAAAAGGATACTGTAAAGTTTTTAACGATGCAACAATATGCTGAAGGCTTAAAAGAAATACTGGTAAAGAAACTTGAAAATTAGAATCTTTCATGGACTTTCCGTCCATGAAAGATTCTAATTTTCAAGTTTTTATCATCATTATTTTGAAACCTAGTAGGTACTATCATACATTTTTTTTGTGTTTGGTACCAATACATCTTAAACTACCCATTGTAACCTGGATCACCTGGATGATAATCATCAATGCTATTACCTTGTATAGTAGAATTTAAGTCCATGATTATACTATATTTTACCTGGGCAAACAATAATTAATAGTACAAACCTGGGTGAAATATCTCAAGCATCTGAAATAATACATGTAAGTAGCTAAACATTATTTTTTTTATTTTATAGTACCTACCATTTATGGTACTTACCTAACGTGACCATACGTCCCGCTTTGGGCGGGACAGTCCCGCTTTAAGGCAGTCTGTCCCGTGTTAAAATGTATTTTTCTCGTTCGAAATGCGTTGCACGGCAGGCGGGCGCCCCGAGCGGGAAGGCAAATTACCTACGAGACAGAATTATACGTAATTTTAAAGATTTAAGCATACAGACAAACAGACAAACAAACAGACAAAAATAGCGACTTTGTTTTATACTATGCTATGTAGTGATTCGCAGATGTCCCGCTCTGACATAAAATATAAATGGTCACGTTATACTTACCTCTTTCTTTTCTTAATATATACCGTTTAAGGTACATGTATGAGGTACATTTATGACATTAATGTGTAATTATATTGTAATACGGGACTTATCGCGCTAAAAACATAATTTTATTTACCTCGACGTTTCGATCTAGTTGCATTGACCGTGGTCACGAGAAGACTGAAGTTGTGGGTAACAGCATTGTTTTTATTGAGAGAAGTTTGAAACTACCCTCATTTGAACTTGATCGGAGTTGCCATTGCGACACACAATACTGACGACATCGGCAGATTTTTGTTGATTTAAACTTCGACTGGAACACTTGCTAATCACTGGGTTCCAAGTTGTGACCAATCTAAAACCATCCTCCCGGTTGAAATTCGGATGTTTTTTTTATTTCAACCGCTTCACGTACAATACGGGAGTAATAATAACGTTCGGTGGAGAGAATTTTAGGGTCGTGAAGTTCAATCCAGTGGTTAGGTCCCGAATCTAGCAAATACTCGGCGATGGCGGACTTATTAACCTGGCGGTTTTTTACAGCTGCAATATGTTCTTTGCGCTGCGAGTGTCTGGGAGGATACTATAGCTAAAAAAATAATGAAGAGGAAGCTGTGCTCGTTACAAAGAATATTTGCTGTTAAAATTGGGAAAGGCTATAGAACTCTTCGAGGCAGCACTCGCAGTGGCTGGCTTGATACCCCTAGACATAAGAGTGAGTGAAGCTGCTAAATTCTACAAGGTAAAGAGATGTCTATTGCCAACTATTGATTGGGAGGTAGAGGTTAGAGTACCATTTGAACTCGCTCCGCACCCAGCAAAATGTAACAATTTAAAGTTTGTAGAATTGGACGAATTGCCTGCGGCTAAAGAAGAGGAGCACCAGATTAGGGGTTTGCGCGTTTACACTGATGGTAGTAAAATAGAAGGAAAAGTAGGAGCAGCAATCACAGTGTGGCAAGACGGAGCAGAAATCAAATATGTAACGTTAAAACTAGCAGACCACTGCTCCGTCTATCAAGCCGAGCTTCTGGCTGTGTTGAGGGCGACAGAAGAGATAGTAGGTCTTGATCAATCTGAAGTCAATATTCTAAGCGATAGTAAATCATGCTTGCAAGTAATCACTGACTACACCTCCTTCCACCCTGTTGCCTTCAATATACGCCAGAATATCAACAACTTGGAAACCAGAGGTGTAAACGTGCGACTCTTCTGGCTGCGAGCACATGTAGGCACACCAGGTAACGAAAGAGCTGATGAACTTGCGAAGACAGCTGCTCTGTCTGATAATACCACACCGGACTATTCTAAATTACCCCTTTCGTTTGTGAAGCGAATGATCAGGGAGGAATCCGTACAGAAATGGAATGATATATATAAAAGTAAAATTTCAGGAAAAACTATCCAGCTCTTCCTCCCCGATATTCGCTCCGCATACCAACTGGTTAAAAAAAAGAGCCTAATAACCTCCTGACGCAGATTTTGACCGGTCATGGGGGCCTAAGTCAGTACTTGCATCGCTTTAAACTCAAGAGTAGTCCGGGGTGTGTGTGCGATGCCGATGTTGTTGAGGATGTGCCTCATGTGCTCGCAGACTGTCCTCGTTTCGGTGTTGAACGAATTGATGCAGAATTGGAAATGGGTGATAAAATAAATAAAAATAATTTCACAAACCTTCTTCATGGCAAAGACACTAGTGAGATCTTTGTGAAATATTGTAAGGTTATAATGAAAAAGGTATGTAAGTCCAACGGTAGCACTGCAAGATGGGCTCAGTAGTCCTACATTTTTACCATATATTAAATATTGTAATTTATTTATTATACATTTTGTTTTCAATAAATAATATATATATACCTAGTTATACCTACATTAATTGTTTGAAATTATTATGGAATTGTAATGTTTAGTTATTATGTTTTAATTGTAATGTTTTAATTATTATTTATTATATTATTCTTTTTGACATTGTATTATAGACTTATAGAGAAAAAAAGAAGAAAAAAAAAATACAGAATAAAAAAAAAAAAAAAAAGGATATTTGAAATGGCAATAAAAATGTACAAAAATGGAAAGAAAAGAAAAAAAAAAACAAACGCACATACATACACACTCTGTAATAAAAAACATACATATATGACATCACACACGAAGAATAAAAAACAATATACATTATAAATAAAATCGCATGAAAGCTCAACGAAGTCAATTGCACATGATACTACATATTAAAACCCGTCGGAGGAGTATTAACAGCGGAACAGACAAAAAAAAAATATGTTCTTTGACTCTTTCTGCGACTGTGAGCTTTGTTTGTCCAATATAAGCGCACAATCGCAGATGGACTTGGACACTGGATTGAACTTCACGACCCTAAAATTCTCTCCACCGAACGTTACTATTACTCCCGTATTGTAGGTGAAGCGATTGAAATAAAAAAAAACATCCGAATTTCAACCGGGAGGATGGTTTTAGATTGGCCACAACTTGGAACCCAGTGATTAGCAAGTGTTCCAGTCGAAGTTTAAATCAACAAAAATCTGCCGATGTCGTCAGTATTGTGTGTCGCAATGGCAACTCCGATCAAGTTCAAATGAGGGTAGTTTCAAACTACTCTCAATAAAAACAATGCTGATACCCACAACTTCAGTCTTCTCGTGACCATGGTCAATGCAACTTGATCGAAACGTCGAGGTAAATAAAATTATGTTTTTAGCGCGATAAGTCCCGTATTACAATATAATTATGTGTGTAAATCGCGAAAGTTTAAGAAGACATTAATGTGTGTTAAAAAGTGATAAGTAGATATTATGTTTATGAAAGGTAGTAGGTACGTGTTTAGGGCAGGTACCCGTAGGTACCCGTGGTAAATCATACAAGGAACCTTTATATGTTCGTTAAGTTTGTGTTAGCTTTGTATAATACGCTTGTAACAAAAACATTTCACATTCACAATAAGAATATATACCAAAAAATACCTAGAAACATCTCATAGGTACAATTTCCACGAGCAACAAACGCAACCACAAACAAAACGTCCAACTTGAGTATTCCATTCGCACGCCGCGTTTAAAACAGAAACAACGACGCCATTAAAAATCCGCTCTTGGATATTTTCCGAGCAGATCCCGTAGCGCGCATAAATCGGTAGCTTTCCACCGAAGCTATTTCCAAAGAAGCGTTTTCTATTCCGTAGCGTGCACCCGTTTTTCTTAGGCGGCCATTATAACGGGTGTACGCTCACCCTAAGGGGGTAAGCCGTAGGCCCCCAAAAGTAGCGGGCCAAGTCGACGTATAGGCCGTTATGAAAGTTTATAAGTAGAATTGATGATAATTATACAGCTTTATGGATAAGGCGTGCTTTTTAAATGATATCACCTTAAACAGTTTGCAAATTGTTCTTGCGGTGAGAAGTATGAATATGTAAGAGGGGTTGGAATGACAGCGACATAAGTATAACACTGTCTTGTATTGTTAAATTAAGAGTAGTCATAATCTGATATGGCAGATAATTAGGTTTTGATTAGGAAATAGTTAAAAGTGTTAAATAGTACATGCACAGAATAATTAATAGTACTACGACCCACGTACTAAAACTCTTCAATACAGGCAAGACACAACACGAACAATATTTTTTCCTTCAAGATCATATCTAGGCATCCATTTCCCAAAAGGAATGTGAAAAAGTCTACAGGATGAAGGTGGATGAGATAGATTTGTATGTACTTCTAGAAAGGACACTACTGACATCCAGATAACTACTTATATAATTTTCATATATCTCTTTCTCCCCTTACGTTTAGAATTCTGAATCTAAATACTTAGACGAAGTCTTAGACTTATAGACCAAATCCAGCAAAACATCCACACAACTAGACTGAACCACTCTCTCAACCGAAGTTCAAACTCTATTTACATGTAAATACTTTGAAAAAGTAATTTGCGCTCCTCGCAACGCCCTCGAGATTGCCAGAGGAACATTAAGCTTCCAGGTGATACATGGTTAGTGTTATCGTCGAATATAATTTTCTGGCGAACCTCCCCCTTAATCCCGACGAAGCCTTCCGAATTATTCGAAAAGATATTTACAGTTTCGTGAATAAATAAAATTATGAGCACGGGTAACTAAGACGGTGCGAGTGCCTTATTTATTATTATGTCTATATTAAGTTGTTTATCTTTTTAATGGAGCCTAAGAGTTATACGGGTCGCTCGGATTTATTTCGTACAATAAGTTGGATAAGCAAAGGAATGTCGGGACGAGATCCGATCCCAGTGAGATTGGCTTTTAAATTTAGATGTGATATTGTTCTGTTTTCAATGTTGTTTTTGTTTTGTCGGTGATGTATGGAGATGTTATTTTGGGAGAGCTTTATGTAGCTTACGCGAGTTTTCTCAGCATTCTCATAGGGATGTCTAATACCTATACACAGTTTAGTTACGTAAGTACTACGCAATGGTTTAATAAACGGTGATATGAGCTTTTATTTATTTACTTATTTGGCACACAAAACAGAATTCTTTTCTAAAAATGCACAAAATAAAACAACATTTTAGTTTTAACGATGATGATTAAATTTAAGGTCAAAGTTTCTTTATCAATTATTTTTATTTAAGACCAATGTATAAGGACCTATATGTTCAAAGTATTTTTTTGTATTGACTTACCTGATACATAGTATACGTATCTCTTAGTAGATATGTAGTAGGGTATCTAACGTTACTCGGAACACTGTTATTTTCAAATAAATACAACGAATTCAATCTTCATCACGACTCAACGTGTCAAAAGTCTCAAGTAAACTGCAAACTTAAAAATGAACAATCAATAATAAAACGGCAACTTTTTATTGCAATGGTCATTCAAATATAAAAAATCACACAGAACAACGGTTTGCGCAATAAATTGTCCAAAAGAATAATAGACAAAAGGGTAATCCTGGCTCTCGAACCCCTTTTATTGGCTTTCGAAAGAAAAACAACCCTTCCATTGTCGTAACAAAGAACTTTTGTTGCCAAAATCCCGTTATTTTGACGCAACGTATTTAAAAATTTTCAAGAAAGCGCCTTTGGGATGCTGCGTTGGCTCTTTGTTTGTAAAATAATTGTTGATTTTTTTACAACCAACCAGGTATTTTGTCACTTAACAGATTGGCAAGGGTTTGCAATTTTTATAAACGGGATTTTTGCGCTTTACGTTCAGGTAAAAAGGATTCTAAAGACAATTTTTTACAATTGTGTAGACTGTGGTTTATTGTTTTCAAAACTTATAAACTGTATTTTAGCGATGGTTAAATAAACCGCGCTAGGTAAGTACATTCTACATAATATATCATTACCTACGATATAATTACACGTATTCTTTTTAAATTACAGTGATATGAACCTTTATAAATTAACCAATTTATGAACTAACGATCTCACAATGTATACAATTGCAGTTGAAACCTAACTGTGAATGTACATAATTCATTAATAAATCGGTTAAGTATCTAATCTCTCCGGTCTGATGTGACCAGGAATTCTGCAAGAAATACCGTACTTACCTATTACAGCGAGCGTGATTCGGAACCTCCTAAAAAGCGTATTATACCAATAAAAACATAAATATACATTTTTGTTTTGTTGCCATAGCATCATTGCTGTCTATGTCAGTATTGTCAATTGTCAAGTTTCGGCCATGGATTTACAATGTACAGATCGTGTCCAGCAGATGTTTTTAGCAATTCAATTCAATTCAAAACAACCTCACTTATTATATTTATATCATACGGTGAATCCGTATGATATAAATATAAGGTTGTAATTGATAGCAATATATCGTACATCAAAACGGCCCCAACGACATGGACCTAGATGGGAGTGTGTCCTTGTCTAATAACTTGCCAGTGTAAAATGTAAAATAAATAAATAAAAATAAAAAGCCTTTTATTTCTTGCTTATTCATAATACAATTTCAACATTAACATGCAAAATTAATTCATAATTTCTAATTTATTTTATTAATTTTAGTACATTTAAAAAGAACAGTATAAAATAATATGGTTAGATAGTATAATTAATTCTAATTTCATTTCAAGAAGTAATTTGTATTTAAAAAATATAAATAATATTCATAAAAAACTATATAATTTTATTATAGTTAAGTAATTACTACATATTAAATTAAAATATTTATATGTATTATTGAATTTAATTTATCTGATATAGTCAGATTTGTATTTTGTTGGCAAGAACCCTCGAAATAAAAGGTAAAGGCCTCCTCCTGAGATGTCCAGTACTCTCTATTCTCTGCCGCTCGCAGCCATTGAAATATCTGCTACTTTTATGATGTCGTCTGCCCAGCGTGCGTTTGGTCTTCCTCTTTTTTTTTGTCCTAGTGGACCTGCCCACGATGTTGTCTTTTTAGTCCAGCGATCATCGTTAAGTCTCGCTACGTGTCCAGCCCATCGCCATTTAAGCTGTTGTGAATAGCTGAGAGCGTCAATAGCTTTAGTTTTCTCTCTTATATCAGTGTGGCTATATATGTACTAAACTGTATGTATAGTATATATATATATATATATATATATATATATGTGTATAAATATATATAAACTATAGTATATATATATACTAGAATATATATACATATACATATATATATATATATATGTACAGAACAGTGGCCAATTTCATGTTCAATTGGCCTTCACAAGACGGTGCCATAGCTAGTGCGTTGCAAAGCCTGGTGGCCTACCACAATATCTGAAATATTCTTATTCCAGTCTACTTCACCTGACACAAGAAAACTCCGTGATACAACGTGCAGAAACATTTCACTTCCTACTAGTAAAACCGATCTAAGAAAGCGGTAAGCCCCTGAAACATTTTACAAAATTGTATTACTAACAAGCCAAAGCAAAATGAACAAACTATGGTAAAACAAAAGAAAAACGCCAGCTTATACGTCAATAAAGTGTTAATTCCCTAAATTTTATCAATTTATAACCCATGTCTGTAAATAAAGTTCCGTTCCATCTGGCCCCGATCATTCCACGTATACCCTCATCATAACACCGAAACAGCGATAAAGTGAGTGCAACGACCTCATTGCAGACCCTACAAGGTCGGGCTAGTAAAATGTTTATGGTCTATAAAAGAACCGTCAACTGTGTCTGTGTGTCAAGGACTCCAGACGAATTTTATTGACCATTTTGTGACATGACGAGACGGGTTTACAACTGTCAACCGGTGACGAGCGGGAGATCCCCTTTTGTTTTTGTGTTTACTTCGAAGGATGGTCGACACATGTTGAACTCTTTCGGTTTGTTCAATTTTTTATTTTTTATTGTTATCTGGACTTTTTATTACTTAACTGCTTCCATATCTTTGTTGGTTTAAATTCAGAAATTCTGAACTGATATTAAATTAAAAATTATATAAAAGTAGCTGATACCCGTGAACTTCGTTCACGTACACCGAAAATGTTATCACTGTAAAGCTCTGTCAATCAACCTTTGTGTGATCTGAGTTATTTAAGTTATTTGTAAAAAAATCATGATTTTATTTTCACAAAAAGTAGCCATGTTCATTCTCATGCTATAAAGTATCTCCTTGTAAGATTTCAGTTAGATTGGATAGACGATGATTAGGTAACAAACAGACAGATTGACAGAGTTAAAAAATTGTTAAAGTATAATATCAGTTTGGATTTGAAAGTGTGGTAAAACCGCCACAGCAGAATTTGACATTATTTTTTTAGGGTTGGGTTTCCGATTGATAGAGTTTTATAAATGACGTCAATGAGAAAAGATCCAAAGTAGAATATGAAGCAACTTTTAGGGTATATAACACATTTTTTTTACATTTGTTGCTAACATAATAAGATATAAACGTTTCTATGAAGAGTAAAAAATATCCTATCCGTCTTCCACTTCCGCATCTTATTACAATGTAATATGCGACAAGCTACATTAAATAAAACAATTTTTTTAAACTTTAGGCACCTTCTCCCTTATAAAAATTGCACCGGAACGGGGAGTCTCAAATTAAATATTCCATAAAATCCGAACAGTTTCAAAAGTACGGCAATATCTGAAACGCAAGTGGCTAATGACAGTTTGATACCACGGAATGGCGTACTCGTAAAAAATCACTAGAAATGATCCCATTTTGATTAAAAAATCACGAGCTACCCTTGGAGAGCGAAACTTCCAAATGATTTAAAAGTTTTAATAACGGAATTCTAGTGAAATGACATTATACTTTCAAATTAGGAGTGAAAATTTAATTTAAAGGAGAGACAAGTCGCTCGAGGGCGAATGAGACGGCCCATAAAAATGTACAAGCTCTTCTTTCGAGTTTCTTTTCAGCCTACAGAATTTATTTCGTTTAAATCTCTCCGAGGGAAATTAGGAGGGCCCTGTATTTATTAAAGTGGATGGTTCGCACTCGTTAAAGGAATTTTAATCGGTAAAGTTTTCCTTATGAATGCGGCTTCGGCATGACTTTCGAGTTAGCTTTTATTAGTTTTCGGTGCTCCTAATTAGGGTTGTCGGGTTCCAGAATTAAATGCTCTAACTACACCTTTAAAATTGTAAGTTTAGCAATATTCTGTAAAGTAAGTATAGAAGTTCTTACAAACTTTGTGCTGAAAAAGGTGGCAGAAATGGAAATATCACCTATAATATAAAATAAACTAATACATAAACACAAATCTATATTCAAAGCTAAATAGTTATTGCCTTCCTTATTTTAGTTCAAAGTTATGGACGATATAATTCAAATCACCAAAACATAATAATCGAATCAAAATTACTTTGAACTAGGTACTATCACAGTTTTACAATTGTAAAACTGTGGTACTATACTGTATAGAGTCTATATTCTTGAGGCAAGTTATCATATCATACTTTAAACATGGCAACATTGCGACATTTGCGACCATCTCGTCCCCAAAATGCACAGAGAATTTGTCACTACACGAACAAGCTTTTTAACTTTTAATTTCTAATTAAGACTGGTATTACTAAGAGCACACGAAACGCGTAACTAAGACTCTGCACAGCAATGTGCTTAGGCCGTGTTCAGACTTCATGTACTCTCAGCGGCTTTCATTGTCTGAGAACCGAAGCGAGAACTAGTTTTTCGATTTCCTTATCGGAATCGACATGGTTATTCATGTATGCAAATTCACCACGTAACTAATCGATTTGAGACGTCAGCGAAAATAATTTTGTCGATACCTAACCTATCATTGATTCAATAGGGAATGCATGTATGCATATGCATGTCGTATAAATTTACTTGAAATAATTTATTTTTGAATCATTATTGTTCTGGTATTGGTGTTAAACTATTTTTATAAATAAAATACTCTTAAATTGGTTAAATATTTGTAAATTGTTAAACACAATCCAAAATTTCATCGTACCGACGGGACTTGAACCCGCAACCTCCGGAATAACATGTTCCGGTGCTTTGCCAATTAAGCCACGGTGCGAAGTATCGGGTTCAAGTCCCGTCGGTACGATGAAATTTTGGATTGTGTTTAACAATTTACAAAAAAATATAAAGTGTGAAACACTTCAAAGAAACATAATATTTGGTTAAATATTATATGAAAAATGCAAAACATGCGTAGGACATTTTATTTTGCAAGACACATCACAACTTGTCAATCAAAAGGAGACGGCACAGCGTATCACAGCTGTCATCACAGATTAAATCTTTGTTATAGAAATAGTATGCACTGTTGCACGAATATGTACTATTTCTATCAGTGGTGACAACAGTGATATGTTGTGACACAAAGGTACGTGAAAATTTGGCGGCGTTTTAAACACCTCATATATTTTCAATGCTAAAACTATTTTTGTAGCTTAATTTACTATGTTAAATTGATGTAATCAGTTAAATAAAAATATTTTTCAAATCATGCATATTCCCTATTAGAGACTTAAATAATTTTATTAGTCCCTCAATGCGCAAATGTTAGATAGTAGTCAAACGCTAGCCTATAAGATATAGCTAGGTACCTATTAAAAATACGATTAGCACTACAGATTAAACAGAAATATTAATAATTATTATTAATATTTATGTAACAGATTATTATTTGTACGTCTAATATACTTGTATTTTCCGTTGAATTAATGACAAACATGAATATGGTGAGTCTACTCTGAACTTAGCCTAAATCTCTGCACACGAGTGTGTTACTGCGATTATAATTTTGCCGCACAAACTCCCGGCTTGAAACCCGGAGTTTCAAAGCATTTTCATGTATTGCTAATTAAAATACGCTGTCGCAACCATAAATGGCGCGGGCGGTCGCCTTACACTGCCAAATAATTATTTTGTGCCATACGAAACATTAATTTTTATGATGTTATTTTTTAATATAGATGGTTTTTAAATGTCGAGTCATTATACCAGTATTTTTTAGACGTAGTACTTACAATTTTATATTATTTATTAACTTTGTTTACCATAAAAGTTGTCTCGTAAAATAATTCAAATATTTGTCAATTAGGTAAAGTATATATATAAATATAACACCTAAAGTTGACATCATAGAAACAATGTTGAAGTCAGTACTATATAAATGCGACAGTCTGTTTGCATATTTATTTGTTACCTGGTCATCAAACTTCGTCGTGGAATATGGCATGATACTTTGAGGCGAAGGCACGACGTCGTAGCGAAGACGCGCATCGCAATCAATAGTCTAGTCACCTAATTGATATCACAAAAGTCAAAAAAATGGTTCTTTGATATTTAGTTGGTAAATGAAATTGTGGTGAAATCAAGTCAAGCATGTCTCCAGAAAAAAACCCTTTAAATATATCGGATGTCAACTGAAATGCCTGAGGCTTACGCGACGAATAGGGAATATGCATGATTTTTTTTTATATGTTTATTTTACTGAATACATCCATTTAACACAGTTAAAAAATTAAATAATACTGAAAGTGTTCAAATTAAGCTACAAAATATAGTTTTAGCATTGAAAAAATATGAGGTATCTAAAACGCTGCCAAATTTTCGCGCGCCTTTGTGACGTCACAGTGCACGACACGGTCTCCACAGATTAAATATTTTTAATAGAAATACTACGTATTCGTACTACAGTGCATACTATTTCTATGAAAAAGATTTAATCTGTGGAGACCGTGTGCTGTACTGTGACGTCACTTTCTAATTGACAAGTGGTGATGTGTTTAGCAAATTTAAATTTCCCACGCTTTTTTTGCATTTTTCATATAATATTTTAACACATGTAAGAGTATTTTATTTATTAAAAATGTATAACATACAACACCAGAAAAATAATGATTCGAAAATAAATGATTTCAAGTAAATTTATACCACATGCATATTCCCTATTGCATTTTCAAAGAGGTTTGTTCAAATTTAAAGAAAACGTTGTTATTGTCTCAAGTCGAGAGTGAAGCAAACCGTGAGAGAACCACTTTAGATGACGATTTTGCCGTTTTTTGTACAAGCAACAAAATTTCAAAATTGGTGCATTTGATAACAGTTTGAGATATCGATACTTTAATTAAGCCACAAATATGTTCCAATCTCCAATAAATGAATATAAGAATTTATGGCATTGATAAGCTCAAACAATAATTTAAATGCATTCTTTAATTTTACGGACAAGTAAATTTCAAATTAATGCCGGATGCAAGTTTTATCAACTTAAAAGTAACTGTCGTTTCCGTGGGAACATGAGAAATACTACTTATTATAAATTAAGCTGATCATAACGAGCATGCCTTTATTTGGTAGATTTGCAACGGGAAATTCATCCAGCCGTCGATTTCACACCAAACTGTGTCATAGCATAGTGTCACTTGCTAGTCACACTAGCAGTAGCAATAGTTTTTTGGGGTGGGTCACATTACTTTTCTTTTTCTCTTTTCTTTCTATCAAACATAATACACATATTCAGTACAATGTTGCAGGTAGAACTGTAATAAAATGGTGATATTACTCGTTCGAAAACTACCATTCATTGTGCATTTGATCAGCACTTCGCATTTGATGATAATGTAAACAATATTTTGTACCTATCGCCCAACAATTATTTTAATATAAAAGCTCGAACGGCTTAAGTGCTTTTATACGTCGCTACAACAAAGTTTAACAGATGCATAAGTACTTAGTGAAAATAAATGTAGGCATATTGGTAAATGTGTTTTGTAGAATAGTCATACATTTACCGGGAAAACCAAAAAAGGTATAATTTTCAACATTTAGACTTTTTGTAATAGCTTCATTTAAGCAAACAATAACGGTTTTTATCGCAGTTTTCATCAAATTAACAGTAGTTTCAATTTACATATATTAAATAGGTACCTACTTATATTAACGAACTCGCCTTCTATCGTAGACTCTAATTAAGATATGAAAATGCCTTAATTACTGAGTAGGTATTTTAAAGTTGAGCTCAGGTTTAGCAATATTTTACTTAGTAATATTTATGGACATCATTTGTTACGCCATGAGAACAAGCAAATTTGTTCATTACAAGTTCATTTTTGCGTTTGGTGGTGGCTTAAAAAAAATGGTCCCGAGTTAAAATATTCATAATGATGTTCATACGTAGATTATAAAAAGAAAACAATAGAATATATAATACTGTGTAGCAGTTCTAAGTTTTGAAGTAGACTTCTGGTAGAAATCAAAACTGTTCTTTGTTCAATTTAAACGAAACTTCTAACTTTGTCATCAGATGTTTCTGCAAGACGTCTGTTACTCAATAAAATCTAAAATCTGAAAAAAAAAACTCTAGCTCCGTTTAGTTCTTGTTATGGGTCATACTCATACATGTAACCCCGATTTTTTAATATAGTAGAATATACTCAATTTTGAGAGGACTGGAGAATTTATGCTGGGCTTCACTCTAACCCGTAGAAACTTTTATGATGTTCCACGATGATGCCTTTTTGAACGAGAATCATGAGTTGAGATTTGGAGGCCTATGTTGCTTACCTCTAAGTCTCAAACATGATAATTTCAGTATTAGTACGCCGACAAGACAAAGACGTTGCTATACGCTTGTAAAGCAGAGCCTATCTCTCTATCCCTGGCGAAGTTGTTATTTTAAGTTATTGACATAATGCGTACATGACCTTTAGTGTATGAGCCCATCAACCCACCCGTTCCATATCCTACTCCAGGTAATGTTTTAAAATTTTAAAGTTTGGTTAGAAAACAAAAACCCCTTCCCCCCACCCCCTACCCCCCCTTCCGCCCCTAAAATCGATTGGAGTAGAACTAAAGTTGAGCCCCCTCGGGTTTATTATTTACCGGGAAACATAGACACCGGCAAAGAATTCCTTTCCTTGGCAGTACATATATTGAACCTATGATAAATGATGAAGTAAAATGTTTAAATGGCACACATTGACCGTTTGTCTGGTTCTCCGTAGTCAAATTTTAATCGCTGCCGCTTTGTAAAAGTCATTATTTACGGTCAACAGAATGACTGAAGTTGAACTACCTCTTATTAACCCTCTTATGAATGAAAAATATTATCATGCTACTACTAAATTGACTAAAGATACAATTTAGATAATAGCATCATTATGAAGAAACGTATGTAGCATCTGCATATCAAAGCAATGCATTAAAATTATTAAAGCTTATTATTTTACATATTAAATTACTTTAAATATGCGCATAATAAATTTCTAATGAGCAATTTGTAGCTTTACATTTTTGGTTGAAAAATAAAGCAAAACAATACTAAGAATGAACTTACTAAGCTTTAAAAGATTTTGAGTGACTTAAATTTGTCATTTCGATGATTTACTTATCCTTTTGTAAAGTTAAGATATTCATTATGACACTCCTTTATGTTCAAATTAGTTGCCAAAAATATAACCTTAATTTATAATGCATATATAATAACACTTATAACGGCTATAATGCTCATTTATTACCAATAATAATTCATATATTATTGCCGCTATAAATTCTTTGTGAAATATTAAAATGTTTATGGAATATTATTCAGTCGTTATATATAATAAAATTATCTTTATGAATTGCTAAAACATCTAGAGGGCGTTTATTGGTTTATTTTTATTTATTTATTGGAATACTTAATGCTTGAGTTTGTACATAATCTATTATGGATTTAAGATGTTATATGGCTGCTTATGAATAACAATTTTACGATCTCTGAGCTGTTTAAGGTTAACTAAGGAATTTATGTGAAGACGGTTAGAGATAAATTAAAAAAGTAGTTCCTTTAGTTTTTTTTATGTGTCTCTGACTGTCGTTTTACAGCAGCAAAGAATTAATAATAACCACGACGTAGGAAGTCCTTATGTATTATAAAGTACCTTAAATCTTACCACCAGAGTTCACCAGACTTATGAATACGCTACGTAATGGTCTAACTCTCAAGGCCTGTCTGTTACCGGAACACCTTAAGGTTATGGCGGCAGATTCTTCTTGATGGTGGTTAGCAACTTTTGGTAGCAATTCGGGTGGAACATCGTTCAGTACTACCTATGCAAATATGCTCCTTCCACCTGTAAAATACCTTGTGGAAGATCCCCTGTAGTTAGTTTATGATTAAGTTAAAGTTTAGTTAAAGAGATTTCACGGAGTTCAATTGAATAAGCTTTAGTTTATATAGCAGCATAGGTTTCGAAAGTACGTAGAACCATCTAAACACCATACCTCTCCGGGCCCAGCCTACCAATCCTCCCATATAGAAATACCACCGTACAGACGACCCCATAAAAATGTGAACGACCCCATTAAGGGCACCTTTCAACGTATTAAATCGAAACTTATCTGCGGCACTGTTCGCGACCTGACCTAGGGGGGGCTTATCAAAGCGACCACTCTTCGGGAATAGGGGTGGACGGTAGTCTGAGGTCTATTTTGGAGCTGATAAGGGGATTTATTAAGGTTTGTTATGCTGAAGTGTTTATTTTCAACTGGTGATTTATTGTCCTATCTTGGATTGTGGAAACGAGTTGATGAGGGCTACAATGGTAGCTGTTAATTGAAGGGTTGAAAATGTACTTATGTCGTTGTTGGATAACAAAACTGTTTTTACTGGAAGGGTTCTTATTTTTTGAGAAGCCAATTGTTTTCGATTGGATACAAACTAAAGCTTATCTCTAAATTTCAAAAAAGAATACTCCAAAATGCTAAATTAATAAAAACGAAAAGACAGTACTCCGTCTTACGTAAATTTTATTTAAAAAAGACTAATTGAAAATAAATTGTACCTAAGTCATTAATTACGTAACGAGTAATGTATATTAAACCTACATAACTAATTAAAAAAATCACAGATAGGATATAGGTAGGTATAGGTACTTATTATATTTTATTAGCTACATTGATACAAAAAAAACTGAAGAATATAAAGCTTAAAATTATTTGAAAAATTAAAACACGCTCTTACTGTAGAGTTTAGCTAACAATGGACCAATAACCCTTTCAAGCATTTGAATATCGTACAGCGCCACAAAGGTTCGTGCGTAAAATCAATTCGATTGCGTGGAAGCCTCCTTTACTACGTAGTTCCGATAAATGTGGAGAGATGGAGCCACGCGTATAAATAAGTGATAAACTTGTGAAAACAATAATGAATTTAGATTAACTAACCTTATATATTTTATTATTACTATACATAAGTATATAATTTAAACCTAAATACGAATGAAATTATGTATTTCTAACAACATTTAAAACTACGTGTATGTTTGTCTTTTCAAAATTCTATAGACAGTTCTATTATATATCTTTCTTAATTGCTGGAGCATCATATCTTCATATCATCAATAACTTCATTTTTCTTCCATCAATGAGAAAATCTGTCGCCATAACCTTACCTACAGCGTTCCGGCAACAGAGTTATATACCTTTCGTTACAGCCTCTAGGCCAAGGTGTTCAACATCTTCGACCATATCATCGCATACCACCAGGCGAGATAGTGATCAAACGCTAGCCTATAAGATACAAAAAACGTTGTCCATAATAATAAACAAATGACAATAACGATCACTCAATAGCTTTTTATAAATTATGTAACCATGCGTTAGCGTATGTAGCTCAACAATGCGTCAATTTCGTACAAAAATGATAAATCAGACCCAAAAAAATATCTCACATTATCTCACTACCACAGTATCGTTAATATATTGTTTGTAACTATCAGTTAAGCGCATCAACGTTGCCCCTATACGGTCGCCATTTCACATCGTTGCTAAATTGGTACGAAACATAAATTCTTCTCTTTAATTTAATCAACACCCGGGTACTTCATTTATTTATTTACAACATGACCACTCACAGTTGACCCCCGCATTTACATTGTAACAACCCTCTCACAAAACAAATTGAAAGGTCGCAGAGACGCGAGGAATGTCAACGCAAGTTGGTCAGTAGGTTGTCCATAATTTTAAATAATGTGGGAGCCCACGCGTTCGTTACGAAAGCACTTAACAAGAGTGAAAATTAAATTAGATCAAGATAAGGGCTTAAAAAGGATGGAATGGAAATGATGGTTCTAAATTGGAGGTTTAATGAACCCGATATTATAAAACTATGTATTATTGTATAATTTTCTCACATTCAACGATAAAAATCACACTAGAAACCTTTTTGCATAAAAGGTTTAGTTATGTTTTAACACCTTATTGTACGTAATACTTAATAATAACTACCCACATATTTTTTTTCTTATTAAAGAAATCCTCATCATGATCAACCAACTTATACTACAAGTAAATTGCTACCTAAAAACGCATACCTACACTTGATGGGATATTTTTTTGTATATGATTCAAGAGTTTTAATTTCCTAACACCGGCTAGAACGAAAAACAAGGCTTAAATTAGTAAAAAGCAACTTCCTTTTTTGTCAAAAGACCTCTTGATAGCGATGCGCCGATCCGATCCGATCTTTTCGAAGATCGGATCGAAGGCATACGATCCAATCGATTTTCGGATCGGATCGAAACCATGCGATCCGATCGCGGATCGATTCAATTCTATCAAATATCGGATCGCGATCCAAACATTGTGGTTTGCACACAATGTAATGTATTTTAATTTGCACACAAAGTATATTATCAATAACTACGAAAATTATTACATAATTCATTGTTTCGTTGTGTGGTTTTTATACTTCATAGACATACAAATGTACTCGTATGTCCTTAAATTATTATTAAAAGGTAAGTTAATTAGATTATATTAGACATTAGTATTTTCAGGTTAATATAGTATTTATAAATAGTAATTTATATTGTCTTATGCCTTGTTGAACCAACCAACCCTTTATGGTTTGAAATAAATGTTGTATTTTCATGCGATTTTTATGGATCAATCTTTTGAAAATCGGATCAAATGCATGCGATCCGATCCGCGGATCGTATCGAGACATTGCGATCCATTACGATCCATATATCGGATCGAGCCTAAAAAAATCGCATCCCTACCTCTTGAGTTATAATAAGAAAATCAATTATATTTAAGTGTTTTCATAATCCCCAAAATAAAAATATCAAATAGTTTATCGTCAATCATTACCATTATAACAATAACGTCATTCTAATATCAAACACAAAATGGCGTCGCACGCATTAGGGTGTCTCCCCTACCGGAAATGCGTCGCTCGCTTCCGAAGCGCGAGTCATAATTTACGCTCACGAATTATTTATGTCTACGTCATCATATATTTATTTTATTTCCAAAATTCGATGACATGCTAATGTTTGTGGGATTGTGGAGATGTCGAAATTACTGACTCGTGTCAGTGTCATAATGGAATTATTATTCAGAATACGCTGATGGAATTGTGTACATATAAATTTGTTGAATTGGAAATTGTATTGCCATTGTGGTCAGGAATTGTTATTATTTGAAGTGTTGTAATTGTCAGCAGCATTGTTAGCTCATATAAATAGGATAATAGAAATTAATTTGGAGATATTCCTTTATAAAAAATATTATAGCTTCTTTGATTTAGTAGTCGTATGTCAAATGCTTATTTTCGTTAAATAATTGCTCACAGATTTTGCTAATATACAAAAATGTATGCTTGAAAATTACTGACAACGTATGGAATTACGAAATACGTTAGTAAAATATTTTTAAGTATTATATTAATAATGAATAAAAATAGTTAAAATATATAAATATATGCTTTAAAAGAAGAAAGAAAGAAATAAAAATACTGTTCGCGCCCTTTCACCGCTTTTACGCATAAAATTCATTGTCCCTTTCCTTCTCGGCCAGTTAGAGGGAGATGGGTTTATCACGCCACGAGCTGACAGCGACTGTCAGATTAGCGCGTACGACGCAACAAAAAATGTTGTGTTGTCTGTGGAACTCGCTACAAAATGGTGGAGCGTCGTGTCGTCTAGTCGAAAAATATATTGAATTATAAGAATAAAATCTATTATCGCAAAAGCCAAAAAAACAAGAAAATAATATAATAAAATCAAGTGCTAGCGCCAGCCTTCATGGATTGCCTGCGTCCTCAAACTGAAGGAAACACCACCGCCGTGTTATCGGGATACCCTTGTGCTCTGCAACAGAAACACGCCCAGACGCCGGCCGGCGTACTAGACACCGCGTGCCCAGCTCAACGGCATTACAAGTAAGTCCAAACCCTCTCAACTGGCGCACTCCCGTTATTTCCGTGTGTCCTGAATTCTAACAACCAACTTGTGGTGCCTTACACCCACGGATTAGACAAAGGAGGTTGGATTGGCAATAATCACACTTTTGTTTGAAAACCAGCGTCGCCGCGTTACTCCCACCAAACGATTCCACAACATAAACAATACAAATAGATACACGAATTACGCAAACTAATAAACAAATTACACATAGAACACGGGGCTGCAATTGCTTCGCACACTACTGCAATTGTTACGCACATTACTTCGAGACTCTATAAGTTACACACAATCACACGCGGCCGACCGGCCGGCGACCGACGCGAACGTGAATATAACGAGTCGGAGAGGCGTGGTGATTTCGCTCGCTTTGCAATCCATTGCGCGTAAACTGCGTCTCGAGGTAGAAATATTCGTACTTTACCAGCAATGTATAGTTATCTGTTCTCTGGGTATGTTGTCGTTTGAACAAAGAATTTCATAATTAAAAATAGTTTTTGGACAAAAATATCTATAATACGAAGATTTTATGCTTACCGATGAAAAGAAATTCCTCCTTGTTTAATACTTGATGTCTGACTCTTTAATTTACACGTAATAATCGCACAACACGGCATTTTGAGACGATTTTAGCGCACCTCCGCGCTGCGACGCAAACCACGAGCCACTAAAAAGTATGATCGCGTGGTTCTATGAATCTATGATTGTCTAATCATACTAGTGGCGCGCCTGCCCCGCCCACATTGCCAATCCAACCTCCTTTGTCTAATCCGTGCTTACACCCACCAAATACATTTACTTTACTCGTGAGTATCCTTGCCCTCGAGCCTTGTAGTTCCAGGTTCAAATCCCAGCCAAGACCAGCTTTTGTATCAAAGATTTAAATGGCGTGTGTGATTACGCGATACTATTCCTTGTCACTTACTACACACAAAAGCCTAAAAAAGTATTTTGAGTGAATAAGTTGTTACATTTCTTACTTTTTACATTTCAATTTTGAATTTCCAGTTTCCATTGCTGAGTAAATAAAGCCACTGCGCAGATAATGTTCCGAGCAGTGAGGAGGAATAATGTGTACCAGGAGAGGGCGATACTTCCGCATCGGTGCACCCTTTGTGCTGCCGACGAAAGGTTTACGAAAATATTTCTGAACTGAAGAATGCGGTATTTATTTAGTAAAGGGAATAAAGAGAAAATAACAAATGAACAGGGAAATTATGTAGTGAATATTCTAGCGATGCTAGCCAATGCTGCGATAGTCATAGTACCTATTGGCAGTGTGGTAACGTAAGATAATGAACTTAATAAGAATAAGAAATTAAGGTATGTTCGCAGACAATGAAGCAGTGTAGTTGTAATGAGCATTTATGAATATCATTATGCTCAGTTTAATACGCCACAGTAGATTTGATTATAGGTTCAATTCTCAACTTGCGGCAGTTGTTGTGAAGTTATTTTTTAACTTTATTTATTATTTTAGCTTTAAAGCTTGTCCACACATGTCTCACTCGTATACAAAAATACTATCACATTTGACTTAATAGCTACAAAAAGATTACGGCACCGCTAAACTAATTTTCCCATAGCTTTATTTTATTAAAGATATACCTGCTAATATACATTATAGATATACATTATTTTATATACATAATTTATTTAAACCGATTTATTTAAGCAAATTCCTAAGTAAGGTGATATAATTGTTTACATAAAATTATTTAATATATGAAATAAATATAAGCCGTATGGAAAATACTAAGTTTAAAGATTTTTGTTGTGGATTAATAATAACTTTACTTTGACTGAGTTTATTGAGAACTTAATGCAATTATTTGATATTATAAGCCCACATCACGAAGAGGGAATATCTCCAGGCTAACCAGTCTTTAGGGCCCATACTTTTGGAACTCCCACTCTCTGTTGTCTAAAGGACAGACTTGTCGTGTTTTGAGCCAACGTGAGATGCAGTGAAAGTGGAATGCATGATTGCATACTCCCCAAGCTACTGTGCACTCTTCACTTCAATAATTGTCATGCCCATACTTTTTGAGCTTGCGTTAGCGTGAATGGAAACGGAAATTGGATTTTGTTTAGGTGGCCTGATCTAAGTTTTAAGCTCAGTTGTCCTACTATGAAGATTTCGGACTGTCTCGTCGTGATATAAAATAAAACACATAACATCACAAGGGCGAGGTCGCGATTCTTCCACACCATTAAGCGTTTTGTTGTTACCCTACTCTGTCGCGGCCATTCTAAGGGAGTCCTATATATAAATGAAAGATTTCCTGCATTCTCCGAATATTCAAGATCTGAACTTTGAGCTATAACCAAAACAAAACTAACTAACAATGGCAAACCCCAAAATGTAGGTATCTTTATATCTAAGCACTACCTGAATGCTACTTAAACTTTTATTTCTTAAATCTATGTTTTATCTATTTATACAAAATTATTTCAACACAAAATATTTGCTGGGATTGACGTTTGTCTATGTCATTACGCTATTAGTTATAAACTATTATCCATAAAACGTCTCAGAAAAAGATTTAAAGATTCAGTTCTCATAAAATTACATTTTGCAAGACCACAAATTTCCATCTAACACCCAAAAGAAAGACCTACCTGACCCAAAATATATAAAAAAAACTAGACATATTATAAATACCTAACTCCGATACCTATCAGAGGAGAGCATATTATGTTGCGCATATAAAATGAGCCAAGGGAAGGTCATTTAATGAATATTTTAAAAACCAAACAAGGTGTTTAGTCGGTTATAGAAGCCAATATAGATAAATTATGTATTGACCCATGCGACCATGTGACAAAATTGCGTTCTGAAATTACTCCCATACAGTATATAATTTAACATAATTTCTACGAGGACGCAATAAACATAAAACTTTGTGCCAGGTAAAAAATAACTGTATATTGGTACACAGATACCCTTCGGATGAAAAAAATCTTATCAATTTTAAAAGTAAAATAACTATCTAGGTATATAAAATAAAACACAAAGACCCTAATACAGTAATTTCTACTTTGTAATAATGACCTCATTGTCTTTTGCAGAAGTGTCTAATATTTAATTGGGCCACAGGATTTGGCTATACTTGAAAGGCCCTAATTACTAACTTACTTTTTAAGATTACAGGAACAGGGAGAGCTCCCTGCTTCTCAATCATTCGATAACCTATTCGGATTCGGAAGCTTCATTTTTAATTTTGCATATTGATAAATCCGTGAGCTATTTTTTCGTGGAAACCTTTACAATGAGAATCACTGATTTTGTTCAAATTAAAATATCAAATGTAATCGATCGGAGCATTGTGAATTGCAAAGATCCAAGTCGAAGTAAAGGCAGTTTCCGAATCCAAATTTACTTTCGAATGATAGAGAAAACCTGCCGGAGATATTTGAGTCAAGTATGGTTATTACGGTTTTGCATAGGTAAATATAAGTGCAGTAGTGTTTGATAATTATTTGACTATTAAAAGTCAGCCAATCAAAAGCTTTATCAGACTTTGTAGACATTAATTACAAAATAAAGAAATAATATAAGCGACAATAGCCCAATCGATAAGGTGTGGGACTGGCTATCGAGAGGTCGAGAGTTCAATCCTCACCCATTTGCACTACTGACGTGAACCCACTCCAGACACAAGCATATTTAGCTAAGGTCCGGACACACCGCAGCGTCCTGCGTGCGCGATCTAGGCGGCGATCAGATAGCGCAGTAGTATTTGTACCGACTTGTTCACACCAAACGCGATCAGAAAACAATTAAAAAGTACTGAGATCGTGCCTGCAGATCGCAGGACGCCGCAGTGTGGTCGTACCTTAAAGGTAAGGCCACACCGCGGCATCCTGCGTTGGAGGGGTTAACAAGAATACCTACTAGTAATGTGCAGCACACATTGATAGTAAGCTTTTAAAAAAAAACAAAAAAAAAAATCTATACCAATTTATATAATGTGTATCGGGATTTTGCAAGTGTGGTTATTATTTCCAAGGTATTTAATACCTATGCATACCTATACCTAGGTAAAAAAAAATATGTACTCGTACCCTGCAAATGTATATTTATAAACAAAGATTTTTTAAAATTGTACATCGGTTTTTTATTAACATGTCCCGTTAAAATTACTTTGAAAGTTATTTATGGTCATGACATTCATGAAAATGCATGAAATCCTGATGACTTTTGCGTGTTGTTCGCTGCATTACGGATGGCATACTATATTTTAGCCCAGAACGAGTTGTGATGCCGTTTCCATAAGTTGTTCGCAATTGGGATAATTTGTGTTGCCAAATAGTGTAGCTAAAATACAGCAAAAAACCCTAAAAAAGAAATGAAATTGAAATCATACGCGTTTTGTATGTGAACGTAGAATAAATAAGCATGGAGGTACACGTAAACGTAAGTACATATACATCGATGTAAATAAGAGAATCGGGTTTTAGGCCGCCAAGTTATTTCAATGTCATACATTCAAAACATTTATTTGGCTGATACAAAGTTCGATTTGAAATTTTTTATCACGGCATGCCATTTCATCGCTATGGAGTAATAGAATGTTAATAAAGTACTTGTACTATTCATTATTCTGTGATAAAGCGCTATTCAGTCTTGTTAATCTAAATTTTGAACGTAGAATCAACTTGATGTCCTATAAATAGGTACCCGTTTTTTTCTGAGTCTGAACAAAAATATCCCACTGAAAGGCACACCACCTTGTCCCAGCAGAGCACGTGCAAGCGGGGCGGATTCCGCGTTATTTATCGCTTACGATATCTTCGGTAGTAAAAACGTCAACGTCCGCCTCGCTCGCCCGCTGCCTATCGGCTCTATCGCTCGCAGCAGATCCCTACAAGCGTCTATCTCTTTTGAAATACGAGGCGAACATGATTGGGATTGGCTGGACTGGCGTTTGATAAGACCACGCTGGTAGCGATTTTCGAGCAGTGATTCTGTATTCCTTAGAGATTAGAAGCTGGTGTGTTACTACGTTGCTGCTAAGGTCGTGTTTGAGGTAGGCACTAACAATATCTAGATATACGTACCTATGAGCAGTAAGCGTGGGCAGTGAAAGGAAAAGAAGAGCTAAAAATGGGCTCAGTGGTGTGTCTTGGGAGACGGCTTATGTCCAGTAGTGGAATGATACAGGCTGATTATCATTGATTATGATAGAAAAGATCACATCCTCTGCCGTCTTTCACTTAGTTGACATCTAATAAAATATTATGTTTATTTGAAGTGTCTCACACTTTATATTTTTGTAAATTGTTAAACACAATCCAAAATTTCATCGTACCGACGAGACTCGAACCCGCACCCCCCGGATTGCACGTCCAGGTGCTCTGCCAATTAAGCCACGGTTCGATACATCGATACGACGAAATTAGTGGATTCCATTTGTTAACCCAATTATGCATTGGTGGCGCCATCTATGACTACTTATAACGTAAGTTAATCATTCGGAAGAAATCATTACAGTTTTCAAATCCGACGAGAGATGTTGCACTGCGTAAATCAAATATTATGTTCCTTTGAAGTGTCTCACACTTTATATTTTTGTAAATTGTTAAAAACAATCCAAAATTTAATCGTACCGACGGGACTCGAACCCGCACCCCCCGGATTGCACGTCCAGGTGCTCTGCCAATTAAGCCACGGTTCGATACATCGATACGACGAAATTAGTGGATTTCATTTGTTAGATATAGATACTAATGGTAAATATCGATAACGATACATAATTCTTGTTCCCATATCCTCTTGTACTTTTCCAAACAAAAATATTTAGAAAATATTGCTCGAACAATCCCTAATAACCGACTTTTGGAGTCCTAAACAACTAGATTTTACTTTAGTCAGCAAAGTCCGCTAGTCCTTATGAATGGCTTAAAAATGGTTTTTACGTAAGTTTCTGGAATAAAAAAATATACTTTGATGTTTCTGCTGTAGAATTATTATAAGATTTAACCTTCAGATAACTCCAAGATTACATTTGCCTACTATAGGTACCGCACTGACAAAAAAACTTCCTGTTATTGTATTCTACAGAAATATTGTTGTAACAAATCAAGGTTTTATAAAAACTAATTGCGAGCAGCGGTCCAATTACAATAGCGGATTTATCAGTGTTGCCTGATCAAATAATTAAAAATCCGGTAGATGGCGCGGCATCGTAAATAGTCGGTGTTCACGCATTCAATTTGTGGAATGGTACATTCTGGTCGGCCTCGATGTGCCTGTGTATGAGGATTGGGAATTTATTAGCCACTTCGTATTGGTACTGTGAGATTGTACGAGTACCTGAGTACTAAAAGATGGAAGATACGGCGAAGTTTATTGATAATCTACAATCCAATATTGGGCTTCGAAATATTAACATTTTTTTTAAACAAATTACTTTTGTTTTGGGTTCTTCATTTTTAACCCCCGACAAAAAAAGGGAGCTGTTATAAGTTTGACGTGTGTAGCTGTGTATCTGTGTATGTGTGTATATGTGTAGGTATGTATGCGTCTGTGGCATTGTAGTTTCCAAACGGCTTAACCGATTGTGATTTAATTATTTATGTTTGATGGGTGACTTAATTAAAAGTATCCTTATTGTAATGTCTCACGAAGATTCAACCTGTTATTAATCCATTAAAAAAAGGCAGGTGGGGGCTCCTGGACCATGAGATGCGGCTGCAAGATTTTTTAAAATTATTACTACGTTCATGTAGTTTTCAATCAAAACCGTTTTTAGGGTTCCGTACCCAAAGGGTAAAACGGGACCCTATTACTAAGACTTCGCTGTCCGTCCGTCTGTCTGTCTGTCTGTCTGTCTGTCTGTCTGTCCGTCTGTCACCAGGCTATAGCTCATTAACCGTGATAGTTAGACAGTTGAAATTTTCAAAGATGGTGTATTTCTGTTGCCGCTAGAACAACAAATACTAAAAACAAAATAAAGTTAAAAATTAAAGGGGGTCCCCATACAAAAAACGTGCTTTTAAACGCCATCTATCTAATTCGTTTCGGCAAAATGACATAGATGGCGCTAGTAAACGAGCCCCGTCTTTCTAGATCGCGACCAAACCAAATATTCTTGGTAATATCAATTAATCAAATATATGAGATTGAAACTCTGTTATGTTTCGTATTGTACGGAACCCTCCCTAAGTGTGCGATAAGAGACGCGGTGCTGACTCGCACTTGGCCAGTTTTATTTTTTTAATATAGTTATAGTAGGGGACGTAGTATAATTATCTGATCTGTGGTAGGGGAATACATTTTTGCTAGGGTGCTTATCAAATGTGGCCGCTAGTATTTCCATTAAAATCATATTTTCAAAAAGAAATCATTTGCCTACTTTCGATCATTGTTCACAATATACAATCCAAAATTATAAATATAAAGTGCAAATACATAGCACTTAAATAAACATTTTATCTTATATACTACTGTATATTATTTTTAGAATAAATTATAAACCACTTATTACAACAATATATGCTTATATTTACAATATAGGTACACTTAGAGTCTGTGCAAAAAGAAAACCGTCGTGGCTTTACGATGAACTAACATTCAAAGGAAGAAAGGAAGGTGTATACCTACCTAGTACCATCCGATAATGACCAGAATAGGTACTTAACTACCAAGGTATAAAACATTTTTAGTCGTATTGGCAATGACAGAGCTATGTTGCCAACGCAACAAAAACAGTAAATTATCGTAGAACCATCAACACGCGCGCTTTCAATTTTTACGACGGTTCTCTTTTTGCACAGACTCTAATGACAATATGTTATTAAATTACAGGGCATATGAGACTTGAGTTTGGTAGCAAGTCAGGCGGAACATCGATAGACGAGCACCCGTGTAGGATTTCAACCACCGACCTCCCGTTGACATGTCAATCCATCTACGCTAACAAGGCTCAAAAATAATATTAGCGTAACTGAAACATTCAGTATGCCGACAATACAGTAACTCAATACATTACAAATGCTAATTTTCTTAAAAATTTACTTGTAGATGTTGAGTAGAGGCATTCAGGGCCAGATTTACCGGTTCCTGATACCGCTAATATGAAGAAATCTGACAGACTTTTGTCAGCTTTTAACTCAATACATTACAAATGCTAATTTTCTTAAAAATTTACTAATACCGCTAATATGAAGAAATCTGACAGACTTAATGCAGTAACTCAATACATTACAAATGCTAATTTTCTTAAAAATTTACTTTTAGATGTTGAGTAGAGGCATTCAGGGCCAGATTTACCGGTTCCTGATACCGCTAATATGAAGAAATCTGACAGACTTTTGTCAGCTTTTATATGGCGCCATGTGTCAGATAGTTAACTGAAACATTATCAAGGACTTGTGAAACTGGCCCTTAATCATACAAACGTACCTTTTAAATTAACTACGTAACCTACTTTAACCTATTTGAGGCATAGTGTACCTAATACTATTATAGGCCTCAAATGTAGGCACATACATTAATAATACCTTTCGCTTTACTCTGGATATTTCAAACCAATCGATGTCTTGTTTCACGAGAACACAAATCACATTAATAGCAAAAATAACCAAAGCAAATAGACATACTTCATTGATAAACCGGAGCCCAGACATACAAATAAGGGACAAATAGTCCGATCATTGACATCAGTATATGAATTAATTTATTATCATATGTTATTTATGTCACTCATCATACATTCACGGGGTCGAGTTATCATTGAGTAGGTAGGTTGAATGCAATCAGTCATGTGAGACTCTTTTTAAATAGGTACGAGTACCTATGTGTGGGTAAATGTATTAAGATTGCTGAAGGTATTTGTTCTAGACGCTGAAGGAAAATATCACAAAAAACATTTTTGCAGGTAATAACGTAATAAGATTATACATACTACTACATAGACTTTTTAACCGATTTCCAAAAAGGCAGAGGTTTTCAATTTACCTGTATGTTTTTATTTTTATAGTTTATTACACGATTACTCCGGCAATTGGAAACTGATTTGATTGATTCGTTTTTAGGGTTCCGTACCTCAAAAGGTAAAAAAAGGAACCCTTATAGGATCACTTTCTAGTCCGTCTGTCCGTCAGGCTCCTCGTTCTCCTCATCTTTACCTCCTCAACCTCCTCCTTTTTATGAAGTCGGTTAAAAAATCAAACATGTTGTCGAAAACTAAGAATAATTAATATAGTTTAAAAACTAAAACAACCGACTTCAATGCCCCGCAAGTCAATTTCAGTAGCAAGTTTGAGACGTTTATCAACATATCTACTGGTGATACATATCAGATCTCGGTGAATTACAATGG
The DNA here is from genome assembly GCA_954871355.1 of Cabera pusaria. Taxonomy (NCBI): domain Eukaryota; kingdom Metazoa; phylum Arthropoda; class Insecta; order Lepidoptera; family Geometridae; genus Cabera; species Cabera pusaria. The sequence continues at coordinate 11,060,408 of OX940895.1, read as the reverse complement.
GACCACCTCGAAAACGTACCCTGCCGATTACAAAAATAATCATTCGAATCGGTTTAGAATTGACAGAGTAATTGCGTAACATACACAAAAAAAAAAGAAAAAAAAACATACAGACGAATTGAGAATCTCTTTCTTTTTGGAAGTCGGTTGAAAATAGTACACTTTCACAACTAGTCGCATAACTGAGTTGCTAACGCGGCCAAAGGATAAAAATATATAATATAACATCAACAATAACATAAACACAATATAACGTAATACTGAGTATCTAAAATACTAAGAGATGATTTATATCTTGAGAATCCTAACAAAATAAATACACGTGCCGACTTCAAACAAACGAACCATGTTAAAAAGACATTACCACACAAAATCACTCCTCGCCCTAAATGAGCTTCATGTGGTAAATCTGAATAGAACAAAACAATACGACGTCTCAATACAGTCAAAGCCTTTCTTCACATACGACTTTCAATCAGCACTCCTGGTTGTTCAGTGAGTCAGTTCCACAAGGATGCTGCAATTAAAGAGCGCCCTTTGATCTGGATACCTTAATACGAGCAAATGTATTACTGCCATGCGTTGTACATGCTTGAACATGGTATGAGAAGTAAGCTGTAGCGGGCAAATAAATAAGTTCAGTTGTAACAAAAATGTTTTCCATTGAAGTCGAACAAGATCTCTTTATAGTTCTTAATTAATTTACTCGAACTAGAAATAAAAGAATTAGTGTTGTGGCTTTACCTAAACTTGACTGCACTAAAAATTGTGCTAACTTTGTCACACCTCTCAAGTAAAATATATACGCCAAAAATGTTATTTATGTCTGTGCTATCATCATTAGGTAGTAGTCAATAAACCAACTTAAAAATAATTGATTAAGTAGCTACATACAGCTGTCAAACATACAAGTGTCTCCTTTTTTTTTCAGACTAATTCGATCTTAATATATGCTACAATGATCGCGTTTTAGCATTATACCACAGAATAAATAATAGTAAAAAGGACTATACAGTGAACTCTAGCAGGTTCAAGGTAAACTTGATCCTTATCATATTCGTGGGTCCGCGGTATCCTGTGCCTTGTACTGTTTATAATGAAACTGGTGGAATTTATATGAGCTGTTTCCCGCCACGTGTTTAGTATATTTTCACGTTTCGCTACGTTGAAGTGACGTGTATTTCAATGCAATGTGGAGATACGTTGAGAACTCAGGGTAAATGAAATAGTTACCGATTAGAATGTTTTACTTGAATGGTGTTACACTAGAGTTTATTTTTATTTTTAACCTACTTCGAAAAAAGGAGATCTTATACTTATATTTATGTTTGTTACGCGATTTCACCGCCAATTCTGAACCGAATAGAATACAGTAAGGCCTCGATAATCCGAACCCAAGCTAATCCGAATGCCTCTATAATCCGAATGACCCCCTGCCCCCGCGCGTCTGCCGTTTCTAAGTAACTTGCTATGCCACACTCGTATTTTAGTGCCGAATTAAACTTTTTAGACGCTACAAGTATCGTACTTAAACGCTCTGCGCGCCATTTCGCCATTGTAACATTTTCTAATGATTAAAACATAGTTTCCATAATGAGTCGTTTGTTGTTTTTCCTAAAATGTCTTTTAAAATGTCTGCATACTATAATCCGAACGCTGCGTCAATCCGAACAGGGTATACATTTTGGGCGTTCGGATTATCGAAGCCCTACTGTAATTATTTTTTTACGAGTACGTACGTAGGGTATATCTCCAAAGTGGTCCCATCCAGGTCCTATCGGAAGATAAACACTTCAAACTTGGTACTGAAAATAACTAGAGCGGAATTTCAAGTCGTTTTTCCGTTTTGTAAATATCCTAAATTATTGCGCCAGTAAAATATCCTAATTATTGCTATGCATGTCGATTTCATAGCAGCGGGCCTAGTATATCGCCTTGAGGCACACCGCTCTGTAACTATATTTTTTGATGAAAAGTATTTTAACTAAATACAATGATACAATTTAAAATCTTTGTTGTACTTATTATTGCAAACGCGTATATAGCTGCTGCCAAGCTGTCAACATTGCGAACAAAGGTGCTTCGTGGTTTATGCGTAAAAAAATAATGGTCATCGCAGAACGTAGCGTACTTCTAATTATTTTATTGCTGAGAGATATAAGTATATAAGAAATCTATACTAATATTATAAAGAGAGAACATTTGTATTTTTGTATGTTTGTAATGATTTCGCTCAAAAACTACTGGACTGATTTATAAAATTATTTCACTAATATATAGAATTGACTTTCGGAATGAAAACAAGCTATATATTATCCCGTTTAAACCAAAGGTACATTCGTGGAGACCTAATTTGCAACCTAAGTCGACAAAAAAACGGCCGGAAAAACACGTTTCTTACGAACGCTGCTCAATTGAAAATAGATGAAAGAATATTTTTTATGTCAGAGTTGTACAACTTAATTAGACCTACAAAAAAGTCCGCGACAGCATAAGTCTATCTCTCAAGGTTTACTCACAGTAACCATTTTCATCTTTAATTTTTTGTTAAAAAATATTACATAACTTCCAAGGCTATTTTCAAGTATATAGTATTAATCCTTATCCAAATTATTACGTTAATTAGCTTGACCACATATTATAGATTAAAATTGTCCTTTACAGTATATAATTCAAATGAAAACTCTAGAAGATATCACGGATTTCACATACACGCATCGCAAAATTAATAAAATATTTGCAGTGAAACCACACATTAGGTCATAGTTACTACGAAAATATTATTATAGGCTTAGCTATTCTGTAGATCCCCACCAATCACAATCAATTTGAAGTCAATATAGTATAATTATATGATCTATTGTATAAAATAATAATGATCTATATATATTTTTAAACCACCCGACTGATCTATGCATAATTTTTTCATTAAAAACATAACAATGACTCTAAACACGACATTTAAAATCTGAGCTGTAAGTAAGTTGCTGAGGATTTGAGAATTCTGTAGAGTCCAGGAGATGTCCCAGCATCAGGTCAATGCTTCCATGTTCTTACAATATCGTTGAAGAAGAAGATTTTCGAATTGATCAGATTTATGAAAGTTGATTTCATAGCCCAATTAACTAGAAAAAAGCTCATAGTTTTATAACGATTGAACGAATTTTCATGAATCAAAGTTAAGAACACTCTCGATGAAGACATCTATCAAACAAAAAAAAACTATCAGTAATAAAATCAAAATCGGTTCATCCGGTTGGGTGCTAAGATGCTACAGACAGACACACAGATACACACGTTAAACGTAATAATACCCCTACTTTTTGCGTCGGGAAACTCCGTAAGGTTACGGTGGCAGATGTTCTACTTGGTGGTAAGCTACTTTTTGGTAGATTTAATAATCCCACTACATCTGTACGAAAACCCATGATTTATGAATGCACATAAAACTTTCAGTGGTAGGTATACCTATAGCTTGGATTAGAACCAGGGGGCCGACCGTCGGGTCAGAATCAGGGTAACTATCCATTACGCCAAAGAGCCGTCCAATATCACTACGTAAGTATTATAAAACAAAGTCCATCACTGCGTCTGTCTGTCTGTTCGCAATAATCTCAATAGCAACTGAACGGATTATCATGCGTTTTTCACCAATAGCCAGAGTGTGTATGAGGAAGGTTTAGGTGCATAATGCATAATAATGATGCAAATTTTGTAGGCATATATGTTCTACCCGTGCGAAGCCGGGGCGGGCTGCTAGTGTAAAATAAAAATAGAACAATTAAAAATATTTCCTACATTTCCGACTGTCAGAGACTTGTTTCAGCGTACAACAAGCCATTTCACAAACCAGTACTGACCTAAATGTAATCGGACCAAGTGCCATCTTGTCTATATTTAGGTTGGTGTGTAGTCATAGTTACCCATTCAACTGCGAGGCACGTACACTGTATGTCATGACCTAACCGGTCAGATGTGGAATGACCATTTTGAATCTCGACATACTACGTATAGCCAGTAGTACAGTAGCGTGATTCAATCGTCATAACTTAGTTTAAATTGCACGCGATGGGCGTGCCACTTCTACTGCAATAGCGCTATATCATCGTCGGTCGCTACTTCCTACATATTTTTCTTAATTTAATTGTTGGGTTCGATCTAGTAAGCTAGTGTTTGACTACTATCTCGCCTGGATGTTAGCGATAATGTGGTCGAGGATGGTGACCACGATAGGCCTAGAATGGTCCGCACTCAAGGGACACCGAGGTTGTGGTAGCAGATTTTCTCCTTGATGGTGTTAATTTACTACTAATTTCATCTAGTTGACTTGCTAAGTCAGTAAATTAAATGAAAATTGGATGAAAAAGTAGAAAATCTATGTAACAAAGAATCGCTTTTGACTACAAGAAATAAAAGACTTTAATAATCATATTATATTCCGTGTTTAATGATTTGATGCAATGCATTCGTCCATAAATAAAATATTCATATCAATGACTAAATTAGCATCTATTTGCCTATTAAGTACTAGTTATACACGGTTTTTGCTAGTGTTCCTCTATATTCATGACTGCCTCCTGGAGCTTTTCCCTCCTAATACGGGATAATAGGCGAATAATTATTTTATATTTTATTTATTTATAGTCGATTTCATCATGTATGCATTAAATTGCAGGGTCACCTTTCACTGTTGTATCCTTATGCTTTTTTAAGTAACCTAAAATAGCAGTTCCTTTCAGTTTTAATAAAATTAAACTCTAAACTTAATTGTATATATTTCTTTTTATATATCATAACTCCAAATAAGTTAATAATAAATAATATTTCGTTGTTTCATTAACACCCGTATTGACAAACAGTAGTACTATGAGGTCTCAAAGTGCTTGTGAAATTCACAACACATTTTTACTTCCACTATACGTTTGAATAAATATGCCAGGGAATGGAATGCCCTACCTGAGTCTGTTTTTCCGAAGGGGGGTCTTCGAATCGCGAGTGAATAGGTATCTTCTGGGTAAGCGCGCTCCATCATCGACCGCATCATCACTTAACATCAGGTGATATAACGTCATACAAAAAGATGAGGCCCCATTTGAATGAAACTTTCAATGTATAATATTCTTAATATTCTGACGTAGTACTATTCATTATTCTGTGTCTGAAGATAAGTTCATTCATACGTTTTGTTTTTATCCCACTCAGAGAGATAAGAGTGGGATAAAAACAATTTAACACGTCTATCTCTGTCTAAGACTAAATCAACATGATTATAATAATAGAGAAAAAACCTGCTTGACGTCATTTAAAGTCATATCTATCTATTCTTCTTGAGTTTGTTCTACATGAAACCTCCACTGAGTATAATTCGCTAGGTCAGAGAAAAATTATAATATTTTTTACCATCATGGAAAAGTTCCTAATTTTCAACAGACTTCACAAAAAAGGAGGAGGTTCTCAATTCGTCTGTATGTTTGTTTTTTTGTGTGTATGTTACGCGATTACTCCGTCAATTGAGAACGGATTCAAATGATTCTTTTTTTAATAGGTAGGGTAAGTTTCCGAGGTGGTCCCATTTTTATTTCATTGAGATCTGATTAGTATCTCCTGAGATATGGAGATAAACACCTCAAACATAGGGGAATGTACTGGTTTTAGAAGAAGAGTCCCAAGAAGATTATACACAATGGAGGTTGCTATTGCATATACTTTTGAAGACTAAAAAATATGACCTTGAATAATGTTTTTACATCTTTCTTTACGTTGATTTTGGTTTTTGACAGATATTCTTACGGTAACTGTGAGCGAGATAGATACAAAGGTGGGGAGAATTAATTTGTCTTCAAAGGAATGTTCTATCGGGCAAAGTCTTATTAGAGTGCAAAGTTAGTTAATATTTTTTGACATGACATGACGTTTGGCGAAGATGGCGGCCATATCATTCCCGCGACACTGCATACATAATTAAATAACTCAGAATTATGAACGTACTTTGTACCAACCATCACTGCAAAAGAAATGTATAAGCATAATAACACAGATTATATAATAGTTACTAGGTAAATAATACTTTCCGTTGTTAGGTTGGCTACACAGTGCTTTCGTAATTCGGGTATTAACAATATAGGGAAGTGCCAACTCATAACGTTTATTGCACAGGGCCATTTTGAACATTGTCCTTTGATACTTTGATGACATCATTATGACTAGTGAATATTTTTACTAGCGCGGCACTTAAAGTCAATTTTTTAGGGTTCCGAACCCAAAGGGTACCAAATGAACACTTTCTGAGACTTTGTTGTCCGTTCGTCCGTCCGTCCGTGTGTCTATATGTGCGCACTTTACAGATTACTTTATAACGGCCCAGACACGAAATTTTATAGATGCATGTAGTTTAATTAAAATTTGTTTTGCACTAAAAAGGGGAATACGTAGTAGATAGATACTACCTACATGTCTGTGAATCTACCTACTTACTACTACTACATACATAGTATCTATCTACTATCCATTAGACTTGGCTGGCACCGACTTCAAGTAGATAAGTGGGTAGCGCTTATAATAATTATATTAAGTACTAGTAATTTATTTTTCGCTTTTGAGTACCTGATTGTGGTTATGAAGTCGGTTTTATTTTTTTTGAAAAATAATTTATCCTATAATCAGTTTTGTTTAAAGGTTTATTACTGTTATACATTAAATGTTTTCTACGGTTTATCTCACATCTGACCTTGGGGATGCGGTAGCGTGGAAACGTGATAGAATTCTAGGCTGTTGTGTTTTCATACCAGTTTCCTTGGGACATGGAAATGTACGGAGATGAAGTTAGCCTTAATATCCATGGAAGTACGAAATGAAATATTTGTTTCAGCAGCTCATTCATAGAATTGTTAAAGTTTGGTACAGTAAGTAGGTATCCGATAAACAATGCTACGACAATGCTGTAAGTTATTTTTTTTTAAACGTCTTGCTAATACATGCAAGCCACCCTGCACCCATGCCGCACCTATCAAATGTGCACGTACTACGTACGCAAAGGAAGGAAGGAAGAAGGAAGCGTGAAGGAAGCAAAATGTATTGGTATCTACAGCAGGAACCGATCGGTGTACCGCTCGCATACCGTTTAGTTTACTTCGCCTATGTGTGATCCTACGCCTATATACTATGCGGCCTCAGATAAAAGTTTATAAAATGTCGCCTACGGGAAGGCCATTATTGCCTTTCTGCGTCCTTATGCTTAGCTCAATCTATCCTACACGTGATCTCTGGGTGGTGCTAAATGAGTGACCACTGGTGGTTTGATCGTGGCTTCAAAGACCCACTGGACAATGAAATGTCACCAATCGGTTCGCCGAATTCCTGCATTATGTTCTGTGCCAGCAAATATGGAAGACGGAATTTGAGGTAGTTGTTGAGAATAAAGTCAGTCAGTCCTACGCTTCGTCTCACTGCCGTCTTCTATATCCAAAGAAGCACAGAAGATAGTGGTCAAACGCTAGCCTATAAGATATATAAAAAAACTTAGTATCAGGTTAGGTAGTGGTCTTGACCACTATCACACCTGATACTAAGTTTTTGCTTGGTTTGGCTTGATGTCAAGAATTAAAAAAAACTCAACAATTGAGGTCTTCATGCATTTCAGCGTCTGCAAAGCTGATTTAGCATAGAAGGAGGTCAGATTTTGATAACCATTGTTTACTTCAATATACGATCTTATCAAATCGATCGAATCTTTTGGAATCGCTAGCACCACAGTAGTAGAGCAGTAGTACGGTACCACTGTTTTGTCTGAAATTTGGGTGCTACGAGACTTAACATCTAAAGGTTTTAAGATCACTGGCACAACATGCCAATTCTGGCAATTGATACAGAGTTTTACGTGCTAAAATATCTGTTAAGTACCTATTATAGTTAGACGTCATTGCTTACCATGTAAATACTAAAGTAGCATAAAATTGCTCTATGGCTCTATTTTATTCCAAAGAATGCCTTACTCACACAAACTGCATCATGATCATGGAAAAACACCAGTAGGTACATCACTGTAAATAAAATGTATAATTTTCATATTCCAAATCTGAAACTTAAAACCAAAACAATGGTACTTAGGGCGTGTTTAATGTAACTTCTTATCGGTTAATCTAAAAATTAAACCGCTTCTTGGCTGAGCTTTGTGAAATAGGAGTGTCGTAAACTGAAACGATGTTTAGATTCCGAGATGGAAAAGCCTGTTAATTACCTACTTTGTTTTTATTATGTTGGGAAAATTATGGGTACAAGTTCTAAAGGTAGCTGACAAGAACAAAGTAGAGTAGCTTTATATTCGACAGTTTTTCTTTTGTTTGTAGTAAACTAGGATACTTCGGGGAAACAAATATTTTCAGTTTTAAAACTATTATCGACATTTAAAATATCTTTTTAATTTTTTATCGTAAGCGCCACGATCACAGACGAACGTATACAAATTTCAAGCCATTATGAAGCCTATGGTTGCACTCATAACCTTCTTACCGCTTACCCGATTACCACATGTCAAAGTACACATTTTAATTTCACAAGCTTTAGATATCTCACATGAAACTTTTCCATTAAATTGTGCCCGAAAGTAAGCAGACACAATAAAAAATAACCGGCCAAGTGCGTGTCGGGCCACGCGCAGTGTAGGGTTCCGTAGTAGCCTGTTATTCAATGCAAGTCTTTACCTGTTATAAACAAGCAACTATGTACTCCGTCTTAGTCACTTTCAAGGATTTATTCTAAGGATTTTGTATTTGGTACAAAATTATCCTACACCCAAGTTCAATGACTATTACTGCTAAACTAATAAAGTTATCTTAACCGCTATAATTTTCCATTAAAGTTCATGAAATGCGCTATTATCACAAATTTTTCCAGATTTTTCAAGCCAGCAGTTTAGCTTTTAGAGGGGGGGGGGGGGGTTTGGTCTACTCTCCCTCCATCTTACGAATTTTCGATCAGGTCACGTGTCCTGACGCGAGTTTAAATTTTTTACCCATCCCAAAAAAGTTTCTACTCTCCCTCCGTCTCATGAATTTTCGGTCAGGTCACATGTCCTGACGCGACTTTAACATGTTTTACCCATCCCAAAATAGTTCACAACGCTGCATCATAAACTTCTGAAGCTAACATAGCTCTTATTTCTCAGTATTTATATCTATTGTCATTTAAATAAATGTTTATATCCATACGTAACAAGCTTAGCTCCGTACAATACCGTTTGCATAACTTGACCTCACCGTAGACTTTTCTCCATTTCCCACCTCTATCTCCGACCATTATTTTTTAACGACGCACTTATACATTTGTACTGGCACCGCCACAGACTAAGTAAATACGAGTTCAGTATCACATAAACATGAATACAATTTAATGTTCTCGTTAGGCTCTAGCGTCAACTCATAATTTTCAATTTGTGTCCACAGAGACTATAAACATGGAACATACATCAGCTAGCAAAGTAATTTAATCTGTGGCCCCGGTTTGAATCACAGTACATGGGTGCTTCGGATATGTGCTAGTAAATTCTGTTACGGATTATGTTTATTGGGCTTAGGAATATGAATGCATCGGAATTTTAGTTACAACATCATTTTCTCTAAAACTTTTCTGCTCGATCTTTCTCCAAACAGATGTAAACTGTTTCTCTACAATTAGCCTCTGGGCAATTTCATCATCATCATCAGCCTGTGTCAGTCAAGATGCGCCAGATCTTCGACTCTTCTCTTCCAGTCACTGCCCACCGCTTTGCGTATGTCGTCGATCCAACTGGTCACAGGACGTCCTACGCTACGTTTGCCGATTCGCAGTCTCCACTCTAGGACAAGTCTACCCCAACGGCTATCAGTCCTGCGGCAGATATGACCAGCCTACTATTTCAGCTTGCTAATCCGTTGAGCTATGTCGATAACTTTAGTTCTCTGGCGAATTACTTCGTTCCGGATTCGATCCCACAGAGAAATACCGAGCATAGCTCTCTTCATAGCTCGCTGAACAACTTTAAACTGGTGGACCAGTCGAACTGTGAGTCTCCACGTCTCGGCTCCATATGTCATCACATGTAGGACGCACTGGTTAAAGACTTTTGTCTTTAGACACTGCGGTATAGGCGACGAGAAGACTCGACGGAGTTTTCCGAATGCTACCCAGCCTAGCTGAAATCTTCTCTGGATTTCCTTCTCAAAGTTGTTTTTGCCTAGTTGGAGCGTCTGCACTAGGTAAACATACTTAGTAACAATTGGAGTGGGATTTCATCTACGGCAATCAGTTCCGGAAGAACGTGCTCGTTGTACATGACTTTGGTTTTATCCAAATTCATCCGGAGACCGATGCACAATTTAAAGAACAGCAATAGAGTCTAAAGCTAAAATCAAAAGCTAAAACTCGCTTTTATTGTAGCATAATCTTAGCAGAGTAGGTTATCAACAACATTGGTCACTTATAGATACTTGGATAGATGCGGCCAAAAAACCGCCTCATATTGCGATTTTTTACACCACATCTATATTTTTTGTTTATTTTCGGCGCTATTGTAGCCAGTTAATTTAAATGTTTACTGATATTTAAGTAATTATATCTTCTAGTTGCACAGATTACCTACCGCAAAGCTTTCAAATTACTTCATCGAACACATCACAATCTAAATACAAAGCCGAAAGTAATTTTTAAATTACGATATAACGATCAATTTAAATTTAATAGACAGTTGCTGAACAGTAATCGATTTAAAAATCGACACTCAGCCTTCACTAACCAACCGATTGATTTCACAGCTGATTCGATAGGTTTGTTGTTAATAATCAAATCACAGACAGTAGATTTCTCCGTTATGTGTTTTCTTTTTATTTTTAACTCGATTAACCGGTTCGAGTGTCCGATAGTCTTTTAATAGAAGCATTTAGATACATTTTCGGATAATAAATGGATATCAATTTACATTTCATTTGCACATTCACATGAATTTAGATTTTTTGGATCGTATGTCTACGAAAATTTATTAAATTAAGTAGTTAATAAAGTGCTAGATATATTTGACGGTGATATCTTGCTCATCCGCTTGATATAAGTTGCTCAAACATTCAAAATGATAATTAAATTTTTCTCGTAGTTTTTAGCATCCTAAAATGTTTATCTTAATCTTTATGTAGTGCGAAACAAATATTTCTGGCAATGTTAAGACAGAAATAGATTTTTATATATTGATTCTTAACAAATCTTACTTTATTTTACACACATCTTGACTTGAGTTAGAATACCTATTCATTTTTCCTTCTAAAATGCATTCACTTTTCCTGCTTAACAAGCATATGCAGATAATTTTTCATATTCTTGTTACTTTAAGATTTACATAGAAAATCATGGATCCTGTATTATATACTTTGCTTTTTTTTTTTTTTTTTTTTTTTTTTTTTTTTTTTTTTTTTTTTTCTTCGCGGGTAGTGCAGTAAAAACATCACGTTTTTAGTCTCTAATTTAAATTATATTTTTAAAATATCAAATTAACATAAAAGTGCCTAATTATTATGATAAATTAGAGTACTGAATACAATACCTGCCATCAAGTGTTTTCCTCTCTATTGAACAAGTGTAACAATCTAGAATCACATTCACTTTATTTCTAAACACTCTCACCACAAGTTACTCAAAATGGATGCCATTCAGGAATCTATAACTCAGCTCCAGAAAATGTTCACCCAGCGCATGGATGTGTATCAAAGTGAACTTCAGGCTGCAGCCCCATCAGCAAGTATTGGAAACATAAGTTCTGACTTCGCTGCATTTAGGAACCTTATGATGACAGCACTACAGAATTTGCAAGACCAGGTGGCCCTGCTGGCACAGCAAATGGACAACATGGAGATGCGCAGCCGGCGAAAAATACTACTACTTCATGGCATTCCTGAGTCGAAGAATGAAGATATTACAGCCGTAGTGGTAAAAGTAGTCACTAATAATTTAAATCTGTCTGATTTCACTGCTAAGGATGTGTCTCGCTGTCATCGTATGGGCCGCATTTCTGTTCCTGATAAGCCACGGCCGATCTTGTTAAAGATACGGGAATCAGAGTTAAAGAACAAAGTATGGCACGCCAAGTCTAATCTGAAAGGCTCCGGTGTCGCTGTGTCAGAGTTTCTGACCAAATCTCGACATGATGCATTCATGGCGGCTCGCCAAAGGTTTGGAGTCACCAGATGCTGGACTCGAGACGGCTTTGTCTTTGTGTTGGGCACTGACGGTGAGCGTCATCGTATCAGCTCTGTTGTCGAAGTTGACAAGATTGACGGGCCAGAGCTGGTGTCTGAGCAGCCAAAAGCTGCATCAGCAGCCAAGGCGGCCCCGGCAGTATCCAGGAGCCGGCGCGGGGCCGGGGGCAAGAAATAATTGTGAATAGGATAACTCGTTCAATCATTCGTGCCTTATACATATTTATCTCGTGTATGATTGTGTTACGTCTTTCGCAATTCAATACCCACATTTCCGCAACTTATATCATTTTATCTACACCGTAATTCATCTTATTTATTACTCCCCTCTTTCTTTCTTTAATTAAACTTTAAAATACGAATTGCTTGTAGGGTTAAATAAAAATAATATTGTCATTGACATTTGACTGACATTTGACACTTGTCAGTTAACTTCGCTATTTTTCTTAGTTAAACTTTGGCTCCACACGCTTAGTGTATTTAGCCAAGGCTATACGAGATTGAAACTTGTCTCGTTTTAATTTTTATTTTTTCTTAGAATGTGATTGTTATTCGTTTTTGTTGTCTTCGTTTATATTTTTTTGTTACGATGTGTTGTAAAAGTAGAAAATTTATGATTTATTGTATGCACTTAAGTGGCAGGTGAACATATGTATGTATAACTTCTGCCGTAAGTGAATAAATAATTATTTTGTTGGCATTGGTTATATTAAGATAGGTACTCATAGTACATTATTAATAGGTACTTACAACTGAAACTTACATAAGCCTATACTTGTATACTAATTTGTTTTTAATCAATAATATGCCTAATTCCGAAAACAGTGATACTGATACATTCTTATCTTGCTCTTCTTCTTCTTCTAGCAGTGATAGTAACTTAAGCTTTCAAAGTATTCCTACCCTTGATGACCATCTTTATTCCCAGTTCTCTGATGTACCTAAAAACTTCAATGCGATTCATATAAATTCTCAAAGTATTCCGGCCCATTACTCTGATATGCAGGCGTCCTTTTCCAATACAAATCTTCATGCTATATTAGTCTCCGAGTCATGGCTAAAACCTTGTATGTCTACCGTTTCCTACTCCCTTCCTGGATTTAATCTCATCCGTAACGATCGTATCGGACGCGGCGGTGGTGGGGTCGCTATTTACCTCCGTGCTCACATTCCTTACTCTGTAATTAGTACCTCACCTCAACCGCCCGCCTCTAACGCTGGCGAACATCTCCTAATTGAAGTGCAGCTATCGCATACAAAGATCCTGCTCGGAGTCTATTATAGCCCTTCTTTACACATAAATTACTTTAATTCTCTCGAAATTCTTTTAGAAAATATTCTTCCTCTGTATAATCACTCCATTATGATGGGTGATTTTAACACTTGCCTTCTCAAAAATGATCAACGTTCCTTCTCTTTGCAGTCTGTCGTTAAATCTTGTAATATGCATATGCTTCCCTTAAACGCCACTCATCACCTACCTAACTGTACTCCATCTCTTCTTGACTTATTAATTGTTTCTTCTCCCTCTCACGTTGCTAAGCACGGTCAGTGCCCAGCTGATGCTTTCTCTTATCATGATCTGATCTTCCTCTCTTATAAAATCCGTCCTCCCAAAAACAAGCCAAAGACAATCCTTCAGCGCAATTTTAGTGGAATGGATAAGGATGCTTTTCATGCTGATGCTTTAGCAATTGACTGGTCTCCTGTACTAGAAGCTGAAACTGTAGATGATCAAATGTCTTTGTTCAACTCAATTATTTTGCAGCTTTATGATAAACATGCTCCATTACGTACCATTAAATTAAAGCACTTGCCTGCACCCTGGATAACTGATGAAATACGACAGTTAATGCATAAAAAAGTAACCGCTAAACATAAATATAAATGCCGTCCAACCGAATTAAATAAGTCAAAATATCTGAAATCACGTAATCGCTGCAATACAGTGTGTAGGGATGCTTTTCGCCGTCATGTTCACGAATCAGTTAATAATGAGGATTCTTCTAAAGTTTGGAAGTTCCTCAGATCCCTTGGAATTGGTAAGCCTCGTCAAAATTCTGTCCCTCTTAGTTTAGACATAGATTCACTTAATCTTCATTTTTCTTGTTCATCTGATATTTCTGACTCGGATAAAATCAAAACTTTAGATCATTTATCAAATTTACCAATTCCCGACTATCCTTCTTTTGTTTTTGATCGACTATCCACTTGTGATGTTAAGAAGAGCGTACTGTCCATTACTTCTAATGCTGTAGGTGGTGATTGCTTAAGTCGCAACATGCTAGTACCAATCCTTGATACCATTCTTCCTGTACTATGTTTTATTTTCAATAACTCCTTTAACAATGGTGTGTTTCCCTCTATCTGGAAAGATGCCGAGATCATTCCTTTACCCAAAAAAGCGAACCCTAAATTACTCTCCGAATACCGTCCTATATCCATTCTTCCTTTCTTATCCAAGGTCCTTGAGCGTCTTGTCCATAATCAAATTAGTAAATTCCTTTCCTTTAACAATCTCCTTAATCCTTTTCAATCCGGTTTCCGCCCAGGCCATAGCACAGTTAGCACGTTAGTTAAAATTACAGATGATATCCGCCTGGGTATGGAAAACCGGCACCTTACGGTACTAGCACTGTTGGACTTTAGCAATGCTTTCAACACTGTCGTCTTTGATATCCTACTAGCAATACTACGTTCTATTAACATATCTCCAATGGTGGTCGACTGGTTTCACAGTTATCTGTACGGGCGCCGGCAGCGTGTTCGCCTTGATGAAACATATTCATTGTGGTGTGACACGTCAGCTGGCGTTCCTCAAGGCGGCGTGCTTTCTCCTCTTCTCTTTGCTGTTTTTATAAACTCTATCACTCAAAATCTTTCTTCTTCCTACCACCTGTATGCAGACGACCTTCAGATATATTGTCAAGCCCCTCTTGATAATCTACCCAATGCTATTGCCTCCATTAACACAGACTTACAGCGCATATTAGACTGGACGAAAGCTTTTGGACTCAAAGTCAATCCAACAAAAACGCAGGTCATGGTTACCGGAAGTTCTAGACTTATTGTCAAAGTTGATTGGCAAATGCTTCCAAAAGTTAGTTTCGGTGGAATAGATATTCCTTTTAGCAAGTCTGTGAAAAATCTTGGTCTCATAATAGATCAATGCTTGACATGGGATTTACAAATACAAAACACCAGTCGCAAGCTCTATGCAGCTGTGGCGTCACTAAAAAGACTACGCAACTTTCTTCCTACAACCACTAAAATTGCACTCGCTCAATCTCTCCTACTTCCTATTCTTGACTATTCTGACGTCTGCTATCTAGATCTTAGGGAAGATCAGCTAGATAAACTTGAGCGTCTACAAAATTTATGTATTAGATTCATATTTGGTTTGCGTAAATATGATCACGTATCTCAGTTTCGCACAAAGCTCAAGTGGCTTCCTATTCGCCTTCGCCGGAATACTCATATTCTTTCTCTTCTCTATAACATTCTATTCAATCCTTCTACTCCGCGATATCTTAAAGGACGCTTTAACTTCCTCCACTATTCTAACTCTCTTTCTCTAAGGTCATCAGAAAACTTAACCCTGAACTTTCCCGCACATGGTTCCAGTTTTTATGATAAGGCTTTTACTGTCCAGGCTGTTAGGCTCTGGAACTCTCTTCCCGAACCTGTGAAATCTTCACAATCCCTTCATATTTTCAAGAGTCGTTTAAAAGCTTATCTTTCATTATAAATAGTGTTAAGCTGCTTCTGTCTGTTCTGTCAATCTGTTTAAAATTTATAGAATGCGTGTTTAGGAATTTATGTAAGTAATCTGTGTTTATTGTTGTAGGTAAGTAGGTATGATTATGTTAGTTTAGGTATAATATGTTATTGTTATTCTTTTCATTTTAATTTTAATTAGGCGCACCCTGCATTAGGCTAATATTTCGATCCTATCCATACAAAGGTTTGTCTGGAAGAGATCGCTGTTAGCGATAAGACCGCCCATTGCTACACGTTAAATTTAAGCTGTAAAAGTTATATGTGTCTGTATCTTTGGTGTCGCAATAAAGAGTTCATCTATCTATCTATCTATCTATCTATCTATCTATCTATCTATCTATCTATCTATCTATCTATATACCTACGTAATCTTTGTGAAATTTTAGCTTACTTATATGTAAAAAATGTGGGGAATACACACCTGTAAAAACCTAATCCAAATTAGTTACAAAACTGCACTAGCCGTTTAGGTCTTCAAACTTTTCTTATTAGACACTTACCGTCTATATTTGCTTAAGTTTAGAGCACTTACTTTAATTAAAGTTCTCCCTGAAGCGCAACGCAATTACTCGAGCCGTGTAAATGCAAATAAGTTTAGAACACCCTGTTGTTTATGGCAACCTCAGTGACCGGATACTCCCGGAGACATTGTCGCCATAGTATAATTATAAGAAATATTTTTTTATAATGAAATAGGTGTGGCGCAAAAAAAAGACGATACCACATCACATTGGATTCCGTGTTCATTGGATAAAACACACCCAAACCAACTCGCCAGCAAGGGTTGGTGCCATATGCGTTGGTGATAGTGTAAACTTGAAAGCTTGAAGAAATTACAACACGAGCGTCAGTGGCTGTTATGCGCCGATCGGGATCTTCCAAGATATTCCTGTGGCATACCTACTTAAAACAAACTTATGGCAAACTGAATGGTATTCGATTTCAGATGCCAGTTTGCGTTGAACTAGCTGCGCTGAGTGGATCGGACTAAAGCCAGTTGTCAAGCGCCTCATTCCATTGCCGTCATTCACTTCCATGTCAGAAAAAAGTGGTGCAAGCCACTACCTAATTCCTTGAAGCTACCTTTAGGTTTTTCGGTTTTTGGTTTTTTATGTTATCTAGTGGTCACGTTTAATTATGACATGTGCGTGTAAGTTTACCGCACTTTACTGCTGCTATGCACAGCACGCAAACTGAAAAAACGCAACATTTAAAGATAATTGATTAGATTTAAGTTTATAAATAGAAATTAAAATACAAAATTATAACGTTCTTTCTAAACATTTGTTACGCTAAAAATGCTGTCTACTCCTAAAGGTTCATAGTAAATTTTGGTGCGTCCAAGTTTCAGCTAAGTTATCGCGAATGTCCCGTAAGTTTCACCGCAACATAAGTTCTGGGAGCTCGTCCGTTGTTAAAAGTTTCGGCAAGTTTCGAGACTAGATTCCCCGGGTCCGTAATAAATGACTTTGGAAGTTATGTACCGAGTTCTTCATGGAAATTTACGACTTCAAAGAATTTAAGAGTAATTTTTAGGGTATTGTTTATGATAAAAGATCCTGATTGTTGCTACTCGTCTATTAAGCCTGTCACTTATTATATGCATAAAGGTACCATACCGGTTATAGTAGGGTATGGTGCAAGGTATAAATATAATAATAATATTGTGCTGCGTGCCATTAATTTTGTTTATTGATTTGCCCGAATTACCGAATTTAAAATGTTTTCATAAGAATATATCGTCTACGACTAAGCTATTATTAGAACTTTATTAAAATACTGAAAGGTAAGAAGCCTCGAGATTGATTATACTCATGTCGTGACTAACTGAAATATTTTGTTAATTGCGCGCACTATGAAAATTTACTTTTAGGTCACTATCCTAGGTCTACTTGCTACCGTCATTTCAGCCATAGTTATCAAATCCTTGTCGACGCAAGGATACGCGATGGTAGCATACATAGAACATAAGAAATAGGTGTGTGGTTCTAAAGTAACATACGAGTTACAACCGATCTATTACATAATTATAATATTATGTAACTATATACATACATTATATTTAAGAATAACAAAGACAAAGACCATTCATAAAAAATTTCAAAGCCCTCAAGGTTGCAATCAAAAAGCCGTACTTTAGTGATGCTGCTCCAGTCCATAACACTTGAGATATCGCTCGTGCTTCCTTTGACTAGCCATTTACTTGATTAAATACTGAAGCGAGAAGATTTTTTCCGCAAAATTACCTATATTAGATCTTACTTTCACATTATTATAATTGCGTGTTAATTCATCATAATCATTTCTTTGTCGTTTCGATTTTTTCTAGAACATGAAACTAAGATCAAGATAAGGTTTTAGTATATCTATAATAGGCACCTACTCGTGGATTACATTGTAATAATTTACTATTGATTCTGATGGTGTTTTGTGACAGTAATAATTGTTTTCGAACGAACAAGTTTTTGAAGTGAAACTTCTTTAGGAGCACTGGGGTAAAAGTGCAACGGAAGTGACGCAGCGTCACGGTACGAATACGACGGAAGTAATGTACTCGTAAATCTAAATTGTCAATATTTCAATGCGAAGGAAGTTTTACTTCTAACGCGTAGCTTTCTACGCACTACCTTTTTTTAGTATCTGATAAGCTTTTTATAGGTTATTTAGAACCATATTTTATCAATTAGTTAGTAAGTTTTTAGAAAAAATACCTGAAAATATTAACAATCACCGCTAATATACTACTTAACATTAAGAATCTTTTAATGTATTTCTAAGGCATGCCCCTGAACACAATTTTAGGTTCTTCTCGCCCAACGGAAAAATGTTTAGTCTTAATGAGTCCATTTCTTATGATAAATAATACTACTTTTTTATATTATATAGGCTAGCGTTTGACCACTATCTCACCTATTGCTAAGTGATGATGCGGTCGAGGATGGTAGCACTTAAGGCTAAAAATAATTTCATATTAAGTGTTTTCCATTAGCGGGCCTTAACAAAAATTATTTCACTGTAGCAAATAGAAAAACCTATCTACCTACTTGTACATAGCACTTTTAGCATTTTTAACTGGTACAAGCAGCTATCACGATTCAAACACAACACACAAAAGCAGAATTCAATCCGCGCGACGGCCATATTTCAATTCCCGCATCACGATGGCGTCAGGAGAAATATAACTATAGAGAGGCTCACACATATGACCAGCTGATAAATATACGTATA
The DNA here is from genome assembly GCA_954871355.1 of Cabera pusaria. Classification (NCBI taxonomy): domain Eukaryota; kingdom Metazoa; phylum Arthropoda; class Insecta; order Lepidoptera; family Geometridae; genus Cabera; species Cabera pusaria. Next base: position 11,041,182 of record OX940895.1, on the reverse strand, counting down.
GAGTTGCATAATAAATATTTTTCTGGCAAATTGTGTGTCGGAAAATCCAACAGAATGCATTATTCACTACGTTGTGATGCCATAATTGGCATTGGCCACATTTTCAGACACTAATGTGTCTGAAAATGTGGCTGGATAAAATTAGTGAGGTGGTTTAGTCAGCAAAAAGCTGTAGATGTTGGATTATTTTTAGAGCTGAATCAATAACATAATATACTATTTTGTTTTATGCCAATTCTGAATTCTGATCACCGACATTTTTGTTTATGTGTTAGTGAGAAAAACCAAAGCATTCGGAAACTTTGTTCATTTTGTAACTCGTAAAAAAATCTTAGCACATTTTGACCGACTTTTCAAAAGGAGGAGGTACAGTTCGTGTGAATTCAATCCATATAAAGCGCTATGTTTATATTTTTGCCTTGAACTCAAATCGAGTTGTTTGAATCTATGCTAATAATTATCTCCTTATTTTTTCTTATTCATATTATAATTTATCTTAAGCTGTAAATTGATACCGGTGACATTTTCATAAAATGTATGTGGATGTCGTACAATTTTAGATATTATAGCAAGAGGAAGATAGCCTCTTAAATTTGTTTAAAGTATTAATTACATAAATAATTAAGATAATTTTGCTTAGCTATTGCCAAGCTACAAAAACCATCGATTCGTTATTTTACATTTTCACGCGTTCGTTGTACATATTTATTTATCGACAAAAGTTCAAATTAAATGCTTGCGAGATATAATTTTGCTTGTGGCTCCATTTAGCTAATATCTTAGATACAATAATTAATTAAAAAAAAATAGAAATCAAAAAGTAAGTAAATCAAGTCCTACCAGCAGACAGCGACCTACATTCTGTTTTTATTTGTAGTTTGTATTTTAATTATTAGTCATAGTTAATGTTTTAGTTTTAATCAAGTTCTAATAGAACTTAATTCACTTTTTAATTTCTTAGACTGATAAATGATAGTATCACTTAAATATAAATAAAAACATGCATATAACAATATCTTGACACTCGATTTAATCTACATAAATGCCACTGCTTTAAATTTTAAATGTAAATATATTATTTTAATATAAATACCTGTTCATAGTTTTAAAATGCAGCGATACCGTTACTATACTTTTATATTTATTAGATTGTGCTGTATTTATTTTTAACTTTATTTTTTAGCGTAGCGTTGCTCCCAAGATACGCCACTGAGCCCGATCTTCGGCTCATTGGGAGGTAATACCCTTAATCTTCACGCTGGGCAGGCGGGTTGGCGATCACAGGACGGAGCTCCTTGCACCAGTGACGCTGCTGCACGTCACCGGCCTGTAGTATTTAGCTACGCCATAAATTGAAATGGTTATACAGCCATTTGTCGGTCGCCAGAGTCTCGTTTGTTGGTTAGCAGGATGCACTATGGGCAGTTGAGGTTGACTGGGAGCACTAAGGTGGTATTTATGCTCCCTTACATCCCATACTGGGTTAAAGAATACTTGGTTAGCGACACTAAATGCTGTTTTCACATTACTTAAATCCTAGTAGTCAATAGGTATTAGATACCTAATAAAACGATTTCTTTAACAATGCATCTGATCGTTAATCTGTCGCAAGCACGGTTCATATAAAATATTTAGTAGATAGACGCAGTCGTAATGAGCGTACCGTGCCAAAAACAATGTCTCATTTTCTTAATGATATTAACTGAGATAGGCCTGTATCAGTGCCAAATTGAAGAACCTATTTAGTGCCGTTGCGATATCATAGTGTTCGAGTAAAAGTTTTAAATATTTTGTAGTTAATGTTATTTATTCCTATCGTGACCTGGATCTGTAAGTTTTTTTATAACCGCATTAAAAAAGGAGAAGGTTCCATTCGATGGGTTTAGGGTTTCGAACCCAAAGGGTAGGTATTTATTATAAACAAACTACACTATAATAAATACCATCAAATAAATGCATTATATATACAGAATGAATTTTTTCAAGTGGGCTCGGGCCAAATCCGTAACTATGAGGAATAGCGAAAAATAATCAAAGGAGTCTCGGGCCTGATTTTTATGAAAACTAAAAGTGCATTATTGGATTTTTATAAAATGTGTATTCCTGGCCAGGAATTGAACCGGTTGATTTAGAAAAAAAAACACATCCTGTATTATTACACCGTTCGATAGTGTCGCTAATAAGGAACGAATTATGGGAAGTAAGTAATGCTTGCTATTCCTCACAGTTTCAGATTTGGCCATCCACACCCACTTGAGAAATTCACCCTAAATTGAACAATGATAGCTAAGGGCATAGATAGTTTTAAAGTAGCTAAGATAGGCTTTGTATACGGTACGGTATACGGCTTTGAAATTTGTGTTTTAACTAATCGACTACCAATAGCAATAGGTACTACTAATTTAAACACAGATCTATAAAAAATATTAAGAATCTTTGATAATATTTTGAGAATCAAAGTTAAGAATATTATTAATTAAACATTTCTGTAATTTATAACTATGTACATAAATACCTTAAGATATTTACTCCTGATAGTTTTATACCACTTATATCTAACGCCGCCGAGCGTGGGCAACTGAGATCGGTACAGTGCGACCACGATAAGAAGGAAAATAGAGTTAAACTGAGGTCTTTATTAATAAAATGTTCCTAAATCAATTATTTAATATTATTGACTTAATATTTATTTATTTTTTATTTCGATTGTTTTTTTATAATCGTCTACGTTTGACCAGTATCTCATCTGTTGGTAAGTGATGATGTGGTAGAGGATAGTAGCACGCTAGGCCTAGATTGGGAACTGGCTCTTAAAAAGATCACATTTTTTTCAACTTGAGGATAGTAGCTGACTAGGCGGTCACAAGACAGTATCCTAACACCATTCCAGGAGTCGCACTGTGAAATGCGCGCATATATTTTTTTTATAGGTAAATCCATTGCACGGCGGGAATTTAAGCCCAAAAATAACAATGAAAACGCCTAAATATCACACGATTCTATATTGAACCCCAACATGTTTAAGAGTATCAAAGTACATAATATAGTTCGGATGACTGGTTGAAATAGTAGCGCTCTGTGAATCAGTAGTCCATCATTGCCTTATTCTACTTTCAGTACAGATCAGGTTAGATCAGAAAAAGTAAAACACATAGTGGTCATATGCTTGTCATATAACCCAGTCTTTATAAAACTGAAACACATGTTTTTAGCAACCAAATTCAAATTATTGTATCCACTAATGTATCGATTAGCAAAATACAGAATGAGGCAGAGTAGTAGTAGCATCCAAAATCCGGTATTACCAATCTTATTATAGACTCCGATCCGTGTCAATTCCACATGCGGAAAAAATAGAAAATAGTGATGTCCAAACGTCACTAATTCTATCGACAAACTCGAACAAGTCTCAGCTCTACTTAATAATTTCTCCAGGCCTGCGTCAAGCATATTTCTACCGGCTCAACTAACAAACCCTTTTGTCCAGCAGAGTAATGGCCGACACCACTCTAAACCATGTCCGTGCTATTTATAACGAAAACGAGTTATATCTGTGAGTAATGAGACTTATAGCTGTAGGGATGGGAAAAAATCGAGAGACTTGTTTTACTCGTACCCTCAGTAAAAACACTGTTAAAAAATGTGATCATGAATTTTATGAATTTGGCAAATTCTGATTTAGTTGTACTTTGAATGTGTATAGTATTTTTTTTATACCTATGTCCCACCAACTATTTTTAGTAAAAGATAAAATAGTAATAATACGCATGCTACAGTTACATTATCTAGACCTTTTTCAAATTCTCATAAGGAAGGAAGGAAATAGGAATTATTATAACTTAATCTATTATTTACGTTTAGTTATGACAAAATATGAAATTATAAAGACATTTATGGCTATAGTTACTACCCTCAAGCTTGAAAAACTGTCTTCAAAACACTAGTGTATTCCGACAGCTATCCTTGAGAGCCAGGAAAGATAGTGGTCAAACCGTTCAAGGTGAATCTTTAAAATGTAAAAATAACCCTATCAAAATAAAGACCAGGCATATTTTTCAAAATCAAGACCAAGACCGTCTTTTCCGTGTCAACACGGGCCGCTGCATTATGCCGTAGTAAATCTACTGTAGTGTCGCGTTCTCTATTTAAATGTATTCATCCGAGTTTATCCGGGCGTCATGCGGGGAGGCTTTCGCGCGGCCGTAGCGAGGCGGCCCATGAATAATTTTCGTATAAGCCCATAGCTTTAGATGGGTACGTTAGTAGCTATAGCATTAAGATCTATACGTATTGGGTAGATGGGCAAGTTGCTATGGATGTTGTTACGCTGTAGATGTGTGAAGATAGGTATGGTATTGGGAGTCAATGTAATTCAAATCCATAGATAGACGATCCATAGATAGATAGTTGAAAGACGATTTGGGTAGTGTTTGCTATGGTTTATACCACAATGAGCAGTGACATTTCGATTTAGGGTCGCAATATGGTTAGTGCCAGTTCCAGTGGGAGACCTGCGCTGTGTGAAATTGTAGGGCGCTCATCTCACTAGGTCAGTACTTATCGTTTTCTACTTCCCGTCACAAAAGATTAAGAAGATACGTCATGACTGCATCTAAACCTAACGTCACGTGGGATCGTGACAGTAAACGCTTGTTTATCAGTAACAAAAATCACGAAAGTTTTTTTTTGTTATATAGGCTGGCGTTTGACCACTATCTCGCTTGATGGTAAGGGATGACATAGTCGAAGATGGTGAAAATGCTAGGCCTAGAATGGGCTGACTCTCAAGGACTTGTTGCCGGAACACCGTAAAGTTATGGCGGCAGGTTGTCTCCTTGATGATGGTGAGCTACTTTTTGGAAGCAAAACAGGCGGAACATCGATATAATATGCTCTTACCACCTGTAGGAAAAGAGTTTTTAGTGATACTGAAACAAACAGATAAATGAGCAACCAATATTACATTCAACATTTCAAGTTTAGTAGACTATAGGCTCTATATTAGTTACAAGATACAGTTTTGTATTTATTTAGTAAAAACTTCCTTATATCAGAAGTAGGATATTTAAAAACACGGCGTTGTAGATGCCACAAAACATTCATCAATAAAATAATGTACACAGCTGTTTACATCATAAATATTTATAACTATAATAACCGGGCAAGTGCGTGTCGGGCCACGCACAGTGTAGGGTTTGTAGTAGAGTAGCCCGTTATTCAATGCAAGACTTTACCCGTTATAAACAAACAACTAGGTACTTCGTCTTTGTCACTTTAAAGGATTTACTCTAAGGATTTTGTATTTGGTACAAAATTATCCAACACCCAAGTTCAACGACTATTACAGCTAAACTAATAAAGTTATCTTAATGGCTATAGTTTTTCTTTAAAGTTTATGAAATGCACTATTATCACGATTTTTTTCAGATTTTTCAAGCCAGCAGTGTAGCTTTTAGAGGGGGAGGGGGACGCCCTACTGGAACAAAAATTAGCACTTTAAAGTTTAATATTTCGTAAATGGAGCATTCAATCGAAAAATGGAATTAGCAACCCTTAAATCATTTTAAAAGACCTATTCAACGATACCCCACACGATGGGATAGACGACGAAAAATAAAATCATCCCCACTTCTCATCTAGGGGAGCTACCCTAAAACAAAATATTTTTCACATTTTTATTTCACCACTTTGTCGGCGTAATTTATATACATACCCCTACTTAAAATTACAGCATTCTAGTATTAACAGTCTATTAGCAAAACCTCGGACAGACAGACAGACAGACAGACGGACATGACGAAACTATAAGGGTTCCTTGTCAGGACTACGGAACCCTTAAAAGGCACATTTTGCCATGAGACTGATATTGTTTATTAATTCAACAAATTTATCAAACAGAATAACACTTTAAGGTACTTACCGGAGACGTTTTGTAGACGAATATTTAAAACTGTAGAAGACGAAAAATTATAAATCAAAACTTAATATATTTTAAATATTTTCTAACAGCCAGTTTTACCGATTCCCGATATTTTTTTAGGCTAGGAATTTTATTCAGATTTTTATCAATTTGAATACAAAAATTACAGAACAACTAAGAAGCAAATGAGTCAATTTGGCCGGGAAATTGCGAAGAAAATTAATTTGTTATTCGACATTTTCGTTTTAAGTGAATATTTTGAAAGACAAATTGTGAAGAAACTTACAGTCGAATAACAATATAGTATGCGGTAAATATGATCCAATTTCGTTTGTTTGTATGAACAAATCGCTACACTCTTGTTTCTTAAGTATTCTAGACAACCAATATAAAAGTAAGACCTGACTAATACAATATTTTTTTCTCTATGTTTATCCCATCACGAAAAGTCAAATAATTTATAAACAGTTTGAAAAGGAAAAAGCCTCCTTTATGGTATAAAATAAATTAATTTCAGAAACCTACCCCTTGACGTGTCTTGCGATCTGAAGAAGAAACCGTTTTGGTACCACAACTCACCTGCCTTCGATAGATCGACTGATTAATATTAAAAACTTGTCGCGAAGGACCAACGGATGTCTCTTTTTCTCTGTAAAAACCACTTTTGTGGGAACAAGAGCGTCCTTTATAGCATGTAAATTAGTCTTGCCCTTTGGAATTTCAATCTAACCATTTATAAGTAGAATGAAAGAATTTTAGGTAGAAATCTATGGATCAAAGTCAGGCTTAAAGATTAGCAAAGTTTGAGTCTTCGTATTTCGAAGACTCAAACTTTGACTGAAGTACCTAAATACTTGAATGCTGTGGAATAAAAACAAATAATCACCTATAGTATAAACGATATTTTGAGCTATTTAACTTATCTGAATTATATGAAAACTCGCTGAAATCTGATTGTTTTAACTAAGTAAATCGAAATTAATACTAAATCTTAGATATTATTATTTTGAGCAAACGGAGAAAATTATCTTTCAAGCAACTCTGTTTTGAGTCTCGGTTATGCCGAAAAATAGTATATGTATTAAGGCATTTACTTTATACCCATGCAAGATAGGCACTTGCGTACAAACCAATACAACAATTTTTTTTTTTCTTTTTTTATACGTTATAGGCTAGCGTTTGACCACTATCTCACCTGTTGGTAAGTGATGATGCGGTCGAAGATGGTAAGCACGCTAGGCCTAGAATGGGAACTGGCTCTCAAGGATAGCTGCCGGAACACATTAGATGTTTGGTGACAGATTTTCTAACTTGAGGGTGGTAGCTGGCCAGGCGGACACTAGATTCGTAAATAACAGCAAAATAACTACTACATTAACAGTCTCATCTCATCTCTATATGCTATGTGACACTGAAACGCAGACCGGCGAAAGTTTCCAGACGGTCCTACAAAGCCATCAAATTAAATACCTCAAGATAAATTGCAACAACACCTTCCCCTGACTTATTAAATTTAACTTACAATGGTCAAGACGTAAATAACGACCACTGTGACGAAATATTGTCGAGAGCGGAATTTATTGATACATCATTGGGATGCCTACAGGCCTGGCCCTTGTAAGGGTTAAAACAGTTATTCGAAGTCTTTTTGTCAATTGTGACTAAATACTAAAGGCCAAATGAATATTTAATGTCAATGCCTGTAATTATACCCATAGGACGTAACTTTACGCGATTAAAGGAAGGTTATGTCATTTAAGTGTAATTTTATTAATGTATGCGAAGAGGAACTGTTTTTGGAGAGACTACAGAATCTGTTTGAAGTTTTTCTGAGTAAAAATTTATGCTACATACAAGGATCCGTGACTACTAGTAAGTAACAAGTCAAGTAGTAAATGGATACTTGCCGTAGGCAGGCAACGTAACGTACGGTAGTTATCCAATGAAACTAAAATATTGTTACAACAACTTTTTTTTAACATGAATCTAAAAAAAACTTTTTTTTAACCTTATAGATTCGTCGAGCGCATGTATAAGTTAAATGTTAATAAAACGGTCCTTAGAGAAAACCCTTATAAATTCGTTATGTCTGTCTATCTGTCCGTCCGTATGTCACAGCCAATCTCAAAGTCAATTATTTGAAAGATAGACAATTCTAAAGTGGTAAAATGCGTGTAAACCCCCGCTCCCCTCCCCCTATCACTTATAAAATATGAGAGTGAAAAATTAAATATATATATATATATATATATATGCTGTAGATCTCAAAAAACACTTAAACCCTTTCAATGAAAATTGGTTTGAATGTCAAATATAGTCAGCAGTTTTTGAGAATAGCACATTTTTAAAACCGCAAATATAGCTTTGTCATTCATACAAACGCTATGAAAATTGTTATTGATATTTGTTGGTGGCAAAAAATTACAGTGGTATTTTTTTCTCGATCTTATAAAATATTGCAGTATGGTAGGGTTTCGTACGAGTGCGAGTCCGACTTGAACTTAGCCAGTTTCTTTTTCCAAACTTCAAACTTCTCCTATTTCCCTTCCCCTTATTTTCCTCCCAATAAAAAAAGCAATAAATCAAGAATCTCGTGTGCCAATTTTCGTCAAAATCGGTTGAAAAATGCGACCTGTAGGCGAAAACAGAAAAAACATCCGGATAAAAGCATTTTTTGCCTAGTCGAAACTAAGACGCTCCGCTCGCTACGCTCGCTCGTTCAAAAAGGCTCTTGAACTGGAACAAGAGTTAGATTCAAGTTAAGTACTGCTATGTATTTAACTTGAATCCAACTCTTGTTCCAGCTCACATGTCACGGCGAAGTTACGTACTCAGTCTCTGAAAGTCTGTATCAATGAATACGACACACCATCGACATAGTTCGGATATTTCGTTTCTTTGATAGCACCGCGGTTACTTATCTTGCTTAACAGCTCTTACTTGTGCTTCGCATTTCTTATGGACTTTCTGTAGAGCTGTTGCATAAGCGTTATATAATATTGATGCTTTCTGAATTGGCAGATGTCTTCTGGCATCTTTTATAATAATCGGTCCGTTGAACGTCGATTAAGTTAATTATATTTATTAAATTGATGTAAACTTAATTTCTTAACAGCTTTTTGATTCAGGTAGTAAACAATTACACTTTCATAAATTGAGTAAAAAAATTAACTATCCTAGATGTTATCTATACCAATTAAACTTGATGTTCAAAGTTTATAGCATTTATTGCGTATGTAGGCAGTATTAATATACGCACGTATACACGTCTAAAGTCATATAATAAATCATAATCAATTATCATGTAAACAAAGCACAAGCATAATTTAACGCTTTAAATTAAAAAAAATAGTAACGAGCCATTCAGGTGTCATCTAATTGTCGACGTGGGGCTGTAAAAAAATACTGAAGTAGGGCAACCCTACTTCAGTATTTTTTTACAGCCATACATTATAACACACACCTCTATGTTTCAATAAATTCCATAGTATCTTTCACTTCCGATTTCTTCTTAGACCGCATTGTCACTTAAAATCAGGTGAGATAGTGGCAAGTGTTTGTCAGTACTTAATTTAAATAAATTGGCCAAGCATTAGTTGGACCCGAAATTTTGCAAAAATTGCGAAATCGGGCGGTAGTTTTTCAATAGGGCTTTGTCTCCTTTTTTGAAAAACAAAACCACCATGCTTCTGTTCCATGCCTGTGGAGTTCTACCAGTGAAGAGAACAGAATTAATGAGCCAGCTGCAGAAGAGCTGGCTAACAGCTGGAGCTCCTCCAGGTTTTAGAAGCTCCGTTGTAATTCCGTCCTCACCTGGGGCTTTTCCATTTTTGAGCTGTCTAAGGGCCATCACGATCTCATCTTGGCTGACTTCGGGCAGGTCTTCTGTGAAGTGGCGGGTTAAGGTGGCTCTGCAATCCTCAGAATCAGGTACGGGCCTTGAAGCATGCGATGCGTAGAGCTTGCTGTAGAAGTCTTCAACTTCCGACAGAATCTCCGGCTTGAATGCGACGACGTTCCCCGTTGATGTTGTCAGCTTTGTGAGGTGGCTTCTACCCAGAGGCTGGACGAACACTTTCGACCCCCGATTCTGCTTAATTGATCCTTTAATCAAGAGCGTGTTAGAGAATCGGAGGTCGCGTCGTACCAGCTTCTTAATGGTTTTGTTGCGCACCTGGTTAATTGACAAAGCTGACAATGGGTCTATTTGTCTCTCTTCCATTAGTCGAAGTGTTTCTGCCGTAAGTTTGGACTTTTTGCCCGTACGTTTGCTCTCGCAAAACTTCGTCCCTTCTTCCCTGAGGATTTCCACCACTTCTTCGAGTTTCTGGTATACGTCATCTGTAGTTTCCAAGGCAGCGAATCGATTTTCCAATTTTAATTGGAATGTTTCAGACCCAACAACGGTTTGGAGTAGGTTCAGTCGGAGCGTGTACTTCATCAATCGGAATCTCTCGGCTTTGAAGTCGATATCCAGAGAGCCTCGTACAAGTCGGTGATCACTTCCAGTATTGAACCTAGTGATCACTGAGACGTCTCTGAATATGCACCGTTTGTCCGTAATGATGAAGTCAATCTCGTTTTTAGTCACAGTGTCGCGGCTTTGCCACGTCCACTTCCTTTAGGGCTGTTTCTTGAAGAACGAGTTCATCAAGAAAAGCCACTCTTTCTCAAGGAAATTGACGAGCATTTGCCCCCTGTGATTCCTACTCCCTAATCCGTGTGGTCCTATTGTCGATTCACTGCAGGTCTGTACTCCCACTTTGGCGTTAAAGTCTCCCATGACAACGTTGTATGGTATGGTATGTAAGGCTCTGGAGATGTCTTCATACATACTTTCCACCTCTTCATCCAAGTGTGCCGAGGTTGGTGCGTAGACCTGGATAACCTTGAGGCTGTGCCTCTTGGTTAACCATATTATAAGGTTATAACCCTGGTCGACACACTGGAGATTTCTACAACGTTGTAACTGAGAGCCTTGTTGACCAGAATCCCGACGACGCCTTGGAATGGCTGGTCACCTTCTCTGTAATACATAAGATGGCCTGATTCTAGAGTTATGGTGTCCTCTCCCTGTCTTTGGACTTCACATAACCCCAGAATGTGCCATCTTATGTGTCCCAGCTCCTCCTCCAGCTACGTCAGATGCGCTCAGCGAGCTATGGAAAGAGCTATGCTCGGTGTTTCTCTGCGGTATCGAATCCGGAACGAAGTAATTCGCCAGAGAACGAAAGTGATCGACATAGCTCAGCGGATTAGCAAACTGAAGTGGTAGTGGGCTGGTCATATCTGCCGTAGGACCGATAACCGTTGGGGCAGACTGGTTCTAGAGTGGAGACCGCGAATCGGCAAACGTAGCGTAGGACGCCCTGTGACTAGGTGGAGCGACGACATTCGCAAAGCGGTGGGCAGTGACTGGAAACAAAGAGTTGAAGACCGGGCTCAGTGGCGTATCTTGGGGGAAGCCTACGTCCAGCTGTGGACTGATACCGGCTGATAATGATAGTTGGACCCGCGCACGGAGGATTCCGTACCACTCTACAATATTTAATAAGATCGAGCTAAAATGCGGAAAAAAAAACACGTTTCTTCTAGTCCTAAAATTTTAATAACATTTTAGTTTTATTATTTGGTGTCATAATAACCACAGTAAACACAATCTATGGAAATGTGAATATGAAGTGTCTATACAGTTTATAAAATCGCAAGTAAATGACACATTTTTTGTATAGCGGAAATAGTAATGCACACTGTGTGAGAATTTTAAGTGTCTACTAATATGGTTCAAAAGATATAGCTCTGTGACAGACAGATAGCGGAATCTCAGTCCCGTTAGCATCCTTTGGGTACGGTACCCTAAAAATCCTCGCATAATATCAATTTTACATATGATCAAGAAAGAATACCGTTATTTGATTTTTCCTACTTTGGAGTGTATCGAGAAATTGTTTTATATGGCTGAAATCATTCAAACTTGTTAAATCATAAAACATTTTAAAAAATAAACTCTCCGACTCGATTCTCATGGCCGCACTCAACGATTTATTATTTCGAAAGTTCAACTTTAACTCCGATAAGGTTACGATTTAAGGAGACCTCCCTGCGGGTCATGCTTTAAAGAAAACTGTTCACTTATTTACGATGAAGATATTAATTCAAGCTTTATGACTTTTGTTTATCACGCAGATTGCGACCGAAATGTGTACCTAACTCGCGTAAGAAAGCGTGTACATAATATACATTAACTCTAAAAACGAGGTTTTACATTTTATAAGATTTTTTTAAATATCAGACAGGCAAGTGTTTGACCGCTATCTCACTGACGATGCGATCGATGATGTTCGGTTGATGTCGAAAGATGCGGTATTCACTGTCAATTCAAGCCCTCACTGTTTGACTGGACTTACGCACAGCAGGATAGTTTAAAGCTGTATCGATAGAAAAATTGGCATTTGGGATATTAGCACTACACATACATCTATGTTAAATTTACATAAGTAAGTCGATTGTCTGTGGGTCCTGAGTACAGAAGTAGTTGTGTAAAGTTTGGAATAAAAAATACTATTTTATCTTGTTTCTCCATACAAACTTTGAACCACCGTTTAATACCCCAAAGGAGAGAATCTTGGAAAATCCATTCTTAGCGGATATCTACGTCATACTAACTATCTGAATGACAAATTTCAGCGCCATCCGTTCAGTGGTTTGAGCTGTAGTTTGATAGATCCAGACAGCCAGTCAGTCAGTAAAATTTTGCCTTTTATACATATATATTTACAGAAGAAGAAGACAGAAGAACTTTTGACATGAACTTTCATTCCTCTTTGTCTTCCACCTTAATGCACCCCTAGCAAGAAAATATTGTAAACTTAATTTTAATATCAAATAAAGTACTCGCAAGCCATCTATCATCAGTATAACTTCAAAAATAAATAAATTTCATACAAACATTTTCACACCATTTAACCCTCTTTGGGGTGGAATTCCCAAAAATACGTTCTTAGTACACCCCGTAAGTACTTAGTCATTTTCACACTCCAAATTGCAAGTCTCTGCGACCAGCGATTTAGGCTGTGTGTTGTCTCCAAGTCAATGAGTATGTCAGGACAAAGATTCTCATAGTATTAGAAGAATAAGTAACAGCACCATTACGGTCAACGCTTAATTTCATATTGATATTTAACAAAATAAAAACGAAAACCGCATAGATCCTAGTAGACTGTAGATACAATAAAATACACTTCAGAAATCTCTCGCATCTGCCTACTAATAGTATTATAACATTGTCGAACGATCTCTTGATTGGCCATAACCTATCAGATTGTTATGGGTTATAAAATAATCTCATAAGGGCCTGCATAAGGTGATGAGAAGCTCGTAATAAACTAATTTACGACACAAATTAATTCGTTATAAACCGTGCGAGTCGATTTAAAGACTAATTTAAAAGAGATATAATTAAAACTTTGATTTAATATTAACATCTTTCATTAAAATTAATTTAACATAGTTTGTATTTTATGGGCTTCGGTTTGGTATTTGTTTTATTTCTATTTGCTTACAGTTTTGTATTTCCAAGCCAAATAATTACAGGTATGAATATGCTATTACTAATCTATTGTCTAAATGCATGTAATCTTTGCACCAATGTACTTATTTCACAAAGGCTTAATAAAATAAATCGAAACTACAGTACGTTTTACTTCATTATTCTGTGGTTTTACACCTAATAATACTATAAGGTATTCTGTGACTACAGCCCAGTGTGACTTATACCACTTGAGTAAAGAAAAGGTTACTCATGTGCTTATACGTATCTTTTTACACGCTGACTTTTCGAACTTTTCGAAAATCGAATAGACGCGTAATATCATAGCGCTACAAACAGTTGATTTAATTTTGTTAAATGTAGCATTGATTTAAATTAAACATAATTTACTAAGCGTAAAAAGCGTCACGTTTGAAGTTCTGTACAGTATTACAAAACAGTCAAAAAAATGTCGCATGCTTTTCCCACATTAAAGCTCTTCTAAACCAAAACGCGATACAATACATAAATAAGCCGCTTTAACTTAAACATGTTCTCTTTTAACTTTTTCAAATTATGGCATGATTATAATAATGTTATGGTAATATCTATCGTGTGGGCTGATGGTAGGTGTGTGATAGTGGTATTAATATTTAGGTCAAGATTAGCTTAGATTCATTCAAGCTGGTTTTATTTTGAACTTTTATTTTTAACACCCGACGCAAAAAGAAGGGGTGTTATAAGTTTGACCTGTGTAAGTGTGTATCTGTGTGTCTGTCTGTAGCATCGTAGCGCTCAAATGGAGCATAACTTCATCATTCATAGATGGATTTGCAAAAATTTTTTTTTAATTTAAAAAGGTATGTTATGAAGGAGTCTTTTATAAAATTTTGTCTAAAATCTGAAATCTGAATCTAAAATCTGTTGATTCGTTTCAGAAACAGGCAACGGAACTCTTCAATAAATGCCAGGAAATGTTTTTACCTTAGAATTAATACCTTAGTAAAATCTTTTTATGTTTAGAAGATGCTTATTTCAAAATGGTTCCATAAAAAATTTCGTAAAGATCTGATGATGAGCTTCGGAGACAGACAACGCGCTTGAAAGCGCTCTAGATCACCCAGAACTAAAACATAACAAAACAGATCCACGCCTGAAAACAGTTTTAACCTTTCAGATAAAAATTAAAAAGTAGTTTAAACCTTTTAACTAAGCTCAGTTAACAATTTTCACAAATACCGCTAGAGCGTTCGTTTATAAAACTGCTTTAATTCGTCCCGGGCGTGCCGACTAACTTTGAACGGTTGTAAATCGCAGCAGTGGCCTGCTTTATTGTACACGATCTTGGTGCTACTGTGCTTTTATGCAGCTGCAGTTTTTAAAGTTTTCGATTTTTTTATGCCTAAGTACGCAGCTACTAGAACGAAGGTACGAAGATTGGGCTCTGTGGCGTGTCTTAGAAGACGCGTACGAGTATGTCTGGTAGTGGACTGATACCGACTGATGAATAAATAGATGTTATCATTAACATTACCTACTTATTATTTAATCTATGCTGTGGTTTTACGTTAGATAAGTGATGATGTACATATCACAAGGACATAATATTAAGTCACACTACAAGTATATCATGTACAAATGAAATACAGTCAATAAACAATTAAACAAGCTTAATATTTTTATTAAAACTTATGTTAGATTTTATATTATTTCAAATCTTTTAAGTAGTAGGTACCTCCTATCTAATGAAATTTAAATAATTTGCTCTAGAATTTTAATAATAGCGCTGGACAATACAAAAGTGCTATTAATAAAATCTAGCGATGAGAAGGAATTTGCAGTATTTCTTAGAGGACTGTACAACGGAAAAAGATGATGAACGGAAGAAAATGATACAGTCTATCATAAAATAAACTTGCCAAGTGCAAGTCGCACTCGCACTCGTAGGGTTCCGTAATACAGTAGAGTATTCTGTAACTATGATTTTTCGCAACCAAAAAATTAACTTTTTCATAGTGTTTCTATGAAAAACAAAGTTATATTTGCGGTTGCTATATCTCAAAAACTGCTGACTGTATCTCGTTCAAACCAATTTTCGTTGAAAGTTTTTATTGAGATCTACAGAATATATTGTTTCTAGATTTTTCAAAGTTAGAGGGGGGGGGGACACACATTTTACCACTTTATACGCGCCTAGGTAGGCGTTTCTAGGTAGAAAAAATGATTTTAGGAACCTCAATGTCATTTTTAAAGACCTATCCATACACACCCCACACGTATAGGTTTGAAGAAAAAATTTGTTCTGTTCCATGTTATGGGATGCCCCCCTTAAACATTTATATGTTTTATTTTTATATAAAAATCTGAAAGCGGTTCACAAAATACAACTACCTACTAAGTTTCAATTCTGTAGTTCTAATAGTTTCGAAATAAAATGGCTGTGACATACGGACACACAGACAGACATGACGAATTCATAGGGGTTCCGTTTTTTGCCATTCGGCAACGGAACCCTAAAAAAGAGATCTATTCAATATTATCGCCATCCAAACATGGATATCGTAACAAACCAAATCGGCTGATTTAATGTGGTTAGCAAATCGGATCTATTCGGTTTAGCTTTGTTAGAGTCTCGAACTATTTCATAGTAGGTCTAAACCTCGCCTGATGTGGAGCTAACTCTATACTGTTGGAAATTTAAGAAATAATTATCTTCCGTCTACAAAATAGCTTTTAGTTTCTCTTCTTAGTAAAAAAAATATTTATAATGAAAAATAACGGGAATATTTGCTATAGTGGGATCTCTGTTGTCGATTATAAACTAATAATATTTAACTGATCTGCAAGAAAAATAATGACATGTGAATTATGTTCACTTTTATTATAAAAGATCTTGTGCAATGATTTACAACAGTAGGTATGCCCCTCTATAAACGTGTATTCCATACAGTTCTATCAAAAAGGAATTATTGCTTTTAAATAAAATAACTTGAACATCAATATATTGAAGTCACGTCTACCCTGCCCAGGTAGATTTATTATACAAGCAAAATAAAACCAAATATGGCGTATTCGGTGTCCTCAAAATTCAGAGAAAAATATAAAAAGCAGCCATCGACGCCTACAATGCCGCAAAAAGGAGACTTCGAGCCTGATGATAAACGGGTTTTCGAACGGGCAATTCATCTTATCTTCCATCCCACTCGAATTGAAATAAAAAGCTTTGGTAAGAGAGAGACGGAGTGATGCCCAAACCTGGCGCTGCAAGTTTTATTTATTTCTTAACTTGTTGCTGACACATAAAACATTTTTCGATTTACAGCACACTGCCAAAGGCATCGGTAATTGCTTCACCGACTTACTGGACTAATTTGCATGGCATAAATTTTAAATATGGCTGCGATAACATATACATTTAAGTGGGGCGCTGCCCGTCTTGGTATTTGCTGACTTATGGACACCCTTTTTTTCGATAAGTGATAAGAATGGTGCAGTCGAAACCGGAGGCTCATTTATTGTAAAGGTCATTATACTGTTTTATATTGTTATTATACTGTATCTATCTTTATAAGAATGTTCAGACATGATGAAGGAAAATATGTATTATATAAAATTTTGTTCATCACATTTTCTGTTATACCTAGGTATATCAAGCATTTCAATTAAATTCTGACGATATATTAGTTGTTACTGACTCTCGAATGAATTGTTCGTGCAAATTATGACTGGATATGAATGCACCTGCATACTTTTTTAAATAAATATGAATTTTGCAGATGCTCCTATCGCTGAAGTTTTTATTGATTTTTTTTTTATTCAAGATCATCAAGCACTTGAATACTGAATAGTCGATGCCAAGGAACTTTTATACCTAGTTTTTATTAATTCCATGGTAAATGCTGAAGATAGGAATCGTTGATTTTGATAAGATCTCCAATACCGACTTAGTACAAAAATCGTTTAATTTGTCATTAAATATTTCATAATACCAATACACCCAACATAAGAGAAACTTTGCCTAAACTCAGTGAAAATATAGCAACAATCAAATTTTACAAGAATGCTTACCTACATCTAAAACCTTTTAAAGAAGAGTCTAGACAACCTAAAACACGGTAATGTTAAACATTACTGTGCCTAAAGCGTTGCCTTTAAATGCTACATAAATCATCTGACATAAAAGGACTCCTGCACGTGCTATTTACCACTTAGCTGCAATCAAATCGCAACCAGAGATGCATCTAAATCACACAGATCCAGATATAAAGCGCTATAATTTATACTATTTATCAATCCACCTCTAAACTACTTTTATTACTACGATTTAAGGTTGCATTTGCCTTGAATTATTAATCACTGCTGCAAAAATATATTGGCGCAAAGTTTGCCCGGTTTGTGCTTCGGGCAGGTAACGCGTTAGTGATAAATAAAGAAGCGAGATCCATTTGGTTTTACACGTAGAGGTGATAGGTATCGTAAGATATTGGTACAGAATTTGAATAAAAAAAATCTGTAATAGTAGTTATTTGTATTTACTAAACCTATTCAGCAAAAGCCACGGGCAGAATGAAGTAAGTAGGTACTTAATATACGAGATAAACACATTTTTGGTCTGATAGGCTAGCGTTTGAGCACCATCACGCCTGGTAGTAAGCGAGATGCTATGGTCAAAGATGGTGAACATGCATAGCTTAGATTGGTCTAACTCCTCGCTATTCATTATATTTTGCCCCAATATTGAGCATAGGCATAAGCTTTGAACCTAAACTCTGACTTCAATTTTAAGTGTAAAAATATCATTAGTATAAGCTTTATCTTTAATTGAATAAGTATCACCAATCCTCTGTTTTAAATTGCCGTAGCAACACATTGCGCCGTCTAAACGCTGGCTATCCCAAACTAGTTTTTATCTTCTGTTGTCGGAGTGTACGGGTAACCTTATACAGAGGTTAGATAGCTTTTAAAGAAAGGTTCCGTATCTATTTACTTAAGTCACGACCTCTTTTGCTTCTTGTTAAGCTTTAAACCCACTAGGCAGCCATAAACTATTACAAGTCGGCATCGAATAATATCGTTTAAAATCTTGAAAATTAAATAATAATGTTTGATCTCCAAAAATAATATTCAATTTTGACTCAAGGGTCAATTGTGATATCACATTACACGTCACTACAAAACTCTTATTCAGAATACCTACTATGAGGTATCTCAGTGCTCGCGAACGCAAAGCATAGAATCATTCAAACCAATACTTCAATTGCTAAAAATACTCAAGTCCACCGCGTTTTAACGGATTTCACAAAATAGTTCTCAATTCGCCTATATTTTTTTATGTTTATCAGCTCACGAGCAAGGAGACAGCGTGAACTTTTTTCCTGTTTGTTAACTTAAGGGGACAGATTAAGGGGACAAATAGGAATAAACGAGAACTACGTGGTTAGCTAACAGATTTGGAAAAATAATTTTTTGTTTAAGATAATTAAGATAGTATAAAAAATAATGATAGTATAATAACTAAAAAAACATACAGACGAATTGAGAACCTCCTTTTTGGAAGTCGGTTGAGTATATTCTTTTCGTTTCGGTTCCATTGTAATTTTATCGAGATCTAATGAGTATCTCTAAAGATATAAATACCTCAAACTTTGAACTAAAAATTACTACTTAGCACGGCATTTAAAATCGGTTTTTTTTGTACATACATACATACATAAAATCACATCTTTTTCCCGTTGGGGTAGGCAGAGACTACTTCTTTCCACGTGCTACAATCCTGAAATACCTCTTTCTCTTCTTCCACTTTCATATATATCGGTTATAGGTACCATTGACATGGCCTTTTTTCGTTTTGATTTTCGTATCTTAAATTATAAACACATATCTCTAATTTTACGATGACAAAAAGCGTTGACTACTATGTTTGAGGCTACTAAGGCTGCACAACAGGTTTAAAGAGTTCTTGTTGGGTCGATGAAGCTCAAAGTTGAAGGGTCAAAAAATAATTTCGGTACAAATAGGTATTAATTAAATTTGTTTGATGCAAAGAGAAATATGAAATATAGGAATTATTTTTTGCAACTCCCAAGAAACTATTGATCAGTAATAATATTGAAAACTAATTTGAGTCTCCTTCTACAAAGCAAAGTTTGTAGTAAAGTGAGTTTAAACCCTGCCTTATGTTCCTTAGCGCTGTAGAAGTCAAAAGATACCTCTCACCTTATTTATTAGGTGTTTGAGCTCTTATCATTAAACTTCCACTACTCGCAGAACAACTTGTGAGACTGTCAGTTGCGTTTGTGTCAGTTTCAGTGAGTGACGCGTAAAATTGTGAAAATCCAGAAGTATGAGTCTCACAATTTCTGTAATAGGCAGACATTATCGCTGCAATACATCACATCATCAAAAACAGTATAATGACTAAATTTTTTAAATGTTTTCTTTTTTCACTTAACATCAGGCGGTAATAGTGGTCAAACGCTTGCTTATCTACTATACATAAATAAATAAAAACGGCTTTAATGACTATTTACTATTTTTGTCATGGTATTCAAGATACCGACCACCGGCGACTTTTTAATCTACTGATATTTTAAAATGGACCCTGCCTCTTCCAATTTTAAATTCAAATTTGGATCTGACCGAGTTTGGCAAGCGCTATAGGGGGCTGATTTATATTGGAGCAATGCAGTGTACAGTGCAGTTAGTATCGATTTCCATTTGCAACGCCCATCCCCCTGTATCTCAACTATTACAGTGGCAGGAGGCCAAATACTGGCCAGTGAAAAATGCGAGGCAAATTTGAATTGAGAATTTTGGATGGTTGGCGATGTTTTTTGTTTTAACTGAAAGTTTGAAAATAAAATAAAATTAATATAACTAAAACTTTAACAACTTCTTATGCCTTCAATTTGGTTACTTCGCCAAAAATATCTGTAAGTATACCTAATTTAGTAAATATCCTAAAAATAAAAAAATAAATATATAAACTATTCATGATTTCAAACAAAACAGACATATTATAATGTTCCTACGTATTAAAATTGCCAATTTGTATATACGTCTGAAATGTTATATAGTAAATTTTCTTGGCAACGTATACCTACTTACCTATGCTTAAAAGCTAAGTAAGCAAGGTACTGACAGGTAATCACTTGACCTTTCCCATCTCCCCTGATGTTAAGTGACGATGCGGTTTAAGAATCGTGCTTGTCTAGAAATGCAAGACGGCAGTTAAGACTATTATTTATTCTGTGGTAAGACAACTGACTGACTTTAGTCCAATATAAGCGCAACTAGCCCGACTCGTTCAGTGTGCTAAGTTATAAATAAAAATTGTTCGTTCCCAACATAGGCCAGTTTCAACTATTATAAAAAAAAAACACAATTTGAATTTGGAACATCTAAAATTCGAAGTTTGTGTTCAGAATACCGGAGTTAAAATTAGGCGGGTTTAGGTATCGGTCGGATTGTTTTAAATGAATATAAATCGCAAAATTATGGGTCGGCGAGGCCTTTCGTAGGTATTTATTGGATTTTCTAAGTATTTCGTAATTGTTATGAAATTTATTGATTTTGTAAGGTGTGCGGAAAAATTCTGAGTTGAATTCAAGTGGTTCTATTATGGATGATTCTATTTATAGGTGTACTATGTGCATATAGAATTTATGAAAATTATGATGTTATTTTACTAACCATTAACATACATATTTTGTAGGGATGAATCTGAAGTATTGACTTCAGATATTTCCCTACAAAATATTAAAATATTAAAATATTGAAGACCAACGTTGCGTTTAAACAAAGATAATCTCAATAATAGGTTACGGTTGATTTTTCACGTCAGCAATTTTGAATAATGGGAATAATATTAAATTATTTTTGTCATTTAACTAAGTAACCCAAAATAGGTATGCCATTTAAAAATATGCACTTTTAAAAGTCTAAAATCATGACACGAAACAGATCATAATTATTTGAAATGTAACAAAACATTATATAACGGTACGAATTGAATATAATTCAAAATACAGAGCCATTTAGCTATGATCCAAACGTCGACCTCAGACTACCTACTAAAAAAATGTCTTCCTCTGATTCATGTAGGGTTTGAGTTTACTTTATCTACAAGAAGTATAACGTCACTAGTCTATCTAACTAATAATAAGAAGTATGTACAGTACTTGTAGTACATTAGGCAGGATGATAAACGCAGCGGCCTCGACCAACCGACACAGTGGCAGGGGTCAACGACCGCTATTTCGGTTATGAAACACATGGCACACACTGCTGAGTAATCTGTGGCGGGGTTGGTCTACAGTGGTAACACAATATTTTAGTATAAATGGAAATCATTTTTTTTAATTCTATGTCAATTGCGTATGAAACAAAAAAATGCATGAATAAGCCTGCATAGAGGAAAAACCTACCAATTCATAAGTTATAATATGATTACAAAATGTTGTAAGTAGGTATATTTACAAAATACAATTTACGTAGATGGAAAAAGAACCGATTTCGGCTTCATAACATTGTTGCGTTGATTATTCAATCAAAATAATTAATTCTGGGTAACCTAAGTTATGTCGAATATATACCTAATGATTGTCATACTTGACACTGGCTAAATACACTAATAATTAAAATTAAATAAAACCTTTCAAACAATACTGTTTAAAAATAAGTAATCAATTGACATCACATCTATGTTGTAAGTTGTAGTTATCCTATAAAAAATATACAAAATGTGTCCCATATAGCAGCAATGTACTCTCGGTTTAAGTGACCATCCTATTGGCCCACTTCTGGTTATGCGTGTTCACTCACTTCTGTCACACTTCCTCTAAACGAAAATTGTACACGATTTCGCCATTTTTTTATTTTCCTTGATGTACGAGTAAGCAAACTAAATCGCAAATATGAGTTGTAATTGCACATTTGTATATATGTATAGTTAATAGTAACATATTAGGTATCTCTAGTTATTTCAAGTAGTATTTTTTACTTATATAGGGGTTTGAAATAATTTTTTTTTATTATGTAATTATGGTTTATTTATATGATAATTTGTTAACATAATGATGTAAATAACAAATATTTAAGTTTGGGAATATCTATCAGGAATGGACATCATATATGTCAGCCTATACTAGTCTACGACTGCACATGGGCCTCTCGGACTGCTTGCCACAGTTGCCACTAAGCATGATCCTCTGCTACTCTCATCTAGCTCATGGTAGCCACCATGCGAAGATCACCGCTCCACCTAGTTAAAGGGACATCCCACGCAACGATTGTCGATCCGTAACAGGACAAGCACGGCGCTCGCCCGATGGTAAACGATGACGTCTCCCTATTACCCGGAGACAAACAAATCTTAAGTATCACATCCTCTGTTATTTCACTGGACATTGCAATACTAACCGAAAAACATTCCTATTTCATGGCTAAATTAACTGGCAATGTGGTGGTATCACCCCAGGCGAACTGGACAGAGAATTGATTCACTTAATTTAAAAGTAGCGTAGTAGTCAATAACCTTTTTTTTTAAATAAAGTTCTACTTGTTCTGTCTTAATGTATTACGAGCTTTTTAATTTAGCTAAGTATATTTATGGCTAAGTATATTTATTAATCAACAACCTCTGTTTTAAGATTGCAGGAAAACCCGTGGTTTCTTATATATTGAACCTATAAATCAAATGAATTGGTATGATAAACGCGAATGACGCGTTTTTCAGACGTACAAACGTTTATTTTATGTAAAAATATACGGCGACCCACCGCCTAGTCGTCAAGGAATGTAGCCTTGCCACTTGTAGGTAGTTTTAATTTGATAAAGCGGTTAATTTAAATTCGAATTTCGAAGCGTAGGTAGTAAACAACGAATGTGTTGCCAGTGTCACAAAGATCATAAAGTACCTAAATTAGAGATATCTAAGATCTCATATTGTAATAGTCATTTTGGTCGAATGTAGGCCGGCTATCACGTAAGTACGTTATATTGAAAATAATTCGTTGTTGCGTAAACCAGAACAGAATACAGCGGGTATGGGTACATAAATTCCTTTAAGTATAAAAGTAATTACTCACGACGATCGTAGCCAAGATAACTATAAAATACGCGCGTGCACGTTCTTTTAAATTAAAATTAAAGCATAAATATTTTTCGCGTCCAATAAACAACTACCCCGTTCAATTCCATATGAGTTTCTTGAACTCAAATTGGTTATCGGGAAACTTGTCTTCTTTTTCGAACAGATTTATTTTTGAAAAGAGAAAGCACCAAAATATCCAGTTCGTCGACACCCACTCTTCCGGGTTCTGTATATAGGTACGAATAAATAAATACGTTGCGTGAGACATCGATTCTTATCGTGTATTCGAGAGATTTATTCGGAGCTTTCGACTCGATTTATAGCTCGAAACCCGGTCGGATACTTAGCTCGGTAAATAATGCCGAACCGAATTAATGGTGTTCTTTATTTAAATAGATGACTAAATACCGTGGCGCACGGTATCTCCACTGAGCCTTGTTTATAATGGTCGGGTTACGTAATCTAAGCTTTTGCTTCCATTAGAGTTTTACCACTACCAACGGCTTCATAATCGTGAGTTATGGTTGGACGCAATAATCTGATTACAATAAAGCTGTAAATTAATGACTCTGCATAATTGATACATTTTTGATGCCCTCGTTTAGTGTTAAATTCTGACATTCCTCCTTCCTATCCTGACTATTCCTTCTGACAGCCAGGTTTTGTTGATTTTAGATTTTCCGTAAATTCAATCAAAAATTAAATACCCAACCTTTTGTAAATTATTTAGACTTTAAGAACCTGTTTAGTGTTTTTCGATAGAGCATAAACAATTGTGCCTTTAGCTGTAGATAGTCTTAATTAAAAGTAAGTATAGTACTTCATTAATGTGTTTAATACGTTGTGCGTTTCTTTTCCAAGACGATAATTACTATTTATTGCATACTAAAATACATTAGTTATCATTAAAACTTGTCTGTATAATAATGCAACTTGCGGCAAATTTATAGTCTCTAAACATGAAATTATTATTTATATGCTACTCTGGTCATAAATATGTGGACTATTTATCAATAATATTGACCACCCAGAAATATAATATTTTTCTGTTTAAAAGCTAACATGACATTTCGTCATAAATTTAATGAGCAATGTAGAATTTACGAAATTATGTATTGCTATTTTTATCACTTATGCTGCGCGAAAATCAACAATTTTTTGTTTATTATTTAACTGCTGCATTCATCGTTAATTAGTTACCTGGCTTAAGCAGTCTTCTGCACTAAAATGCAAAATCTGTGCCAACGCACTAACTTGATAAAAGTGTTGGTATTTTATTTTCAGCAGCAAATAAACTCTAAGAATGTTGATTAACAAAACCAAAATAAACACAATTAAATTAAGTGACTATATGTCTCGACAGATATTTTAAACGTTATACACAGTATTCTGAAAACCTTGGTAGTGGTAAGACTTTAAACGTACACTGCAGTGCACAAGCTACGCACGAAGACTTGGTTTTTAACCGACTTCACAAAAAAGGAGGAGGTTCTCAATTCGTCTGTATGTTTTTTTTTATCCTCAAAACCAAAAGATTTGACTTGTTATTTTTTGTTATAAGTTTGACGTGAATATGTCGCAGGTATATAGCTTAATAAGCCGTTCACTCAACAGCCTAGCCTCTTTAGTAAACAGCGCCGTTCAACTAAATTCCTGAATTATATCTAGCCATTTTATCAAACAGCTAGGCAAATGAGTTTAGATCGATGACGATATACATATTTCGTAGCCGAGTCGGAGGCGTCGCTTTAACCTCGCAGCAGATGCTGTACCATTCCATGGACTAAGTTTGCTATGCAATGCGCTGATATACGTAGCCGTAGCTGTAGTGGCCCTTTATTTTTACATCTTCCTTTAATATGCTCTACAGTGTTTATATTTTTGGTCTTAAAAATATTTGATTATAGATACTCGGTCTTTTCTATATTTTTCGTAAAATCTACATTGAGACCTTTTCGTAAACGTAATCAATATACAAAATAACCTATTCATATCAGTTGAAGGCCTTACATAGAAATAAGCTAAGTTCTTTATCCGACACATTCAATACATTTATCTATAGTTTAACCTTAGTAGAAGCATGATAATGTTCACTCTTTCGGCAGGCAACGAAGTCAATGTCAAAACATCTTATACAGTGCGTACAATTAATGGACGTCGAATGTATACAGCCTTGAACGGCACTTTATTTCAGAGATATGTATGGTTATACAAGGTGTTTTGAATGTTAAGGTTATCTAAACTAAGAGGAGATCAGTTTTGTATCATGTGAGTAACAGTTTTGAGTAATCGTTCTATCTATATTATACTATGAAGATAGACGGTTTAGATTTTTGGAAGTTGTATGCTGCAATTAAAAAAATTAAAGCAACTGCTTTTATTGAATTGTATATTATACGTCAAATCTATAATTATTGATTTAAGATTCTAATAGATAAATCAGTTTCTTTGTTTGTTTATAATATAAAAACAATATCACGATTTTATTTAGCTAATGAAAATAAATAAATTAAACTACTAGATACTTGTAATTTATCCTACTGGTAGCTCTTTCTAATTGTGAGTAGGAGAATCGGTAAATGAGAAGTATAGTTTGCAATTGAGTAATACTCATAGATATCGCTGATTATATTTGAAATTCGAGTATTCTTTAAATTATTCAACAGTATTTCTGAACCGTATTATAGTATTAACAATAAAAATTCATACATTTTATATACATATTTCATACAGCCTGTATACAACGTGCTAAGGTAACAGTCAACACTTTGTCGGGCACAGAGGTTGTTTGTGGCCAGAGATATTGCATATGACGCACGAATATACATATCTCCGAAATATATGAACAGTTGGGAAATATATTTCACAAAAATGATTGAAATATACCGTTAGTCATATGTTTTTTTTATTATTATTTTCTTAGGTACATTTTTCGGGTTCCGTACCTCAAAAGGTAAAAAAGGAACCCTTATAAGATCACTTTCTTGTCCGTCCGTCCATCTGTTTGTCTGTCCGTGTGTCACCACCGATTTTCTCAGGAACGGGGGTGGACCTAGAAAGTTGAAATATATACCAGATACTGAAATTTATAGTCCCTATTAGGTGTATAAAAGTCCTGAGTCAACACGACAAAAAGATTTGTTGGCTATATATTTTTATCGTGTACACCTAATAGGCTATACATTTCAGTATCTGGTATAAATTTAGTATTATATAATTTTTTTTTAATTTACTTAGATTTTCGTGAAAACTTGTAAGTACCAAAATGTATCTTAATTATCAACTTTTTTATTTTTCGGAATTGTTCCTTTACTTGTGCTGTAAGACCTTGCTATAAACCAAAATTGACAATTCTAGGTAAACCGAAAGTACCCTACAGGTTTTGGGTCGAAAACCAATAGGGTATTTCCCGTTGACCTAGAATAATGAAATTTGGCAAGAAGCAAGGTCTTACAGCACGAATAAAGGAAAAATTCCAAAAAATAAAAAAGTTGAAAATTAATGGGTGTCCCATACATACATAGTTGACGCCAATTAAGATAGGTCTCTGAGTTATATGAGCGCTCATACAATTTAGAGGTCTAGCTTAATTGGTAACTACGAACTACCAACGGTACCAACGTTGGTAGTCCGGAAGCCTCGGTTGGCGAGTCCAACTCGACTTGGCCGGTTTTATTTCATGAAGATGTTTCATTTAGTGTTTTGAGTGCGGGCACATTAGACAAAAAATATTGAAGGCACACTGCGTGCGTAGAACATTCATAGAGATAAAAATCTATATTTGACTACTCGTAATCTGTATGAATACAAATTCTATACTAAGTTCCTTTTATCTATGTACAACCGAAAAGGCTGCAAATTTTCTAAGCATGATAATGATAACATCTTTACTTTACGTCATAAAGGACAAACACGTTACACGATATAAAAGCTTTTGCCTAGAAGATAAACTTTACTTGTTTACTCACAATTTGAAAACCCACAGTTTGATATATCAAGAACATATCAAGAAACATAGACTTGAGATGTAACTTTTGTTGTCAGTACATATGATAAATGCGGCAGTAAAGCACTAAATTGTGAAGTTAGAGATGAGAATTAGAGCATGGAAAGTTATAGACAGAATTAAAAAGTCGAGAGGACCTGACGTCGAGATCTATTTTATAAGGGCTATTTAACATCTCAGATTCAAGTGATTAAATCACAAACTTTACGAGTTTTCGATCTGGTCACACTCGGTCGGACCATTTTTTATCTGGGAAAATTATATCCAGGAAATAGGAAAATTCGGGTCCGGACGCCAAAAGGGCAAGAGGCCAGCAATAAATTATCCTGACTGAATTTATTAAGCAGGAAAACCATTTTTTTTCCAAAAATAATGGAGGGAAATAAAAGTAGCTATGATTTACGTTCTCGAAAAGCTATTTACGTAAAACTTAGTTACGTGACCGTAGATTTCGTTCAGATAGGGAATAACTTTGAGCACACGCGCGTTATGCTCAAACCTGAGCATATTTATAGGAATGGGTATCACGATACTGCTTATGTGGAAACGAAACGGTACGTAAACTTTCGCGATTTATGTTTTATTAAATAATAACCAGGGTCAGATAATCTGAACGCATACCCGGCCTAATGGTATGCGGTTACCATAGAACACGCCGAAAAGTCTTTTTCTCTGATCTGTGGCGGTTATCGTCATTTATAAATACGTGCAACACTGGGCAAAGATACGAGTAACTATACTAGATATGACCAAGGCATACGAGTAGCTGATAAATATCAACGTTGTAGGCTAATTGATTTGTCGCTAGCCCTTTCAGACTCTTGAACTTTCTCCTAGTAGAACCCTAAATATCTTAGGTTAGTCACTACACGACGGAAAAGCGACTAGAAAGAAACTTGTTCCAGCTTTGCTTGTTCCACTTGTAATACTTTGCTGCACTTTCGTAGGTACTCCTTTATTCAATGCTAAATATACCAAAATCATTATGATATTTAAGCCTTAGGGCTTAAACTACTCACCACTACACACTTTCTACGGGTGGTAGGAGCATAATATATATATGTTCCGCCGGACTAGTGTATCTGGATGTTCGATTATAAAATGGGGATGGCGGAATCAAATCATGCAGTTCCTTGCACAC
This sequence comes from Cabera pusaria, assembly GCA_954871355.1. Classification (NCBI taxonomy): domain Eukaryota; kingdom Metazoa; phylum Arthropoda; class Insecta; order Lepidoptera; family Geometridae; genus Cabera; species Cabera pusaria. The sequence continues at coordinate 11,012,494 of OX940895.1, read as the reverse complement.
TCTCCGAAATGTTTCCGATAAAAAACCGATAAGCAAGTGACTTTGCGGCGATGTGCGAGACTCTGGAGTCTTTTGCTTACTAGTAGGTCGTCGCTGATGACTTTCGTGACTCTCCTCTCAATAGCTTCCAGTGTCTCCAGCTGGTATTTGGTAGAACCATCCCAAAAGTGAGAACAGTACTCCATACACGACAGACGGACAGACAGACAGACTGACAGACGGACAACAAAGGGTTATTTTTCCTTTTAAGGTACGGAACCCTAAAAACCTTCTGAAACGAGAATTTAACAACTTTGACTGACTGTTAATTATAGGTCCACATCACGAAGAGGGAATATCTTCAGGCTAACCAGTCCTTAAAACAGTACCTAATGTATACAGCAGAAAGGTTTTCTAAAGCTTACAAACTGTTTTATATTGAAATCTTCCAATGCAAAAATAGGAGAGTAAGTAAATACAGATAATGTAAGTTCAGTACAGATTCGGCGCTACACAGAAAATCACTTACCCCTTGCAGTGGGGCCCATAGCACATCAATGCTTATGTCCACAAAGGAAAAAGTAGCCCTTATAGTCTTATAGCTAAGGTTTAAAAGAATGATATGGTTAACATGTAGAGTACGATTTATTTATTTTGTTCATTACACTCGAGGCGGGGGATCTCTGCGAGAGACGAATTTTGGGATAATGGGTAAGCGTGATTATGAGGATAAGGATAGGCTTAAAAAGGCTTAGCGGGGAGAAACCATAAGGTTCATAATTGACACAAAAAATTATCATAGCCTGATATAGAAACACAGCTTCGTAATTTATGTCAAAGATACGATAAAACAATTAATTACCTTTGTCTACAAAAATCTTTCCAAAATCTAGAATTCTCTGTTCTCATTTCATAAAATCATTCGTACAGTTTAATTAACTTTGCCATTAATCAATATTCCCACAAAAAATCAATGCGTGATTAATTGATTTCACGAAACATTAGACAACAAAAACGTGAGAAACATTTGGATTCAAATCGATTTGTTGTTAAAATCGAATCGTCGCATCGATATAAAACAAATCGTTATAAGAGAAATTCCCATTTGCCACAGTCTAATAAAATGTTAGATTTTTTGTTGTAGAAGACGGAGATAATTAAGTGTTGATTGTGTAAAGTTGTTAGTCTGTGATGTAGAACGAATTGTTGGAAGGCCGAGTCGGTAGTTCTTAAAATTGTGGTTTTAAAGCGTTAGGTGAGATTTGGCGTGTAATTGAATAATAGGATACGGAACACCAGCGGCTCTCAAGTCTAGATCAGCCAATTATCTGTAATCAACAATTTGTTACAGAGAGATTGACCTGTAGTTTGTAAATTGCATCGACCACAGGATAGGATGTTAGCAAATTGTGCAGATCGTTAGAGGTGCAATGAAAACTTTCAAATTAAAGCAATTTGCAGCAGTTTGTGCTAAAATATATTTTATATTGTTTTAGTATCTAGGAAGTAAAAGTAAAGTCACGTTTTGTAAATTAAATACCTATTTGAATTTAGCTAAAAGTAAGCTTTAAAGAAAGTCGTCTGTCTAGGTCAGATCTTGACTAAGTTTCGATTCCTATCCCATTCCATATAAATCTTATTTGTAAATATCTTACAAACCGCTATTGTTCAAAGTCATACACAGTCATTCATTAATGTATTGTTTAATGTAAATACTTGAGATAAGTATATGCATTTGAGAGTGTATGTGGGTATTTACAGAAGGTATTCATGCATTATGTTTCAATACAAAAATTGTAAAGTATGAGCAACCGGGCAGTTCTAATAATTAAAGGTACCTATCTACAAACAATATAATAACATTTAATTTTATCAAATATAATGAGTGATAGGACTTTAAAGAGCTAACGATACATAAGTTCATTACAATTCTAAATTAAAATGTTTCTTATTATAAATCCATAAAGCAAGAAGTTCAGATAAAATTACTTACAACTACAAACTACATAAAAATAAGAGTTTTCCATCGATAATGCGTGAAACACTACAACACTAATCCTTTACGTGCACTTAACCAGTTCCTACTTTAAAAGATACACTTCCAAGGAATTTGTTAGCAAAGACATCTCTTTTACGATAATGTTCGATTTTCTATTAAACTTGAAAGCGTTCGCCCCACATTCTTATCTCGAATGTTCTACGACATATTTTTCCAAAGTTTCCCGGAGTGAGCTTTCAGGCGGGCGCGTATAAAGCTCTATTCACACATGGCGGGAGATAAGGTAGCTTTCACACCATTAAGCCGCTCGGTGGAGCCCGGGGCTTTTCCAGATTAGATTATACAGTCGATTTATGACGTCATTAAAGCTTTGATAATTACTCGGGACAGGCTGCGTAGGCGAGACGAGGGGGGGTGAAAACTGGAGGGCTCGAGGGGGGTGCTTGTACTGTTTGATTGGATTCCTGGTACAGCGAGGGTTAAAGGATTAAAGTTATGGAGATTAGTTCGCCGCCCCGCGGGCCGTTCCGTTTATGTTAAAAGGTCTATAGAGATATGTTCCGATAAGAGATTGCTATTGCGGATTGTGATGCCGAAGCAGGTTTTAATTTCAAGTGTCGGTTGATTGGTTATTGTGGCGAGTTTGCTTACGGAATCGGATTTTCAAGTGTGATAAATACAAATATCGTTTTATCGATATGGAGCTGTTTTGCATATCTAATACCTATATAATTTGACACACACTTTACATAACTTATTATGCTGATAGTTACATTTAAGTAATACTTTGTGTTATCTAAAACAACATATGCGTTATTCGATATATTGTTTATTTACGCACTTAGTTGTAGCTAGTTTTTGTATTTTGTTAGTAGATAAGACTGAACCTTTACGGCAATAAACTGTGTCGTTACCTCTTTAACATGTTGCCCAGTTTCATACCATCATAACACAGTTCATACTCGTATTAAGCCTAAGTGGTACGTTAAATTAACACCTAATTAAGCTTTACATAGCCACCCATAAGCTCATTAGTATAACCCATGCAAGTCCATATAGTTGAAAGGTACTTAATATTATGCGAATACTTAAAAGGTTACTAAAAAATCGTTTGTTTTTGTATGCGTAGTTTACTTTAGCTACTTCTTAAGGAACTCAATTGTACGTACCACTTGATGATTTTGCATGATGTTATGTTAGTAAAGAAAAGCCGAAATAGTAACTCCAAATCAAGATCGAGTCATGGACATTGAGGAAGTACCATAGTACATAATTTATATTGATGGTCTTGGTCTTGGAAGATACATGTAAACATGCGTTGAATATAAGACCAAGATTCACTCAGAACAGGTAACTGTAACTGACAAGATACATTTTGTGAATTAATTATAGTAATATTATAATTGTAAGACATTTCTCGTAAACTTCCTACTTACTGCATGGAATCCAGATAAAGCAAGCATCGCATGAAAATTTAACAATTAAGTTTATATCTTTGCATTGCCAAATTGCAATATTAAACGCGTAACTCATCATTTAACTAGAAGAATCACCACTGTTACACGGACTAGTTAGGTACGGCAACTATAAAAGCATGGACAAAATAGATATGTCTTATTTGAGGTCTTGTTCAATATAAATAAAAGTAAACATCTAGTATCATGTTCATTCAAGCCTCATGTGAACGATTATTTGATAAAAGTGTTCAATATTTCACAAAGGTGCACAGTGCAGTAAGTTATACGATTCAAAACACGCAATGTTCATTAATTGATGGGACTCCGGTAGCGATTGTATGCTTCGTTTACTGCAATTTATGTGAGGAATTCTTAAAGAGTCATGATGTTGACTCTTTCATTTTACATGCAAAGTAACTCACTTACTACTAGCGTAGTTAGAATAGTAAAGCTGGCAGCATTATAGATATATTAAGAGTTAAAATAAAACCGGTCAAGCCGAGTTGGATTCGCCCATGGAGGATTCTTTACCAACTTCCTAAACTAGGTTAAAGGACAAATTTAACTTTGCAGTTCGATCCATAGAAAATGTACTGCACCAACCGCAAATAATAAGTTTGTAATAGTAAATTCACTTTTTATGTTATTAAACTACATATTTACAGTTTTCAGATTTAATCCTATATAAGTGGTTCAAGGTCTTGCTTCTTTCCAAACTTCATGACTCTAGGTCAACGGTAAGTGTCGGGAACGGGATAGATTTTGATTCCCTTGTGAAGTCGAAATATATCCGAAAATATGCGACATGAACGGTCATATCTTTTGATCGCGTTGACTTACAGGTTTGATTTTTTTCACAGCCGAAAGATACCGTAGACACACGTATTTATTATATTTTATGTTGATATCTCTACGCATTCCGGAGATAAAGGGTATACACGGACGGAGAGACAGACGGACAACAAAGTGATCCTATAAGGTACCTTTTTTCCTTTTGAGGTACACAACCCTAATTACCAAGAGTGTTCCTTTATACCTATAATAAGAATAAATTAATCTGAATATGAATGTAAGAATAAAGTTATTTTTAGCTTATTAGTTATTATAAGTAAAAGAAGACTTATGAGTATTTTTTAACGGACGAAAAAAAACGGAGGAGTTTATCAAGTCGACGCGTATATATATATTTTTTTTTTTTAATGTATGAACACGCATAACTTTTTGGGGGGTGCCTAAGTTTGTATGGAGAAACAAGATTAGATAGTCCTTTATATTTGAATTTTAACACAAGTACTTAAGTAAGTAAATACGTGTTTCAGGCTCTTTCGAAATTGCACCCCTAAAAGGGTGAAGTGGGGTAACAAAGTCTGAAATCAATATTGTTTAGGATTGCGCTGAAATTTGGCATGCAGATAGTTATTTTGACTTAGGTATCCGCAAAGAATGAATTTTTCAAAATTCACTCTTCAAGGGGATGAAGCGGGGGTTCAAAGATTGGAAAGTCATTTTATTCAACATTTCACACAAGTACTTTTCTGTAAATAAATAAGTAAATACGAGTTACAGACTTTTTCAAAATGCCACTCTAAGAGGGTAAAACTGGGGTAACGAAGTCTAAAAATCAATATTGTTTCGGATTGCGCTGAAATTTAGAATGCAGATAGTTATTATGACGTAGGTATCCGCTCAGAGAGGATTTTCAAAAAATTCCTCCCGGATACGGAACGGGGATTCAAAGTTTGTATGGCGAAATAAGATGAGATAAAGTACGTGTTGTAGGATTTTTTGAAATGGGGTAGGTAACAAAGTCTGAAAATTTGGGTTTTCGGTTTTTATAAATATGAATCCCAAATTGCCTTAGTCACGCGATTACATGAAAACGGGTGAACCGATTTGGTTAATTCAATACAATACAATACAATACAAAAACTCTTTATTGACACCAATATATAAACAATAAATAAAAAACAAAATTGGCATAACTTAAATTAGACGTACAATGGGTGGTCTTATCGCTAAGAGCGATCTCTTCCAGACAACCTTTGGATGGATATGAAACCTATGATAAGCATTGACGGTGGCATGATATATATATCAGGTACATAAACTTACTTAGATCTACAGATATTCAATACATACATTTTATATATATACATACATATACATGCATAAACCATACATATTATACAAGAATTAAACTAAATAAAACGTTGCGAATGTAGACAAATGTCATAATTAATATTAATCAATTGACAGGTAATGCTTTTCCACTTGAGCCTTGAAACAGAACAGTGATTGAGCACTTCTTATATCCACTGGTTAATTGTTCCAGAAGCGTACAGCTTGCACAGTGAAAGATGCATCATAAAAGTTGGTACTGTGTGCTGGAGTGCTCAGAACCAAGTTTTCGGACCACCTAAGAGAAAGGGTATTCGTGGAAGAGAGAAACTCGAAGCGTTCTTTTAAATATAACGGAGTGGAGGGATTAAACAAGATGGTATAAAGAAGAGAAAGGATATGAGCATTCCGGCGAAGGCGGATAGGCAGCCATTTGAGCTTTGAGCGGAACTCAGAAACATGGTCAAATTTTCGTAGACCGAAAATGAAACGGATGCAAAAATTTTGCAGCCGCTCAAGCTTATTTAATTGGTCTTGCCTAAGGTCTAGATAGCTAGCGTCAGCGTAGTCAAGTATAAGAAGAAGAAGAAATTGAGCGAGCGCAGCTTTAGTCGCAGTTGGCAAAAAGTTTCACAATCTTCTGAGTGAAGCTGCAGATGCGAATAACTTTTGACTTACCGACTGTATTTGTGGGTCCCAGGTAAAATTTCTATCAAATATGACTCCAAGATTTCTGACTTGCTTACTAAAAGGAATATCAACACTGTTAAAAACTACATGGGGAAGATTTGTAAAGTCCACTTTTGAGATAAGTCTAGAACTACCAAGAATGATCGCTTGCGTTTTGGTGGGATTAACAGTTAACCCATATGACTTGCTCCAATTTGCTATTAGGCAAAGGTCATCGTTGGTAATTTCAACCGCTTCATCTAAGTATTCTACGGATGCTTGAGTGTAAATTTGGAGGTCGTCTGCATAGAGGTGATACGAGGAAGAGAGAGAAGAAGATATAGAATTAATGAAGATAGCGAACAGAAGAGGAGAAAGCACGCCGCCCTGAGGGACTCCAGCACTCGTGTCACACCAAGAAAAAAATAAATCTTCAATGCGGACACGCTGCCGGCGCCCATACAGGTAGCTACGAAACCATTGAATTACCGATGGAGATATGTTAAGAGAGCACAGTAATGATAGGAGGATGTCGAAGTCCGTCGAAGAACCGTGTTGAAAGCATTGCTGAAATCTAACAAGGATAGGATGGTGAGTTTACTGTTTTCCATACCTAGCCTTATGTCATCTGTGACTTTAACAAGTGCAGATACTGTGCTATAGCCGGGACGGAAACCAGACTGGAAAGGATTGAGGAGATTGTTACGCTTGAGAAATATGTTGAGTTGGTTGTAAGCTAACCGTTCCAGGACTTTGGACAACAGAGGGAGAATGGAAATGGGACGATATTCCGAAAAAGATTTGGGGTTGGATTTCTTGGGAAGAGGGATAACATGGGCTTCCTTCCAGCAGGAAGGCACGACACCCTCCGAAACAGAACTGTTCAACATATGGCATAAAATAGGTAATATTTCATCCAATATTGGAACAATCATGTTTCGGCTGATGCCGTCCCCTCCTATGGCGTTAGAGGATATGGAAAGGATGCTCTTTTTAACATCACATGCGGTAAATTCATTTAGAACGAAAGATGAGTAATCAGGAGTAGGAAGTGATGACAGATAATTAATCGTAGACATTTTGTCAATCGCATCAATTTTTGAAGACGAAGAAAAGTATAGGTTTAAGGCATTTATATCTAAATTATTAGGCGAAGTATTTTGTTCTTGTTTACCAACTCCCAAAGACCGAAGAAATCTCCAAACTTTGGCAGGGTCCTCATTCTCAACAGAACTATGGATATGGCGGCGTTGTGCGTCTCGACACTCTCTATTACAGCGATTCCTAACTAGCAAGTATTTATTTTTGTTGTGATTATTAGTGTTGGACTTGTATTTCGACTTGGCAACTGCCTTTTTGTGCATGAGCTCTCTAATGACATCAGTTAACCACGGTGATGGAAGCTGTTTAATTTTGACAGGCCGTAGCGGAGCATGATCATCGTATAGTCTAATAAGCAAGGAATTAAACAAAGATACTTTGATATGAATATTATCAGCGTTGAACACAGGGGTCCAGTCAATGTTGAAAGCGTCTTTACAGAGTTTTTCAATGTCCATCGAACCAAAACTGCGCTGAAGTATGACTTTGGGCTTAAGTTTAGGAGGTCTGATCTTATACGACAAGAATATAAGGTCATGATAGGAGAAGGAGTCAGCCGTACATTGTCCATGCTTAGCGACGTGTTGAGGAGAAGAAACAAGGATAAGATCAAGAAGAGAAGGAGAACAGTGAGGAAAGTAATGAGTAGGATTGAGTTGTAAAATGTGCATGTTGTAGGAGCTAACCGTGTTTTCGAGAGATGTGGAGCGGCTATCTTTTTTAAAAATACACGTGTTGAAGTCTCCCATAATTATGGTATGAGGATAGGATGGAGTAAAATCTCCTAACAGCTTATCAAAAGATTGGAAATAATTCACTCGAAGATAAGGACTATAGTAAACTCCAAGGAGTACCTTAGTATGGGACAAAACAACTTCAATGAGTAGATGTTCTCCGGCATTAACTGGAGTGACATACTCAGGATCGAGTAAGGCAGATGAGAGCGCAGATAAATTGCCACGCCACCACCAGTACTGCCGGTTCTATCATTGCGTAATAAGGAAAAGCCAGAGTAAGCAGTAGAAGGGAGACAGGGTTTAAGCCAAGATTCAGACACAAGCATAGCATGAATGTTACTGTTAGAGAATGACGCCAGCATATCAGGATAGTGTGCCGGAATACTCTGGGCGTTAAAATGGACAACATTAAAATTCTTAGGTACATCCAAAAACTGATTTGACAACGTTTCACTCAAGGTAGGGATGCTAGCAAAGCTATCATCGCTCAGCTCATCATCAGATGAACAAGAAAGAAACGATTCACTGTCAGAATTATCAAGTCGTTGCAACATTAAAATATAATATAAATTATACAGATATAAATATAAATTAAATACTAATACGATATATTTACCTTAAAAAATAATATTAGATAGCTATAAACTATCCAAATAATTACTAAGAGCATACTCCATCTGCCAACTGTTGGAAAGAGGTAGCAATTACGAGTACATCTATTAGTTACTATATATTTAATTATTCCAACCATATTAGGTATCCTGTAAGCGAAAAGTATAAAATAAAACGCTCCTCTTAGCTCGCCTTACTAAGTTAACAACATAATATCATTTTATTGAGAAGTAAAATACTGATATGAGATGCTTACCTACCTACGTCTGCAATAACAATAATTGAAGTGGGTTGGAACATTAAGGTACAATAAATTAAACAAAATACATTTTAAAAGTAAATAAGAGTAAGTTATTAAAGCTTTCGCAACTATCTACATGATAATATTAATTAAATTCGTTTTACTAAAAATAATTAAAATATTCCAACCACATTAATTATAGGCAATACTTTTTTCTTTTAAATGTGTCAAAATTACCTACTTATTCACTACGGATCCACCAGTCTATCCTCCGTGTTACTCACACTCCACAATTACATTGAGAAAAAATAATAATAATAATTAAATGGGTACTGGCTAAATACAGTAAATGAGCGAAACGTACAAAAATAAAAGACAAGAAACTGACATTAATGTCAAATATTTAACTATCAAAGTCAAATATCTAGCTATCAACAATAGTAATCTGTGATCAACATTCAACAACTGCAATAAAAAATAATGTAGATTGAAATATTTGCTGTTTACGGTACTTTTAGAAAGAAAGAAAAACCCTAAATGAGGGTTTATCATCACACTAATAAAACTTACGAAAGCTTTCGTACTACCTACATGTTAACTACGCAAGAAAAATGAAGTCACACCTGAGCAGAGTTACAAAAAAAAAATTGATTACTTTTTGGCTGCTGTACGCCGGGTTCTCGATGCAGTGCGACTTGTCGTTGCAGCCGGAGCTTTTGATGACAAGGGCACATTTTGAGCCTCCGCCTCTTTGATATTAATGCTAATTCTTTGCTAATTCTTTGCTAATTCTTTGCTAATTCTTATTTGATGTATTTAATGATAGAATCGTTTTTACAAAAGAAAAGTTTTAAGTATACATAATAACTTTTTAACGCGGGCGAAGCTGCGGAGCACTTCTAGTTTAAGATATAATTTAAGATTTAATGGGTATAAGGCAGCTTAATTCGTCTAAGGCTGGCGATTTAATATGAAAGCATTATTTATTCTAACTCCCATTGACTCAGTTCTAGTTTGGTTAATAGCCGTTCTAAACCTTCTTATTACGGCTTAACCCTAATATTTATAACACACCATAACTAAAAAATACTAAAATACCTTTATTATACTACAGGAAAGAATGATTAACCACCTTAATACTAAAATTGCATATAAATAATCAAAATTTGCCAGCAACCCCTCAGCAGGTAGTAAAACGGTTGTATGAAGTAAATTTAGCAATTTACACTTATACAAGTAATTCGACGGTTGCGAAGACCATCTTACCTTCATTAGGGATGTCACACAAAATACAGTCATAATGATAAAGCTTATGAAATGTAGGGCGACCGCGCCCTAAGTTTAAAGGGGTGTTCCTTGCACCTTTCATACGTTTTGGGGGCCAATATTATATAAAACAAACGCAGGTGCGCTATTAAGTTTACTCAATTTTGATCGTGGTAATAGAAGCTTAGATGTATTTGTAGACAGATACGGTATTAATAAAAAAAGGACTTCAAATTATAACTAGTCCGTGGAGCCCTAGTTATGCGGTCTCCATGCGGATCTCCTACCTGACTGACTGACTAACTGACTGACTGACTGACTGACTGACTGACTGACTGACTGACTGACAGACAACGCACAGCCTAAACCGCTGATCGTAGAGACTTGAAAGGCACGGGGTAGGCAGAGACTACTTCTTTCCACATGCTACGATCCTGACATACCTCCTTCGCTTCTTCCACTTTCATGAGCGTATTCATACATGCTCGCCGGTTATAGGTACTTTTTACTTGGCCTTCTTTTAAAACGTCTCCGATGTGGTCGTGATACGTTCGCCTAGGTCGGCCTCTACCAACTGGCCCATTCACACACGTCTCATAAATCTGTTTCGTCAGTCTTTCTTCATCCATCCTCTCTAGATGTCCAAACCATCTGAGCATCCCTTTCTCTATCTTTGTCACTACATCTTCTACCACACCACAACATTCCCTTATCACGCTGTTCTCCAACTTATCCATCAGAGTCACTCCGATCATACTTCTCAAACTTCTCATTTCTACAGCATTAATTTTACTTTCATGTTTCTTCTGCCATACCCAGCATTCACTACTATACATGAGTGTGGGAACCAACACTCCCCTATGTACAGCCAGTCGTGCTTTTTTAGACACGTTCTGACTTCTTATAAAGTTATGTAGTGCCCCACTCACTTGGTTTCCAGCCAAAACTCTTCGCTCAATATCACTTTCATACTTACCATCTCTCGTAAACTTAGAACCCAGGTACACAAACTCTTTCACTTGTTCCACTCTTTCTCCTTCAATCGTCACATAACAATCAGTCATTCTTTCTTCTCTTTCAAAAACCATTACTTTGGTCTTGCTTACATTCACTTTCATCCCTTTGATTTTTAAGGCGTCATGCAGAATATTAACCATTCTTTGCAACTCCTCCTCCGATGATTCTAATATCACCTGATCATCAGCGTATAGGAGGCATTTGATGGTTAAATCATTCATTCTTAATCCGTACACACTTTCTTTCAGATCTGTCAAGCAATTGTCTATGAATAGGTTGAACAGCACTGGCGATGCTACACATCCCTGTCTAACACCTTTTTCGATGTTAAACCAGTCTGTGTACGCTCCGTTTATTCTGACACAAGCACTGGAACCCTCGTAGAGTGATTTCAGTGCTCGTATCAAACTGCCGCCCACCCCATACATAGACCATGTTGACCACAATTCATTCCTCACCACTCTGTCATAGAGCTTTTCCAAGTCTACGAATGCGCAATAGACCTTTTGGTGTTTCGCCAAACATTTTTCGGCTATGCTTCGTAAAGAAAAGACCTGATTCATGCATCCCATTCTTCTCCTGAAACCCGCTTGTATATCCCACATTTTCTTATCAGTTTCATTCGTCACTCTTGTTACTGATACCTTTGCATACAATTTTCCGACAACGCTGAGTAAGCTGTCAGTAAGCAAATGTCCAGCTGACGCGGCGTACCTTGCCTACCCAGGCTATGTTCTAGAGCATAACTTTAGGGCGAGGGCGGGAGTTTGTATGTATGCTCGCGATGACATTTGTTATCGGCGTCTCCGCAACCTTGAAGATCCTCAACTTTCCGTCATGTGGATTTTGGTGGACACTGGCATAGAGAAAATTCTTTATGCTAGTGTCTACCGTTCGCACAGCGGAGACGAAGAGACAAACAGGCTCACAAACCACCTCAGTGAGGCGGCTGATGTGGCCCAACAGAGGTATCCTTCTGCTCAATTAGTGCTTCTGGGGGATTTCAACGCCCATCATCAAGACTGGCTATACCCATACCAGAACACAGACCACGCTGGTCGAGAGATGCGAAAGCTTGCTTTAACGCTAGACCTCACTCAGTTGGTCCAGGGAGCAACAAGGATACCGGACGTTGATGGCCATACAGCCAATTGCTTGGACCTTCTGCTGACAACAGAACCAGACCGCTACTCGGTGTCGGTTTCATCACCCTTAGGTAGCTCCGACCACTGTCTGGTGAAGTCTGTATCCGTCTACTCCCCGCCCGATCCCAGCCAAAAAGGCACCCGGCGGGTGTGGCGATACAGGTCAGCAGATTGGGATGAGATGCGTTGTTTTTTCGCGTCTTACCCTTGGCGGCAGGTATGTTTTTCTTCGAGCGATCCCTCAGCTTGCGCGGATGCTGTGACAGAAGTGTTACGTCAGGGTATGGAATATTTCATACCATTTTCTGACGTTCCGGTGTCAAGCAAAGCTCGTCCATGGTTTAATGCCAAATGTAGAGATGCAGAAGCATCAAAACATGAAGCTTACTTAGCCTGGGCTGATGCTCGAACCCGCAAGACTAGAGATGTACGCGAAAAGAAGAAAGCCTTTAACTTAGCCGCCAAGTCCTGCAAAAAGGCTCTCAAGAAGGCTCGCTTCGATCACATACGCCGAACAGGGAACAAACTTGCTTCTTACCCCTCGGGTAGCAAAGCGTTCTGGTCCCTGGCGAAGTCGATCAAAGAGAACTTCTGCCGTCCCTCACTGCCTCCACTACTGAAACCCGATGGATCACTAGCACACTCGGCTGAAGAGAAAGCGAATTTATTTGCTACTCTGTTTGCGGAGTCTTCACGTTTAGATGCTGGCAATGCTGTACCTTCTAGTCTGCCGACTTGCGGGACGTTTATGTCGGAAATCCGCATTCGTCAAACTGAAGTACGCAAAGCGTTGCGCAATCTAGACGTGAACAAAGCTAGTGGTCCAGACGGTATACCAGCTGTAGTCTTGAGGACGTGTGCGCCTGAGTTGGCTCCTATTTTGACACGCCTCTTTCGCTTGTCTATGACGACTGGTCAAGTGCCTAAGTCCTGGAAGCAAGCAAACGTGCAACCCGTGCCGAAAAAGGGTAGTCGTGCAGACCCTGTCAATTACAGGCCTATCTCAGTCACTTCCATACTCTGTAAGACTATGGAACGTGTACTGAACCACAGGCTCCTGGCATACCTAGAAGTGAACGATCTCCTCAGTGACCGACAATACGGGTTTCGCCGAAACCGGTCTACTGGGGATCTTCTAGCGTATGCCACGCACATCTGGAGCGAAGCCATCGAGAACCACGGCGAGGCGCTGGCCGTCTCTCTTGACATCTCGAAGGCTTTCGACAGGGTTTGGCACGATAGCCTTATTAGCAAGCTTCCTTCATACGGCCTGCCCACTGGTTTATGTGTTTGGATAGCAGATTTCTTAAGGGATCGGTCGATTCGAGTGGTCATCGATGGCTGTTCTTCCGACCAATTGGCCATAAATGCCGGAGTCCCTCAAGGATCAGTACTCTCTGCAACACTTTTTCTGCTGCATATTAATGACCTGCTTAAACCCGGTATCTTTGGGTACGCAGATGACAGCACTGTTGTAGAGAGTTATACATCCAACGCACGAACCAGTGCATTACAAATCCAGTCTCATAGAGAAGCGATGGTCGAACGCTTGAACTTTTCTTTGAAGGCAGTCTCTGATTGGGGCGATGCCAATCTGGTCAAGTTCAATGCTGCGAAAACCCAGGCGTGTCTTTTCTCCGCTAAACGGAGCCCATTTCTACTGGCTCCTACTTTCCGGGATGTGTCCGTTCCGATAAGTAACAATCTCGAGCTTCTTGGCATCTCTTTGACACCAACTCTCAATTTCGGCTCTTATATTGAGTCTAGAGCCCAGCTAGCCTCAAAAAAGCTTGGCATTTTGGCTAAGGTGAGACGGTACTTCACACCGGGACAGTTGCTTAATCTTTACCAAGCACAAGTCCGGTCGTGTATGGAGTACTGTTCTCACCTTTGGGATGGTTCTGCTAAATACCAGCTGGAGACACTGGAAGCTATTGAGAGGAGAGCCAAAAAACTCATCAGCGATGACCTATTAGTAAGCAAGAGACTCCAGAGTCTCGCGCATCGCCGCAAAGTCGCTTGTTTATCGGTTTTCTATCGGATACATTTCGGAGAGTGTGCAATGGAACTGCATGATTTGATTCCACCATCCCCATTTTATAATCGGACATCCAGAGACACTAAAAGGCGCCACCGATTTATGGTGGATATACCATCTACCCGAACGAAGCGATTTGCTTCTTCGTTCATCATACGAACCGCTAAGGAATGGAATACCCTGCCTGAGTCCGTGTTTCCGATTAAGTACAATATGGGGGTCTTCAAATCGCGAGTGAATAGGTATCTTCTGGGTAAGCACGCTACATCATCGATCGCATCATCACTTAACATCAGGTGAGATAGTGATCAAGTGCTACCCAGTTCAGTATAAAAAAAAAAAAAAAAAAAAAAGCTAATGCCGCGGTAGTTTTTGCAGTCTTGCTGTGATCCCTTTCCTTTGTATAGCGGCACAATGACGGCTTTGCACCAGTCTTCTCGAACAATTCCGTTCCTCCAGCAAAGGTTAAAAAGGCGATACAGCTGACTCGCTACCACACCTTGTCCAGCCCTCAGCATCTCGACCGAAATCCTGTCATACCCTGCAGCCTTACCCGATTTCATACTTTTCAACGCTGTCATTATCTCTTCCATGCTGATATTACTTTCATCGCCATCTTCATTGGCGTTACCAGTTGTCACTAGCACTTGCATATCTTCCTTTTCAAATAAACTTTCAAAATATTCCGTCCATCTCTTTAGAACGCATTCCTCTCCTCTCACAATACTGCCATCCTGATTTCTGACTTTGTCCAGTTGCGAGGTATTAAGATTTCCTCTGGCTAACCTTATGGACTTCCAGAAAAACTTAATGTTGGTCTGGAAGTCGTCAGATAACCTCCTATAAAATTCATCTCTATCGTTATCTTTCTTTCTATCCACAACCTCTTTTGCTACATTTTTTAACCTTTTATACTCTTCCTTTGCCTTGCTTACATCTTCAGTCGTTCCTTTTTGCATTCTTAGGTTGGCTTTTGAAGCTACCACAAGATTCCACCCAAGACATACTTCAAGCAAACTTTCCCCGTTTTCATTCACCCTGTCATCGCCGAACCTTCCCAACACACTTTCATATCCATCACGCTTCACACCTACCCACCTATTAAAGTCGCCTAGCATTACTACTCTTTCATTTTGTTCGCATTTACTCATAACATCTTTCATGCTATCCCAAAACTCCTGCCTCTCTGCTTGGGCTGCAGTGGAACCGTTCCAACGCGCATCTTGTGGAGCATAGACTCCTAATATGAAGATACGCGTTAGACCCACCTTCAACCTCATCCAGAGGAGTCTTGGACTCACACATTCAAAGTCAGTCACACATTCATTAATTCTAGCGGAAAGCAGTACACCAACTCCGTGACAACCTCTGCTGGTATCTGGAACTCCAGACCAGTAGGCTGTGTAGGGTCCATGCGTGGTGGTGTCGCAACCTTTCCGCTTAGTCTCATCTACACAAAGAGCATCAATCCGCCTTTCACTCATCATTTCGCATACTTCATCAATCTTATCATCCATTCCTCCTCTAACATTAATAATAATAATATACGTTTAATAATATACGTTTATTTCTCTTCACAATGGTTGAGTATCATAACAGTAGTCTAATATTTAGTGGCAAGAATTGGATGCAACCAATTTTGTGAAGAGCCGGTGCCTGATGTAGGTTATTTAAAACCTGTATTACAGGTCACCAGGCCCTCACTCCACGGATACAGCAATTCAGTTGAAAAGTGGGTAAAAAAAAGTAACTTACCGATATAGATTACACATCCATGGTTTAAAACATGCATTAAAAAGAGAATCACTATCAATTTAACCTAACACTATTATAATATTACCATGCTAACACGTATCTCACTTCTTCCTCTAACATTCAACGTCGCAAAGTGGCTTTCCGCAGCCTACTTTTCGCCCCCACGGGAAACGAGACGTGATGGGTGGCGAACCACGTCGCCGCAAACAAGATTAGATAGTATTTTCTATTCGAAACTTTACACAAGTGCTTTGATAAAAAAATAAATAAAAACGTGTTTCAGGATTTTTTGAAATTCCACCCCTAAGAGGGTGAAATAGGGTAACAAAGTCTGAAAATCAATATTGTTTCGGATTGCGCTGAAATTTGGCATGCAGATAGTTATTTTGACGTTGGTATCCGCTAAGAAAGAATTTTTCAAAATTCACTCTTTAAGGGGATCAAAAGTCAAAAGTCAAAGCATTTATTCAGTATACGGGCAAATTAAAAATTTGCACTTACACACGTCAAATAACATTAAATAGATCATATGCAATAAAAAATATTATAGATTTAACAGAAACATAACTTATTGCTTTGAATTTACAAAAAAAAAAACTAAGGTACTGAGCCATTCAGCTTTCATCTAGACGTCGAACGTCACACTTAAAACACATGTTTAATTCCCCTGATTAATGTAGGGTTGCCAACCGTACTATTACGTGCGCCCGCAACCCAGTGCATGTTTCAGTACTTCAGACAATTTTTATCCAATGATGAAACGGGGGTTCAAGGTTTGTATGGAGAAAAAATATTATAATTTTTTTCTATTCGAAACTTCACACAGGTGCTTCAGTAAGTAAATAAGAAAATAGGTGTATCAGGCTTTTTCGAAATGCCACCCCTAAATGGGTGAAGTGGGGTAACCAAGTCTGAAATCAATATTGTTTCGGTTTGCGCTGAAATTGGGCATGCAGATAGTTGTTTTGACGTAGGTATCCGTTAAGAAAAGATTTTTCAAAATTCACTCTTCAAGGGGATGAAACGGGGGTTCAAAGTTTTGAACCGATTTGGCTTTAACTTCTTTGATGTCTTATGATAGAAAGGTTTTTACAAAATAAATGTTTTAAGTAAATAAAAGAAGTATTTAACGCGGGCGAAGCCGCAGGCCACTTCTAGTATATATTATATTACTATAGCCACTATAACAACGAATAATAAATACAGAATAAAAATTGAAATTAAAAGTTGGTCTCTACATAAGAAACGACTCTTTTTATGCTCGATCTTATGAACCATGAGAGACTTTGGTTGCTATAACTAAATATCATGAAAATTAAATTGAATTAAAAATGAAAGAGGTCTCCATACAAGTGACGTGTTTTTTTCGGTATATTTTGTTTAATCTTATTAAATATTGTGCTATGGTATGGAACCCTACGAGTGCGAGCCCGACATGCACTTAGCCAGTTCAGTGTTTTATTCACACGTCCTAACAAAAAGTGTCCATCTTCAGTATTTTATAGAGTTTTACAATGAAACGTGTGTTTTGGTTTCAAAGTGCGATGCAATCACAAATTAATTACCTTCGGTGATCACTTTTTATAAAGATCATTTTAATACTAATATGAAAGATAAATTAAATTGAGCGTGCCCCGCGGCATCATATATATTTTCTTAGAAAACAAGAGCGGTTAGCTTCCTATAACGCTTTACTATTATGCCTTCACATATTTTGCAGTCAAACGCAAAGTAAGCGAGAAATTGTTTTCCTTACAAAGGTAGTTGAAATATTCATAAACTATTGTTTCCAAGTTTTATGGCAATGATAGAGAGAGACTTGAAAATATGAGAAGCTGGATGTTAAGGCATAAATAAGTAGGTACTTATGGATGAGCGTAGGTACCTGCTGGTACCACATGAGTAAAGAAAAGGAACAGAGACTAAGCTTCATACAACTGCGCTGTGATGATGACGTAGCTTAGACGCGCGTGTGTGCGTGAGCACACATTTCGTGATATTTCATGACATTTCATGACAGTGAATGATATTTCATGACATTTCGTGACATTTCATGACATCAAATTACATTTGAAAAAATTCGTGACGTTTTGTGACATATTGACAATTAATAACATTTCGTTATTTTTCATGACATTTCGTGACATTTCATGACATTGAATGATATTTTATGACATTTCGTGACATTTCATGACATTGATCGTTGTCGACAATGATGAAGCTTCAAAAATAAAAAAGCAGGTCATGTTTACTTGAAAAAGGATTTTATTACGATGCAGATTTTTCTTGTTTTTTTTTTTGTACTAACCCTACAAGAATGCGTAAACATTTTGTCCGTTCCTTAGAAGGTTTGTCTCTGTTCCTTTTGTTTACTCATCTGCTGGTACAGTGTACCGTAGTCCAGAAAAAGAACTACCTATTACTAGTTGCGCCACGATGTTTTTTAATAAAGCAACAAATTGATTTCAACACTGAATAAAAAACTCACTCATCGCATTAAAAATTCTGGTCCCAGCATTGCTTGTATTGAAATCATCCAGAAAAGTGTGTTTAATTCAGTTCTAGGCAGCATAGACGCTTATCAGGTTATGTCGGAATGTAGTAGTTCTAAAGTACTTATTACTCATGACAATCTTGAACCATTTGTATTAACAATTAATGAATCATGGGTTTCGCTACTAGCTAGCACAGTAAGTTAGTACATACCATAAGCTTTTAAAGTATGACTGACTGTGATAGGCTACTGCTTATGTTCGTAGAAAGTAGTAGTTAGAAGTCGAAGGCATTGTGCAGTGGCATCAATTTGTATTCCGGGTTTCCAAACTTTCAAAATATTATGTTACTTCATCAGACGAGATTGAGGTCAAGTACTTACCATTAAAAATTAAAATCCTTAGGTATCGAGCGAGCATAATTAGTTACCAAAACACATTACCGAATTAATTATGATTAATTTTATCCCTAACCGACCGTATAACGTAATTTTTTACTTCCTAACTACGTCCTAACTTTTTGTCCGACATTAGTGCGGTTGTTTTAGCCGAAACTGGCCATCAGGGGCCATCAGGATCTCATGCCCTCCGCGAATGGCCCTCCAATTAAGTGTTATGAGCCGACCCAGAGGACTTACCTAGTATAGGTAGCTTATAGTGTTTGGAGATAAATTTACATAATAGGTAGTTAGATTGCAATATTGGGTTCCGAGTCAGCGTTATGTATATTAAAGGTTTGGTCCTAGCTAAATATATATTTTGTAGATGTATAGAGGTTGCTTTTGTGCTGAGATAATGTTGGTTCTGGAACAGTGAGTGATCTCTGCAATGTTACTAGTTCAGGGCATAGAATGTATATAATTACTAATTGTAAAAAAAAAAAATTGTTCGTCTACTGTTGTACATAGGCTTCTGTACAACAGTAGACGAATACTCTGTTAATGATGAGGATGATGATGAGAATTAGACAAATTTAAAGATGAGAATTAGACAATTAAAAAAAGAGAATTCACAACTTTTTTATCATTACTTAAGCATGTAAAAATAATTTTATTCAAAGATAATATGTGACTTATAATACGTATTTAA
This sequence comes from Cabera pusaria, assembly GCA_954871355.1. Lineage (NCBI taxonomy): Eukaryota > Metazoa > Arthropoda > Insecta > Lepidoptera > Geometridae > Cabera > Cabera pusaria. Next base: position 10,992,779 of record OX940895.1, on the reverse strand, counting down.
TTTTTATTTGTACCTTTCTAGTATTTATTCTGTGCCTGTATTATAGAACCAAATAGCTATCTATCTAAGAATATAACCCATACTAAGAGTGCTACATATTACATTTCACGAAGAAACCAACCGGACACCAGGAGTGGAGCAACGACTCACGCTACCACAGATCATATGCGTACTACCCTGTGGTCTGTGAATGCACGTTACCAACAAAATTTAAGCAGTTATATGGAAGGTATTTTACCTGATGTCCGGTGGGCTGCGCAACCAATTGGTGGCGGTTACCGGATCACTATGGCGCAACCGTGGTATCTTAGTGGGTTTATTTTTAAAACATCACTTGTAATTATAGATTTGTTGTATATGTAGGTAGAAGCTAAATTGATCTGTACAGAACTTAGATGTTACCTAACTAAAAATGCATATACCAACCTAGGCTATGCATTGTTAGTTAGGTCAGACCGAGCTATCCCTTATAGTAGCCCCTATCTGGCACCAATATCGGCTAGGTTCCCACTATTGCCCGTGCATGTTCCCGCCTACATTATCTAGCTAACATCACAGAATAAATAATAGCTACACATGGGAACGGCTCAAAGTGCGTGAGGAGATTAAAACATGTGCAGTAGGATATTGTGTAGGCACCTTTTGTTGTGGATAGGCGCCAGGCGTATAAATGCAACCAACTATACATGATACATGTAAGTATGTCGTTACCTTTTTTTATAGCTTATAGGCGTTTATTCATTATCTCGCCCGGTGGTAAGCGACGATGTGGTCGAAGAGTGTGAGCACATTAATAGAATACTCTAATAACCTTATGACTTACTTTCGGAAAACGGATATTTGCGTAATGAGGGTTCAACTAGTCAGCCCCTCTAGACAAATTCGAAAGTATCTACCTATATTAGCGTTCACGTAAAACGCAATTTAAAAATAAATAGGAATGACATTGACAGTGGCATCTGTAGTATAAGAATAAATGTCATACCCATACATTTTGAAGTTACGTTTGGCAAGAACGCTAACGGAAATTAAAGTTGTCTGGAAGGGCAGTTGTCCAACAACTCCTCTGAATGACTTCTACCTACATCCACACAAGCACGATTTTATTGTAGAGACCCATTAATTGTTTTATCAAGATCTAAAATATCTTAAGTATTTAGGGTATCTTGAGAGATATGAAGAAAAAAAATTTACTTGCAATTGCAGAAAAAGCGTGGTATGTAATATCAGTTCTATTTAGAGTTTTTAAACAATGTACTTTTTTCTAATTTAGTAGTGAGTTGTTTGGTGCTGGTACAAGAGAATACTTAGGCTCTTTTTAGTACCTACTACAAAAATGATATTACCAACGATATCTAAATCTGTTTAGAATACCATCCAAACAAACGCGGAAGCTCCATCAACACTCATTATCCTCTATTAGCGAGCAAATGGAGCATTAAAAGTCACTCCCATCATAATTCCAATCGCATTTGGCAGCATTGTGATCCTGATACGTCGAACAAACGCGCGTAATGATGGCTCGTGGGGAGTTCTGTTAGGGACAGCGCGTTAGATACACTGTAGAAAATACTAGAAGTGTATGAATAAGAACAAAGAAGTCAGCATATTTCGTGAAAAAAAAAATATTTTTTTTAATTTTTAATGTCTGATTGATATGCTTGCGTTTGACCACTATCTCACCTAGTCAAAAGCGATGATTTGATCGAATATGATGAACACGCTAAGTCTACAATGGTCTGACTTTCAAGTGATGTGTGCTGCCGGAACACCGTAAGGCTGCATCGGCAGATTCTTTCCTTGATGGTGGTAAGCTGCTTTTTAGTTGCAAGTCAGTCAGTCATCGGTATAATGCTCCTTTTTTAACGCACATGAATAAACATAGAAACATTTATTTATTATAAAAAAATTTCTTTGTAAAAAATATAGAAAATGCAGTAATATTTGTTTCCACGTATTCCTTGGTCCGATTCACTCAAAACTCGGTGCAAACAAACCTTAAAACAAATAATGAGACACGTGTTTTTTATTTTTTCAAATCTATCCTTATGAGGTGTGTAAAATAATTTTGTTTGGAAAAATCATAGAAAATGTTTGTTTTGTTACATAGGGTGATAAAGTTTCAATCAAAAATGTTATTCCGGTTCACTTAAAACTCGGTACAAATAAAACGGAACAATACGAAAGGATTTTCCAAAATGTACCCTTTAAAGGGATAAAACGGGAGTTTAAAGTTTGTAGAGAAAAAAACATAAGGTCTATTTTATTGGAAACTTCACACAAGAAATTCTGTAAATAAGTAAGTAAATATGTGTTTCAGGCTTTTTCGAAATTCCACCTATAAGAGAGTGAAATGGGGTAACAAAGTCTGAAAATCTTTTTGGGTTTTATAAAAATGAGTCCCTAAGTCCCTTGGTCACGGAATAACTTGAAAACGGGTAGACCGATATGGCTAATTCTATTTTTCGTGTGTTTTTACGAAAAAAAAATGAATGAAGTTAATAACGCGGGCGAAGCCGCGGGGTACGGCTAGTATATCTATAATATTAATTTTTATAATAATATTTATCCAAATCTACATCCTAGGTGACTCTTCTATTAAACTTTAGAGGCTATATGGGTTTAACTACATTAGTTGAACAATACATAAAAACAATAAGCGTATTTATCAAGTGTTTTGTCTATTAATTTAGTATTGACGCATTCAGTTCCAAGTACTTACAATATCACTTATTTACGTGTCTATCGCATAGTTAGATTTTATTAAACTTTTTTTCTAATTTTTGATCCTAATTTTATAAAAATATATGCTAATCCTATGTTTAAAAGATAATTTAGCTAGAGTTTATATTCTTCTGCATATTCTTAGTAAAATATCGCCACAAGCGACAAAGAATGTCCGTCTCCTAAAATGTAAATTGTAAGTAAATACAAAAGCGTAGTTTATCGCCATCTAAATCTTCACATTCAAACACACGATTTATGAACACGTTAGGAAAATATCCAATGTACATTCACAGATAAAGCTGCCTAATACGAAATAAATAGCCTTCTAGACACGTAAACCACTTGACTCCACACAAATCACAGTATTCAAATTAAATAAATAGAAAACTTTAGGAGTCCCCGTCGATTGGACAAACATTAACAAACAGGTTGGATATTTGTCACCTCTCATTAATATATTCCAAATATATTCACATAAATAATGTACGCGTATTTCAAAATGTGTGTATGCCAATAAAATTAGCATTTATTTGAATTTATTTACGTATAATATGGAAATATTGTATAAAATATATAAGAATACGCAAAATCTTAAAAGCATTCTCAGATAGTTAATAGTTAATAAGGGGCGAGAATGAGATGATACGAAGAACAAATGTTATATACTAAAACTTATTAATAAAATGACAATGATTAAATAACGGCAAATATTTATTATCTCTAGTAGCCTATAATAAAACACATACCTATAAATAAAATAAAGTCGTTTTCTGCCATTTGTCTGTTCATTTTTTTTTATACGTAGTTTTAATTTTAGTAGATAAGGAAGCGTTTGACCACTATCTCACCTGATGTTAATAGTGATGATGTGATCGACGTTGTAGCACGCTGGCCTAGAAGATATCTAGTCACTCGCAATTTAAAGATCCCCGGATTGTACTTACTTAACAGAAAACACAGATTGGATCTTTTAAACTACGCAACGGATTTAAATGCGGTTTTCATCAATAGAGAGTAATTCAAGAGAAGGGTTTATTCATATAGGTTAATAAAATTTTGAGTTAAATTGTTGATATGACGATAATTGTTCAATATGATCGAAAAAAATCAAGCCAAATGAGAGCTTTCATCTAAAATGATGTCTAACCTTTTTGAAATATAACAAAATAATGAATAATGGAATTGTTGCTCTACACTGACACCACATTAGTATCTGCATTTGCGTTCACTGCTTTGCACCTTTGCGGAATCGGTGCGTCGCTAATTGTACCTATTATATTTTCCTAATAAAAATATTCTATTCCTACTAAGATTAATTCACACAGTTGCATGGATAATATTTGTTCAATATTGATACATGGCACATGTTTTCGTTGATTCGCCACAAGCCATCATACTAGAGATGATTGGGTGGTGCTAGAGAATGCTTTATTAATTATATAGGCAACTACTAGCAAGCTAGGTATAGCAAATTTAGCTGTTTTTAATAATTTGAGAAACAGTTAAATTTTCTAAAGCTTGCTCAAAGAACAAAGAAATAACAATTAAAGTAAATAATATAAATATATAAAAAATATATACAATAAATTAATCAAATAAATGAATAGATGCATCTCGCTCTATCCAAAATAGTTTGCTTTCAATGTTGAGACTTTCATTCCAGATGCAAAATAGTATCAAACGAACAGTCCCTAATAGAAGTGGTTCGTTAAGCAAGCTTCCGATACAGGCCAGTCAAAATAGGCAATAATTATGAGATGTGGCGCCGATTGTCCGTCCATTAGACGGCTTTGTGTCCTCACTGTAGTTGACTGTACTTTGTATTATGTAGTTACGGCGTTAAGTAAATGCAGGGTTAGGTTCCTAACGTGTTTTATTGAGCGTTGAAGTTGATAAGGGTCTATTCCGCGAACAAAATTGTACGGAAAACGTCGCGCGTTAAAATTAATGTTAATTTTTGTTTTCTTAATAAAATTAAGCAATGCATGAACAACAAGTATAATAATGAAATCAAAAATTTAAAACCACCCCCGACTGATCCATGTATAATCGGTTCATATATTCATACATTATGTTCATACCATTCCAATGAGCCCAACCGTGATATCTCTGCTGTAAGTGGGTGAGGAATTGAGTATTCTGTCAATTGAATCCAGGTGAGATCAGGAGTACCATGTTCTTACATTATTGTTGAAGTAAGATGATAACGAATTTCGAATTGGTCATACCTATGAAAATGGATTTCATAGCGTCATCAACTACAAAAAAAAGCTCAACGACTGAACGGATTTTCATAAGCCAAAGCTAAGAACTCTCTCGATTAAGACACCTATCAAACAAAAAATTCTAAATCTAAATCGGTTTATCCGCTTGGGCGCTACGATGCCACAGACAGACACACAGATACGATATTTTTTTCATCATACAGCTATAAAGGAACAGGTCAAACGCTCGCCTGATGGTTAGCGATGACGTTATTATACTTCAACATTTAATTAATCGTTAGTTGTTATGTACTTACCCACTTCCAATGTATGTATATTATTTTAATATTGGTAGTGAAATAAAAACAGGCCATGCAAAAAAATATGTCAAATGTATAAACCGGGAAATTCGTTACACTCCTCCCATTTTATATTTTCAACCGCAGATCGTAAATGCCGTAACAAAGATCGAACACATCATTATAACTCTTTTCTTTGAAATCACAATAATTTAGTTATACTTAAAAACGAAATATCCACTAAAGTTATTCAACATTTCTTTAACACTAAACCGATACCAACAACCCCAAAATCAAAACTGGCCAAAACATTTCAAAATAAAACTTTCTTTGTCATATCCCATCATAATGTTCCCTTTGTTCGCTTATCACCTGCAAAAATACCCGTGACAATTCATAATTAAAATTTTGCGCAATTACTAAACAAATAAATTGAAAAGAAAGTCTTTCTCCACAAAGGTGTAATTATTTTCTTACCTTTATCTCGTAACACACATAATGGGCCGGAACACTATTCTAAATTGTTGCTGTTACACTAACAAGGTACTTTTAGTGGTTTATGGTGCAATAAAACTGAAGGAACAAGGCCAAACATTGCGGGATTCTTCCCTTAAAAGTTAATACATCGTATAAGAAAAGAATACTTTTTTAAAACATTTTTATGGATGTGTTTTCAAGGCCATTCTGAACAGTTAACCCATTTTTTGAGGCTCTGTTCTTTGTCCGGTTTGCAAGGGTTATATTTTAAAGGTTTTTGTGAGGTCTTTTGCGAACGCGGTCTATACAAAAGACCTAACGTTTTGTACAAGATGTTTTTGTTTTGTTTTATCGAAGCTAAATATACGTTTGAGGCTATTGTGTTAGAGAGCAGGATGTTGTCGGGAATTTTAGTCTTGAAAAAATCCTTCTAGTGTACGCTCCACTTTATAAATGTTTTAGTGAATAGTGAATTAGGATAACTGTATAGAAAAGTGCCGTTGTGATAGTTCAAAGGTGGCTTTTTAGTTTGTTCGTGGGCATCGTAAGGTAAGAATCTAGTATAACCTGTTTTCTAAGTGAGCACTACCTGGCTACTCTTCGGAACCAATAGGTAGCGCTTCATTATTGAAAATTAATCAAGATCATCATCATTTTATACTCGTACCTACAGAGGTACGAGTATAAAATGATGATGATGATGATATGAGTAAACCACCCAGAGAATCATCAACAGTGATGATTCTCTGGGTGGTTTACTCATAGTATAATTTTAATCTCGTCGCGCATCTGGACATCAAAACAATTTTAGTATGTAATCAAATTATTACTATACGTATACATCGATGATTGCAATACATAATGTTTACACAAACATGTAATTGAAAACATAGAGATAAGTTAGAATATTTGTTTAGATGTTTAATATAAACATAAGCCTTTAAGAAAATTTGCAACAATTGTGGCTTGTATTATTGTAGGCCTGATTATCTAGAAGTATATTTTGGCATTCATTATAATAATTGTAGGTACCTACGGCAGTGTTTTAAAATAACTAGATACGAAGACACGTTTACCTTATCCAGAATGTACCATTCTGTTGAATCATGGCTGCATGTTCATATTGGCTAATATCCTTACTGCCTTCAGTACATTTTAGTTCGACTTGCGTACTAGATCCCAGGCGTATGTGTAAGTTGATGTTGTGTTAAGCAACTATCATACCACATAATGATCATAAAAAATACTTCATTATTCACGCCTTTAATGAAACCTCTTACTTAATCAGTTATTTACAATATCGTAGAGCATAGCCATGTTATTTAATACCTCATTAATTCAGAGCTATGTTCTTCGGAACGCAGCTTCGTAACTCAATGTGCCATTTGGCAGCAGGGTACTGTAACTGCTATGTAATCTATGTTCTTGTTCAAATATAGTGAATTTCAGGTTTATGGGCATAGGTTGTAGAATGTAGAGCATTGTTATTGATTTTGTGGTGCTTTGATAGTTTCAAGCAATTAAAATCTTTTAGATTAATATAAATGATATAATTAAATTAGAATTCTGGTAACATCATGCTTTTATTCAGTTTTTCATATCTCCTAAAATGTATTGATCAATTTTATGGTACAAATAAATAATATCAGGCCCTTACAAAAATTTGAGCAATTTTTTGTAATAAAAAAAAACAAATAAACATTATATACATCCTGTATTCTGAATTTTCTTCAACGTTGCAGCATTTTGAAAGACATGCTAGGATGTAGGTACTTTATACACCATATACTTTACACCCAATCTTTATACCCAATCTCGACGGAATAATCAAACACAGTTCTCCAATTTCTTCAACAATTAATTTCAGGTTTTTCAAAGTTTTCAATTTAAAATTACATCAATACCGTATTAGTTTTCTTAGCTTCTTCAAAGTCTTTATATGATATTCTAATCTAATTTTTTTAAGCAGTGCCTTTCAGATAATCCAAAGGAATATCAAATCCAGTTTTCTGGGCACAAAACAAATGTCATTAGTCAGAATCTTTACCGATTTTAGTATTTTTTTGCCTCCGGAAGGGGTGTTATAAGTTTGATGTATGTATCTGTGTGTCTGTGTATCTGTGTATGTGGCTGTTTGTCTGTGGCATCGTAACGCCCAAACGGATGAACCGATTTTGAAAAGATCTCGTTTTTTTTGGTTTGATAGGCGTCTTAATCGAGTGATCTTAGCTTTGATTCATGAAAATCCGTTAAACCGTTTTAAGACTATGAGCTGTTTTCTAGTTGATGACGTTATGAAATCAACTTTCATAGGTAATCAATTCAAAATTCGGTATCCTCTTACTTTAACAATATTTTAAGAACATGGTAGTATTGAGCTGATGCTGGCACATCTCCTAAAATCTGCAGAATACACAATTACTCAACTACTCACTAACTTACAGCAAATATGTCGAGTTTGGGCTCATTAAAATGGCCTTAAAGAACAGATTATCAACACCAATATCATAAATGCGAAACTCTGTTTATTATTTACAGAAGGTACATATATACAACTAAAAAATAAATTATACTATTAACTGAGAATAAATTAAATGTTATAAATAAAAAACAGAACCTAGGTTGCAGCTGTCTGCCGGTAACGTTCCCAAAAAGCTGGCGACGTCACCTCGTTGAATTGCTAAGCTAATCTGTTGGCCGAGGTAAGCGCCAGCTCTTTGGTCATGAGTGACGTCTATTAAGCGTCTGGACAGCTCCTTTACAAAACCCCGACCCCACGAACCCATTGTTTCGACCCCAAACGGAAGAAAAATGTAGCTATTACCAATAGCAGCATATTTCCTCCGTTTGAGGGTTTCTGCCGCATCCGCTGCCGCACCCGCTGCTCGTGAGGTCCCGCATATGTGGGACGCCGCTAACGTGTCAGCACACGTCGCGTCCCACACCAACGGTCTCCCTCGGCACCAACTCTGTTTGTATATTTTTTTGGGACAGCTTCACGCTCAAACGGCTGGACCGATTTAGCTGAAATTTGGCATAAGGGTATCCAGTACTATGGATCAGGTTATAGGATACTTTTAACGTGGGTGAAGCCGCGGGGCACAGCTCGAGGTTACATATATCAGTCAGGGTGGTTTTAAATTAAAATTATATTTCGAGATATTGCAAGCTCGTTTTCTACCCAATACAAAGGAACATTTAGAAACTTTTTTTTTAAATTCCCTCAGCAAGTTATTTCAAATCTTCTAGAGTCTAGAAGATTTGAAATAACTTGCTCTCTAGAATGTAGAGGAATATCATTTAGCATGAAAACAAAAGACAAATGCGAAAATCTTTACCAATTTTATTCAGCAGTTCCGTTGAGACAGAACATTACATGCTGAGCGAGTCGGTTTCAGTAACAAGTTTAAAAGTCTTCATCGAGATACTTATCAGATCTTGTTTACATTTCAGATGTCTTCTCCTCAGAAACAACGGAAGGATCAAACACATTTTTCTGATTTCCCGTAGCCAATTTATTTCAGATCTTCCAAAGGCATATCAAGCCCGGTTTTCCTGCCTAAAACAAAAGAAAATCAGTACCAGATCCTAGTTTTCTAAACCTTCTACACAGTTTCTTCCAGATCTGCCAAAGAAATATCTCACTTCTTTTTCTAGCCACAAAACAAAAGACATACCTCAGGATCAGATAGACACGCACAGAGCATAAATACCGCGCGACTAGCAAAAAGGGGCTCGAGGAATAACTGTGCAATAACTTAAACTTGTGAGTTATGCTATATTAAGTTTATGTGGGACGGGGCGATAGCTACGAGTTATTGGGAGACGGGTTGAGATAGGGCTTATATTCTGAAGAGTATAACTTCTGTAGTAGGATTGTGAATGAGGCGATATTACACATAGATTTTATTGTGTCTTAGTCAAAAGATGCACAATCTATGAATACTTTGTCTGAAACTGTGAGTATTAATTGGTTTATTATTTTTATTTTTGTTAATCAGTGTCTTTAACAATACTGTTGTAGGTACCTACACTTGAATATGCTATTCCCTTTTCTTATAGAGGGGGATGAAAATGACAGTGTATCACTTAGCCGCAACATTATTTTCTCTCGGCTGAAGTACTTTGAATCCATCAACATCCTACGTCTGTGTTTGAATCCCTCGCCACGCTCAGGTTCTCGCTACGCTCAAGATTCTGCTCTAGAATCCATCGCTCCATTCTGGAAAGAAAAAAGCGGCCTCAAAAAAAAAATTGCGCTCCCGTAAAACAATCTACTTTTATTGGCATATTCTTCACCTACCTGCCATCATATGACTCTACTTTGTTGGTTATATTAATTTATGAAATTTAAGGAAAAGAGACCTGGACTAAAAATACCAACATAAAATATAAAAACATTTTTTTTTGTTATGTTTCGCAAACAAGCAGACAGCCCGGCTGATCGTAAGCGGTTACCGTCGCCTATGGACAACTGTAACACCATGAGTGCTGTTGATGCGTTGCCGACCTTTGAGGAGTTCATTTAATAATTAGAAATTATTTTGTATCTAGTAAAATATATCTAATGTTTTACTATTCTTCTAGACTGTTAGACCAAAATACTTCATATTGTATAGATATTTATATCTAGATGTCTATTTTATTTATAAGCTTTTGTCTCCATAAGTCTAGAATAAAAGTAGATCTACGTTTACAATAGAGGAAGGTTACTTTACATGAACGTTTAACTACAAATCAAATAAAGATTTGAAATTAACTATGGTGAGGAGTATTTTCCCCTTGAGATAAAATCATACCAGCAAGAAAACTTCTGTCTCCTGATGACTGCATCCGGTATGTAGTATCCATGTTTTCTATTTAACTACCTACATTTGTAAAACAAATGAACATTTTCCAATAGTAATAATCTGAGTTCCCGGTACCCATGAGGTGCAATTCTTGAAAGAATTCAATTCAGACACCTGCATGGGCTGTTTACTTTACAAACACGATAAGTTGAATTCCACAGTTTAACCGGCATTCAATCACATCGGTAAGTGAAGTGCTAAGCTTTTTAACTTCTTTTTTTAATTCTGTGAGTGGGTATGACTGGTTAGGGCTGTCTATTATTTATATGTTCTGTTTATTGTTATTTGTACGTTTAAACAACAATAACAGCTCAGTGGTTTCGACACAGATTATTTATATACCTATTTGCAGGGATACCTAGTTGCAGAATATCTTATAGATCTGTCTATGGAAGGAAAATGTTTGTTAATTGCCAAGCAAAACATATACTAGTGTCCACTCTGTTACCTACATTGATATTCCACTACATTCAAAGGGTCCTGAAAGCGTTTAACGATTTAACGATAGACGATAAGGTTGCATTTGTTATATGATATTGCTATAAATTGTGATATTGTCGATATTACCTATTTGTTTCCCAGTTTAGGATTTTCATAAAGTAATTTATCAGTCAATCACTATTTACAGTCTTCCAATAGATTTCCGGATCATATCACAATATAAGTATGTAGCTACTAGTTATCCGAAATCTCAGACTCAAGAAAAAGCCTTTATCAGCTCAAGTAGCTATCTATACTAGTATGTCACAAACAAAGAAATATGGGCAACCCTAATCGCGAAGGACTTTTATCTCGTGACGCGCACTATGTCACGACTCTGCCAGGGACGTGACCAAAATGCAAGCGATTTATATTCAAGTAAATCCTTTGTTTTGATTCGTCAGAAACCTTTGATATTTTCTTTTTTAATTTTCGTTTTTCTGTTCGTTGTCGGCCAGTGTCGCGGTGAGTTATTGGTTCTTCATTTGAATATTTATTTTTGGAGTTATGTTTCAAACCAAAACTCGTTTGTGTATAACCCGCCTACAGATTTATAACTTTTAAAAGTCTCAGAGATGCGCTTAATATTTAGTTCGATGTCAAATGTTTTTAAAATTATAAGATACCTAAGGTGCTTTATCGTTTTTTCCTTAAATAATAGTATCAGATGAATTTGAAATGTTTGTAGCTTAAATATTAGGTTACCTATTTAATAAGTACCTAATAGCCAACGACACAACATTTTAACATTCAGTATACCTAAATTTTATACCATACCTAATATAGTTGATTTAAATTACAACACTCTTGTTTTGATATAAATTGTATTGTTTTGGGAGTAGATTTTTTTTAATACTTATTATATAGGCTAGCGTTTGATCCCTATCTCTGTTGGTTAGTGATGATGCGTTATATAGTGTTAAATTAGATTTTTGATAGAACAAACACTTGATAATTCATCAATACCCAAAAAAAAGTACTGAAGACACAGACTTTTCCATTCAGACTTTTGATATTTACTTCTCAAAATCCGATGAAAACAAAACACGAAAAAAGTTCATTAACCCCAACAGATATAAATAACAAAAACAAAAGAAAGGTAAAAGCACTCGCCATAAAGCCAATAAACCACCTAAGTAAACAAGCTAGTTCTAAGTTACCGAGCTAACTTACAGTCGCGGTGTGACGATGTATCAAGACAAGACAACGGTGATAAAGGAACAAGGCCCGGCGGTACAGAACTTGGCTTATATTCTAGCTATGTCGGTGTACTCGGGCCTTATGGCTGCTTGGTTGGGTGTACTGGGTATTGCATTGTTTACGTAGTAGTTAACGTATTATGTATTAGTATGTTATGTAGAATATTTGCAATAATTGCGGAGGAACTAGTATACTGCTATGTGCGATTGGTTTGTATATAGCAAGGAATAAATAGGTCCAAAGTAGAGTGCTTAAAGTAGAAATAGAAACTTTCTTTCTCTTCTTGCAATAGATTTATTTAAGCCACAAAAAACTGTACTTCAAGTACCTATGGCGTTCGTCTGTTAGGTAACAAATATTTACTTTGTAAGCTAATACTAATATATTTAGCCAAAAGCCCCTAAATAAAAGGTGAATAAAAAAAAGTACCTAGGTATACTTATATAGTATAATTACCTATAAGTAGGTAATGAAACTTGCCACCATGGTAATAAGTTAAGATAATATTACCGTGTCATTAGGGTTATTACTTAAGTTATCAGTTATATCACTCTATCTTCGCTATTAACTAAATATAAAACTGTAGTACCTACCTAATGAAAATACAAATAAATTTAAAACAAGAATCACATAGTAAAGTGCTCAAAAGCTCCAACTAAATCACTCTTGCTCCCTTCAAGAAACAAGGACACAAATTGCAATGCAATCATGCGCCGACGCAGTTAATTCAACGACATTTAAATTTTCTCTCATTTCTTATATAACTTCACGTAGATTTACACTCCAATATAAACTTTATCTTACAAGAAATTCAAGTTAATATTGTATGGCAGGTAATGAGTTTTACGATTTTTAGATTTTCAATAAGGGTCAGATTTATATAAGAACGATGTGTAGAATATTGTCTGTATCCCTGACATCTTGTTTAATGTCTTTGTTGCAATGGGATTCCTGTTTACAAATTATGGGAACAATGTCAAATGTCAAGAGGAGCTATTTTCAATACATTGGCTGGAACAGCGAGTTATTGGCCATGAATTTATGCAGGTCTTTGACATAAGAAATATATGCTTACTCATAAAACATAGCTAATAACGTTTGTACTCTAGAGGTAGGTAAATATATTATGTGCTATATAATGTGCACATGGACTCTGCTTTATTAGAGATGCAAATTTCATTAGGCAACGAGAAAATAAAAACCTTACTTAACCACAGAATACTTAATAGTACTAGGTAACTTAACTTATCAATGATTTTTAGACCAATAATTTTTATTGACTTCTCTTTTTTAGGGTTCCGTACCCAAAGGGTAAAACGGGACCCTATTACTAAGACTCCGCTGTCCGTCTGTCTGTCTGTCTGTCTGTCTGTCTGTCCGTCTGTCACCAGGCTGTATCGCATGAACCGTGATAGTTAGACAGTTGAAATTTTCACAGATGATGTATTTCTGTTGCCGCTATAACAACAAATACTAAAAACAGAATAAAGTTAAAAATAATAGATGGTCCCCATACAATAAACGTGTTTTTTTTCGGCATTTCACGCCACCTTTGAACGCTTAGTTAGGTAAACGTCCCATAGATGACGTTATATTGAAATGTCGATCCCTAACACCTTTGTTAGACGTTAGATGGCGTTATATGAAATAAAATTTTTGTTAATTATTATTTTTTGCTGGCGAAAAATGATAGTGGTATTTTTTGCTCGATCTTATATAATACTGTAGTGCGGTACGGAACCCTACGAGTGCGAGTCCGACTTGCACTTGGCCAGTTTATTATTGATTTCATGTGCCTATATTATTATATTGCATGCCATGTGGTGGAATACAGCTGCACGTTATACAATTTTTATAAAGACCATATTTTGTATTACATATTTCATATTTACCTGTATTCGCAATTAAAGATATAAATAAATAAAAATAAATAAATTCTTTATATCTTATAGGCAAGAGTTTGACTCTATCTCACCTGGTGGCAAGCGATGATGTAGGTGGTTGAAGATGGTGGACACGCTAAGCCTAGAATACTGACTCTCAAGGGCTAAGTATGTGCTGCTGGAACACCGTAAGGTTATGGCGGAAGATGTTCTAATTAATGGTGGCTAGCTACTTTTCAGTAGCATGACAGGCGGAACATCGATAGGTATAATATTCTCACGACTGACGACGAACATCCATGCTAGGATTTGAACTGGCGAAGTCAAACCATCTATTATCCTACCTATACCTAGGTAGGTATAATAGACATGCCAACGAGGCTCTTCAACATTTTTAAGACGAAGACACGCGAAGTATTTTGTAATTTGAAAAGGAGGCTAAATACTAAGTAACTTCTAATGCAATGAAGGTAGGGAGGTAAATTACTAAAAGATGCAGTGTTTCGAGTTATCGATAGTTTATCTAAGTAAATACTGATTTTGTAGTAAATTTGTGACAGTTTCCAATATTAAATTAAGTATTTAAAATTCTCAAGATCTACAGAAACCACTCAATTTCATAAAAACATAATAAAATCTATGAGAAAATAGTTGCTAAAGTGGCGTCATAAGCGTAAAACCAAACAAGCCGACCTAAAGCGATAAGTGATTAACGATTAAACAATAAGCCACCGCACACTCGTAAAACAAAGATTAACATACATTTACGGGTGTAAATAGGCTATAACTTTGATTTTTACGACTAAATAATCGTAAAGGAACCCTGGCAACCCGACCAGATTGTGAAGACCTCGGACTTGTATGCTGAAGTATGAAAAAGAGGGTTTTCCTAAATGCGCGGGATGATAATCGCGGACAATGCAAACGGGAGTCTCGTTTGATGCACTTTTATTTTACGATACACTCATAACATAAAATGTTGAACGTCTCAACATCGGTAGTTAGAGGGAAAGGGATGGAGATATTTCTGAGTCAACGGTCCTTCTCGTGCGTGAATCGATGACACCGATTTGAGGATATTCAGAATTCCGATCGGAGAAATTATGCCGTGTTGCTTATTCGAGATATCTTTTGATTTGATTGCTTTCTGCTGGATAAAATCCAGAGATAGGAATTTAGTTTATCAGTCATCTATAGGTAGACGATATACCTAGGTACTAGATAGCATAAGTATGGAAAAATAGGAACGTGAAAATTAAATTAATGTCTAAATTTTGAGGGATATCATAGTACTATGATATCCCTCATAATTTAGACATTAGTAGGCACCATATCATTTTTTTTTAAATAGGTTTTTTAAGCACAAATAATTAGAAATTCACATTTTTTTTTGTATAGGAGTGACGATACTACCTAAATATCATTGCAAAACTTCAAGATTTCACCCAGTCTTTATTTTCGTACCGAAAAACCAATGGTAATAACAATATTAGTAAGAAAGACAGGTATTAATCTTTTTGTAAATTGTTAATAGCGATGGATAATAATATTTTATTTATTTAATAGTAGTTAAGGTATTATTATGCTTCTTAAAGCAAACATATTTTTAAAGCTTACTTCTAAGACTCTGGTAGCTACACAAATTCCAGTATCCTCAGTCCGACAAGGACACAACAAAGAGGCAAGGCAAACAAAATAAATCGTTCCAAACGCCGTCGGCTTCAATGCAGGTCTAACCACCTAATTTCGCCCGGTCCTCACACAGGGCCCATTACGGTTACCCTGGGCCAAAATTCCGAGTAATTAAACAACTGAAATTTTAACAGTACCTAGTATAAATTTAATAAGGATGGTCCATTAACACTGTGAATGGAGTAAATGTTCGGGTTTGGCCAAAAACCAAAATGAGGTCCGTGGAACGGCACGCTGCGTAAGTTTCGCTCATAATGCGGTTACCACTTGGACGATGCTGGATTCTAATGCGGAATTTAGATACTGTTGTTTAGGGAAATATATACATATATATAATATGTAATAGATGCTTACGATAATTACCCATTTATTTATATTAGAGGTCCACTGACACCCAGTTTCTTTAGGTATCTAAGTACATATCAACGTAAAATGTGATTTAATCTTTTAAAAAAAGTCTTTTCAAAAGTTCAGTTGCATTTTATACAGAGATTACCTCTACATAAGTAAGTAGGTAGGTATCGTACAGTAGGTAGGTACCTACTTAGCAAATATTAAACATAGGATTTGAATTGACAACTTTGTCAGAAGATTCCAGATGTGATTGGCGTAGGAACTTCTCAGAAACTATATATAGGTACCTAAGTTACTTATTAAAATAATCAGTGCTTAAATATCAATTTTACTTAGGTATGTATATCTAGGTATCTAGGTAGGTATACCTAGATACATCAATAATGCTAACTTTTCCAGTATCAAAACGGTAGAATAACTAAGTGGAAATTCAGCAAGCTTACTTACTTATGGTTGGCAAATAACCTTCTTAGACAGAGCTTAAAATTTTAAGTCTCTTACCACGCATTTTGCTTCCATATAATATATAATTTTTTTTAAGTTAGAACTTCGCTTCGATAAACTCTGCAAATGAATATGCATTACCACAGAATAATTAATAGTACCATTACCATAAATTATGGCATAGGTAAATAATACCTACCCAATTAGGCGTAGGCCAAATTCACTCCACTCAAAAATCGCGATCAAATGCAGCCAAGAAAGGAAACAATGGATATAACAATCACCAACGTTTTAATTGAACAACGGAACTGAGATTCGGCGAGTGTAGAGTAAACGTCGTGAATCGCCCAATAATAATGAAAGTGATGGCAGTGTCGCCCGTCGGTGTATGAAGCGACCGTTTCGGCTACATAAACAGCCCGTATACCGCCATTACCACCGCAACTGAAACCACTACCTTACCCTTACTGCTACGTGATACGGGCTATAATTGAATGTGGGTCAGCTCAGAATAGATTGGATCATGTTTGTATAGCGCCCCCTCTACAGTCAGCGGGAGGGGCCCTGCAAGACCGGCTTACATGTAGACAAGATGGCTGACTTTTTCATTGTGAACGTATCAGAAGAGAGACGTGTCGCGGTTCGCATGGCGGATAGTGATAGATGTTAAATCTTGTTATGTGATTTGTGAATAAAATGGAAGGTGTAATATGTAATAAATCTGCTAAACTAATAATACGTCTAACTTTTTGTGATGTTGGTTAAGAACTTATGATTGATTGCACAAGTGTGTTGGTCAAAAAATGTCTTTTCATTTTTACCCGACTTCAAAAAAGTAGGAGTAGGTTCCAAGGTTTTTTTTAATGTACCTACCTATGTATCTGTTATTTATGGACGGATTTGTTACATTTTTTAGAGGTTTATTCCGTAATATTAAACTATTTTGAAATATATAAAGATGATAAGTTTCGGAGACAGATAACGGAACTCTTCAATAAATGCCAGGAAATTTTGTTACCTACCTCAACATTTCGTCATTTATGAACCGATTTGGAAATTCTTTTGTTGTTCAAAAGAGGTTTATTTCGAACTGGTCCCATTTTTACTAACTTTTTTACTAAATGCTAGCAAATTTGATCATCCCTTAAGGGATTCGTTTAATAAATGACGGATTTAAATCCGTCATTTATTAAACGAGTTGATAAATTAATTATTTATTTATTTATTTGAGAGGGTATACTTCCCATGTAGTGCCATTGTAAATTCACCGAGATCTGATTAGTATCTCCAGAGATATGGAGACAATACTCCGTAACAGCTGTCTAGCGGATTGAGAACAGACTTACTTTGTTGCTCATATCTTGATTCTATAAAATGTTATGGTAGGTATACAATAACAATATATGTTTTTAAATTTGCCATGAAATTTCTTATAAAATTCTAAGTATGTAAAAAACTAAATACCTAAAACTACGGACGTATTTTTGTACGTAATAGTATTGTATAGTTGAAGAAGGTAAAAATTGTCATGTTACCAAACAAAACCGATTGAATGATAGAATATTCTTTTTTTTTATTTGAACGAGTAAACCTGCTTGCGGTTTGTGCCTACTGTAATTTTACTAAGATCTAATGAGTATCTCCAGAGATATAAATATATTATAAATATATATATATATATAATCTCCAGAGATATAAATTACCTTAAACTTGGTATAAAAAATTACTAGCACGCCATTTGAAGTCGGATTTTCGTTTTGTAAACGATCTTAAATTATGATATTATAAATATTGTAAGTACCTAACATTTTTTAAATAAATTCTAGACTTGCTTGAAACTTATTTGCCATCATTTATAAAATAAATTAATAGACATAATTACGAGTAGGTCTGATTTTACTAGCCATAACCTTTATTTTTTATATGTATAGGCTAGCGTTTGGCTATTATATTAAGTACTTATAGGTAAGTGATGAGTGATGATGCAGTCGAGAATGGGAACACGCTAGACCTAGAATTGGAAGTCTTAAGGACAGCTGGCGGAAAACATTAGATGCTTTGGTGATAGATTTTCCTACTTGAGAGAGGTAGCACGCCAAGTGGAGACTAAACAGTGTCCACTAGACAAAGTCTATTGGTGCACGGCAGGGATTTTAACAAAACGTATCTCATACTTATTTTATTTAGATGGGAATATAATAGGTAGGTATAATTTATTTTCAATCTTAGATATTAGTGCCGGTGTAGTTGTAAGTAGCTTAACGAAACGAAACTAAATTTGATAACACTAAAATAGTTCTCTCATTGTCTTAACTCTAAAGCTGCGCCAGTCATTTTCAGTACTGGTTTAAAGTTTTTATACTTTGTTACTTCGTATATCTAGAGAAATTACCAAATCTTTACAAAAAAATTATGAGTAAGTACTTACCTACCTATATTCAGATAAAATATTGAAATGGGACCATTTGAGAATAAACATAATAAAAATTATAAACATACCAATTGATAACCTCCTCCTGGAAGTCGGTTAACAAACTTATTAAATATTAAACTAACTTATCTAAAATGTACTACTCTAGGTATAGGAATCACCCATAATACGATAGATAGAACCTGAACCAATAAGTGGTATGTCTTATGATTAAAAACACTACAAAAAACAATTAAATTTAAATTTTATTTGTAGTGTTTTTATGCATTTGCATTACTTATTTGTGTTTCTAACAGGCTAGCGTTTGACAACTATCTCCCCTGGTGGTAAGCGATGATATGTTCGAAGATGGTCTGACTCTCGATGGCTGTTTAGGTGTGCGGTGTTATTGCCGGAATACCGTAAAGAGGAAAATCTGCCACTTAGTGGCGGTTGATTTTGGAAGCAAGTCAGGCGGAACATCGATTTATGTAATGCTCCTACCACCTGTGAAATTTAGGTTTATTCATAGGTACACAAATTGACTGCAGATAAATTTCCAAATAAATATCTAATCAGATGGGCTGAGTTAAAAGCGCTTTGTGAGCTTTAACAGCGCTATATGTGCTGTAATTGGTAGAGTCGGCTGTCCATCGTCCAACGCACCCAACGTCTTGTCTCACTGCCATCCACACCCAGTCAAGCACGATTCAAAAAAATACCTATATATGGTAACATAAGAAGAAATAACGCCTAAGTGCATAATTGTTTCAAATAAAAATAAGTAATTATGTATATTGTTTTCATTTATGTTGGTTATGTGCACCAATATCAATTAAATTTAAACATTAACATTTATTTTACGTAAGAAAATTGTTGCATTTAATTTACAATCAAATAACAGATTGAATGTTTCAAAATGTCTGTAAGTTGACTATATAGGGTACCTACTACATGTTTTTTTTTATACTTTTCTATTACGTTTCGTTATATCACCTAAATACTTACGTTTACCATTTAACGTATTTAATATTGGTATATACATATTTTAACTGAAATAAAACTTTACTATTAAGTAAAATTCAAAAGTCAATAGTCGAAGCATTTATTCAGTAAGTATATATGGTCAAATTTAATATCTGCACTTACACACGTCAAATAACATTAAATAGATCGATACGATCTATTTAATGAAATTTCTAATAATTCTGAAAAATTTCTGAAAATAAAAAATAACAAATACATAACTTATTTCTTTGAATTAAAAAAAAAGCCTTGCGTAGTATCGTCAGTAATATCGGCGGCATGTAAGCCGGTGCTGTGACGTGAGGGTGGCGGGATATTTTCAGCCGACGACGCTTGCCGCCCGGCCGCGGCGCCGACGCTGTTCCTTTTTTGCTTTCTCCGTGTTTCACCTTTTATCTACCTAACTCTTCATATAGAACGATAAAACGAATATTTGCAATTGGTCCTGGCTGAAATATTGTATTAACTGTTCTATGTCACATTCTTTCTTTAGTTTTAGGAGCTTTCGCTATGCTTCGCTGACCTAATTTTGTAATGGAAGTTCGTAAAATGTATTAAGTATGAGAGCATTCGTTATGGGCTTGTATGGCGTTCTGACGCGGCCATGGACAATAATGCTGTAATGTAGTGTAATGTAAACTATGTTAGATAAAAATTGAGTTTAAGAGCGTTTCTTTTTTGTAAGTTTTTGTTTCTCTGATATTGATAAAAAGTTAGGTATAAAGTGTAGGGTGTAGTATTTTATAGATAGGTTAGTTATACGGGTGATTAAATCAGTTTTCTGGTTCTTTCAATAAATAACGTACCCTACATATTATAAAAACCTCCCTAAGCACTGATGAAATATTAAATATTAGTAGATATTTACCCACCTAACTGTAGTATTTCATTGTATTTGTATTTCACTTCCTAATTATATTCTTAGAGTTCCACAGATAGTAGAGAATCACAGATAGTAGGCACCTATGTGAACCTAATACCTGGTTACAGGTACTTATGTTAATTATGCTGAAATTAGCTACAGTCATCGAAGTACTACATTCATATCGATGTCTATGATCTACAATCAAGCCTAAGATATATCAGTATATTGTTCCATGTCAATAAAACATATATTTTATTTATTGTAGATAAGCAAACGTTTGACCACTATCTCACCTGGGGCCTTATTCAGTATGACCATTTTAAAGTCTTACCTTGCCGTGTTACGTTATCTCCGCGTTATGGTATTCTCTATGCCAATTAAAACGCGGTAGGGTAAGTTTATGAGCGCGTTTTGAGTGTCAAAATATCGTGACATATGAGGACGTGTAACGCGCACGTTTTGTAAAATTTACCTATTGTGTGGCATACAGAATACAATTTTTCAATAACGTAACGTGGCGCGTTAAGGAACGCGTTATCTCATTAGTCATACTGAATAAGGCCCCAGATGTTATGTGAAGATGTGATCGACGATGTAGCACGCTTATATGCAAATAAATGAAAATGAACATGCAAATAAAGAACTGCCTAAACACATACATAAGCATAACAACATACCTACTTATACCTGAAGAAGTGAGTAGGTACTAATATTAAAACGAAACAAACGATGATAATTCAAAACGTTTAATATAACATCAAGACTAGAGGACTAGACTCACTAGAGGTAACTTCTATCCACACACAAAATATAAATAAAACGAACCACATACTCTACCAATTATTTACAATAAGGAAGCACAGTAATGTATTAATTTTCATTTTATATGAGCTTATGGCATACAAAAGCTAAACAATAGTGGTCTCAAGACACTCAAATACTACCACAAGCGCGCCTATTGTATCAAGATAATTTATTTCTATACAAACAAGTACACATTAGTTACGAAATACAATAGGAGAGGCTATAGTACTATTTCAGAGATAAAGTGGTGTATGAGGAAAATACATTTAAATAGGAGTGCCCTAGAATATCCTTTATCTATTCTGATTCTAAACACGAGTTGTGTTAGTTGCAACTCCCTATGTGGCTTAGACTAAAGTCAGTTTTTCAGCGCCTCGTCTCATCTCACTGCCGCATCTGGTTAGATAGTAGGCAAGTGCTTGTTTGTCTGTTTTCATTTAAAGTAGAAAGCGAGTATTAGCTTTTGGGTAGGATTAGGACAAAATTTGACGATTTGTACGTTCTTACTCAAATTATAGTATTTTGAATGTATAACTGATCTACGGACGAACGTCTAAATAGTATACGAGAAAACAAACCTATCAGAAATTGTATCTATGTTGGTAGATATTATTACTTACTACTTATAGACTGGACTGGAACTCAGTAACCTACTCTGGCATCAGCAAGTCACAATCACTTGAGAACACATTTTGGGGAGTTTTGGCGGGAATGTGGAAAAGTGTGTTTGATCTTAGCAAAAACACAAGTTTTACGAAAAAATACAATGGTATTTTTTCGTAAAACTTGTGTTCTTTTGCGAGTTAATGTGTAATTCATGTGGATTATTAACCAAGGTGCCGGTGAATGTGTGCGAGTGTAGAGAAACAGCAGAATTTCAATACTTGACACTGGCTAAATACACTAATCGTGTGGAGCCATAATGAAACTAAAAAAAAAAACATTTTGATTTGGAAACTGGGTCTCCTTTGACTCGGATCTTTTACTTACGCTAATTCAATTAAAAAGAAAATCAAGATTCTAAGTAGCAAAGTTTTTGCAACCAAATAGCTCATAGATTAGTTAATGCCAGTTTAAATTTTAATTTGCTTCCGAATTAGATTAAACCTAAGTGTAACCTTATTTTGATTTCAATGGGATAAGTAGAATAGATGCGATAGAAATCAGCATAACCATGCAGTTGAACGATCAGCTGTAAATTAAGTCTTTTGATAGGTGTAGATTCTAAGTACTTACATATGATACCTAACTGAATAATTGTAGGTACCTACCTACCTATGATTTGTAATAAATTGTAGATTGAATTAACCGATCTTACATAGCCTAGTAAATCTTATTAACATACCTAATCAAAGCAGGAATAACAGGTATTAGGTACTTTTCTATACGTAGTAGATAAGTACCTAAGTAATTTATGAGCTGCACGGCTGACAATCTATAAAACAGTCACGTAATTATTACCACCTCACAAATCACTGTTTACCATCGACTTGCTTCATGAACACAAACTGATGTGCTTGAGTCGAATGTTAACGTTATTCTATTCGATTTTTTAAATAATATGTACTTACTAAGCTAAGTAGTAAACTAAATAATATCGTTAGGGTAAAACCCGGATAGTTGCCTCGGACGGATACATGCCTCAGTTTCAAATGCTCTATCTTAGACGTATTGACAGTGTTTCTTTTTGATCATAATTAAAAGCGTCCCCCCGCGCAGGCCTCAGTGCCGCATAAGCCGTTGAAGTAGGCGCACGTGTTATGTCCATGTGAGTAAACATCTTCCGCAGCGATACTTTGACGAGCGCCAGAATTATATTGGTAAGTAATCTCTGTTAAATATTTTTATAACTGATTGCGATTTCAGTCAATAATATATTTCTTTGAGTGCATTAGAGTTTAAATTGCACTGTTTATTAGGTTTTATTGTTAAATATGTTTTATTTATTTCGTAAATAAAAAAGGCAAGTATCCGTATCAAATCGGATAGTTGCCGTACTGTCTTTTGCGGATAGTTGCCGCAGGGTGTTGTCCTGCGGCACTATCTGTTACTATCTACTATCTGTAACTATACATTTTTATCAAGCAAAGACAGATTTTTTTTCTTAGGTATTTTTAGGGTTCCGTACCCAAAGAGTAAAACGGGACCCTATTACTAAGACTCCGCTGTCCGTCTGTCTGTCTGTCTGTCTGTCCGTCTGTCACCAGGCTGTAACTCATGAACCGTGATAGTTAGACAGTTGAAATTTTCACAGATGATGTATTTCTGTTGCCGCTGTAACAACAAATACTAAAAACAGAATAAAATTAAAAATAATAGAGGGTCCCCATACAAGAAACGTGTTTCAGGCAAGTATCCCTCCAACCATGTTTAACGTTAGGCTAGTATCCGCTATAGTTGGCAACTATCCTCTATTTTAGAGGTCATATTAAACTGGATTTACTTAAATGTTTATAATTTTTTTATAGATAAGGTATGTTAGAAGATTAATGAACTATGTTTGAGAATACACTTTAAATAAAAAATGTATGGGTATAAATTTTTTAAAGGAGCTTTTTATAAAGTGTGGAAACTATCCGGGTTTTACCCTATACTACAAACATATTAATTTTATTACATTAAAGAACCCACATTTGCTAGGATGTCGATGAACCCACACGATTTAATTTCAGTAGCAATTTTGAGGTGTTTATATTTATCTCCATATCTCTGAAGATAATCATATTAGATCCTAATAAAATGTATCTATCAAAGGACCACCCCTGAGATATAAGACCCTAGTCGATAGATTTTTCTCTTAAATTTAAAAAAAAATTAATCGGTTGACAATTATTAGCGGAGAAATCCGGTTATCACAGTATTACCAATTTACCAGTATTACTTAGGTACTACATATGTACTTAAAACATGAATGTAAGTAGGTAGGTACATTTTGAAAGTCGGTTAAAAAACTCTACGATATACCCATAAGTATATCTACAGAAGGTCAGAATGGTAGGTAAGGTTTAGCTAAGTATGTTATGCGTCACGTCGACTCCTTCTGAATACCTTAAACAAGTGAATCTAATGCCACGGGCCACCTATGAATAGCGAAGTGACGTAATAGGTAGATCGGCTGGAGTATGCTATTTACTAATCTGTTTTATAAATGAGTCGACGCACGTGCCCTCGCCTTTATCCGTCGAAATATTTACGGTGTACCAAAATATTTTTATTTACGGTTTGTGTCCGGAGTTCCCGGCTCGACCTGTGATGATGGAATTATTTACTTTACTACGTTTCCTCAAAGTGATTTTATAAAATTAGATATCAACATAAAAATAAAACTTTTAACCTGTTTCTGTTACGAATAGGTGCCTACCTACCTACCATTAAATAATTAAGATCGTGCTATGCCATTCAGTAGCACGTTTGAGGTGCTTAATCTCCATATCTGTGGAGGTACTCAACAGATCTTGATGAATTTACAACGGGACCACATGGGAAGTAAGTATAACACTCTAAGTACTAATACTCATATGTAGTAGATACTGGAAGGTAAGATAATATCGACCTTCATGGATGTAATAAGCAAAAGGTAAGTAGGTAGGTAGGTACTTTATTGTTTCCTAAGAAAATCTCCTCATTTTGCACGTTAGTAGATGTGCATCTACCCACCTACAGATAGGATAAATATTATAGCTATGACATATTATATATAACTAGATAGACAATTTTCATCCCAAACAAACATCCCACCAATATTATAATAGCCAGTTAACAAAATGTCGTAATCGGCTAGCTTTCTCCGGCCCGGGAACCGGGATTCGTGTTCACGAATTTAAATTACCCAATCAATTTTTAATTTGGTTGCAGCCCGAAGCGATTCGGCGATTTGGGACACCTACATACGCGTTAAGAGCCGAGCTATTTAAATTATTTGACTGTACACTGAATATTCAACACAGATTACAACTACTAGGTACCTACTACATAAGTTTAAGGTTTGTATCTCCATATCTTTGGAGATAGATACATACCAACTTTGTATGTTATGAGTATTTTTTTGCATTGTACCTATTGTACTTAATATGATAATAATAAAAAGATGTGTTCTTGAACCTTCCTAAAATAATCTACCTATGAATAATTTGCACATGTACTTAGGTTAGGTAGGTACGTACTAGTATTTAACATTCAGTAGGTAAGGTAATTTAAAATAAAATGTAGGTTGGTAGGGAGGTCTTACCTACCTCGTACCGAAGTAAAGAAATGCTATATACCTACCTAGGTTCATTTGATTACCGGGTAGGTAAGTACTCGTAGGTAGTATTAGGTAGGTATCTATCCATCTGCAATGGCCAAGTGAATAAACCTATCTAAGAGCTCTACCAACCAAATATAGTAGAAAGGTAGGTAGGTACCTAGTAGGTAGGCTTCGCTATAAGTACCTACCTAAATCAAAAGTAAAATCTAAAATAAAAAATCTAAGTAGGTAGGTTACATACTTAATAAAGCTCAAATAGTACACCTACTTATACGTACTTATACTTATAGCGAAGGAATTATTGCAAAGAAACGACACAATTTGATAACTAGGCTATTTTAAATTAAAATCATCATAAAAAATATTAAATTTAAATTTTATCTCACCTAAAAATCAAGCATGCTCGTTTTACGTGAGCTGCGTGATAGAAAGAGATGTGAATATCGCTTATTCTTTCGCACCACGGCGTGCTGTCGTAAGCATTCGTTAGAAGTAAAATGACGCAAGTAACAACAAACTCGAGTTCATTCAAAAGTTTAATTAGGTTTTATAAAACACTGAAAAAATAACACTTACATAACTAAAGACTGGCTGTTTTGCACCGTTTTCTCACACTGTTTGGAGTTAAACTATTAAAAGTATCGTTTGAAAATAGCTAAATTCACATTGGCTGGTCGTTGCGGGACGCATTGGGCGCCATATCCAAATTCCTTTCCCCAGGGCTGGACTTGAAAGGGCGCTTCAATTTTTTTATGATGACATTTACTTTCGGTCTTAACATAGAATAGTATAGAATGATTCTTTACTGTACACCAAATATAAATTAACAGAAAACATTTCACATAAAAACAATGTTAATACATTTGGCGGTCTTATCTCTTGGAGCGATCTCTACCAGACAACCTTTGGATGGACAGGATTTCACAAACAGACGTTACAGGGGGTTGAACAGTTACAAAATTATATTATATAATACACTAGCAGCCCGCCCCGGCTTCGCACGGGTGGAACAATTACGCATACAAAATTTGCATCAGTTTGTTGCATCGAATATATAATATTAACATATTTAACAATCATCGTCATATTTCAACCAATTTACACAAAAAGCTTAACGAATTATGCACCTAAACCTTCCTCATAAACACTCTGGCTATTGGTGAAAACCACAAGATAATCCGTTCAGTAGCTCTTGAGATTATTGCGAACAGACAGACAGAGGCAGTGATGGCCTTTATTTTTTAATACTTACGTAGTGATATTGGACGGCCCTTTGGAGTAAAGGATAGTTACCCTGATTCTGACCCGACGGTCGTCGATTCTAATCCTAGCTATATACCTACCAATGAAAGTTTTATGTGCATTCATGAATCATAGGTTTTCGTACAGAGGTAGTGGGATCATTAAATCTACCAAAACTGGCCAAGTGCAAGTCAGACTCGCACTCTTAGGGTTTTATAACTTTAATTTTTCGCCACCAAAAAATTAACTTCGTGTTTCATAGTTTGTTTTAAGTTTTTATTGAAATCTATAGAATATATTTTTACGATATATATATATATACGTTAGAGAGGGGGGGGGGCACACATTTTACCACTTTAGACGCGCATATCTTGTAAGTGATTTACTTTGAGAAAAAATGATTTTGGGAACCTCAATGTCATTTTTGACCAAAGACCTATTGATAGACACCCCACATGTCTAGGTTTGAAGATTTTTTTTTGTTTCAGTTCTATGTATGGGATGAGCATCCCATACATGATTACCCCATAAACTTTCATATTTTTTATTTTTGTATAAAAATCGGAAAGCGGTTCACAGAATACGTCTACCTACCAAGTTTCAATTCTGTAGTATTTATAGTTTCGGAATAAAATGGCTGTGACCTACGGACGGACAGACAGACAGACAGACATGACGAATCTATAAGGGTTCCGTTTTTTGCCATTCGGCTACGGAACCCTAAAAAGTAGCTTACCATCAAGGAGAAAATCTGCCGCCGTAAACTTACGGCGTTCCCCGACACAAAAAAAAAAAATATACGGTCGAATTGAGAAACCTCCTCCTTTTTTTGAAGTCGGTTAAAAAGTAGGGGTATTATACGTTTAACGTGTGTATCTGTCTGTCTGTCTGTAGCATCTTACCACCAAACCGGATGAATCGATTTTGATTTTAATGTTGATCGTTTTTTTAACCGACTTCAAAAAAAGGAGGAGGTTTCTCAATTCGACCGTATATATATATATATTTTTTTTTTTTTTATGTTTGTTCGCGGATAACTTCGTCGTTTATGAACCGATTTCAATTATTCTTTTTTTGTTCGAAAGGAGATATCCCAAGTGTGGTACCATGGTAATTTTATCGAGGTATGATAAGTATCTCCAGAGATATTGAGATAAACATCTCAAAATTGGTACTGAAAATGAATAGCGCGGCATTGAAGTCGGTTGTTTTTTAGTTTTTAAACGATATTATTTGTTTGATAGATTAGATGTCTTCATCGAGAGTGTTCTTAGCTTTGATTCATGAAAATTCGTTTAATCTTTATATAACTATGAGCTTTTTTCTAGTTAATTTCGCTATGAAATCAACTTTCATAGGTCTGATCAATGCGAAATTCTTCTTCTTCGACGATATTGTAAGAACATGGAAGCATTGACCTGATGCTGGGACATCTCCTGTACTCTACAGAATACTCAAATCCTCACCAACTTACAGCTCAGATTTTAAAATGTCGTGTTTAGAGTCATTGGAATACTTTTAATAAAAAGATTAGGTATACATAGATCAGTCGGGGTGGTTTAAAATATTATATTATTATATCTATAAATCAATATTATTTCATACAATAGATCATATTAATACTATATTGACTTCAAATTGATTGTGATCGGTGGGTATCTACAGAATAGCTAAGCTTATAATAATATTTTCGAAATAACTATGACCTAATCTGTGGTTTCACTGCAAATATTTTATTAATTTTGCGATGCGTGTATGTGAAATCCGTGATATCTTCTAGAGTTTTTATTTGAATTATATACTGTAAAGGACAATTTTAATCTATAATATGTGGCCAAGCTATTTAACGTAATTATTTGGATAAGGATTAATACTATATACTTGAAAATAGCCTTGGAAGTTATGTAATATTTTTTAACAAAAAATTAAAGATTAAAATAGTTACTGTGAGTCAACCTTAAGAGATAGATATATGCTGTCGCGGACTTTTTTGTAGGTCTTATTAAGTTGTACAACTCTTCCATAGAAAATATTCTTCTATCTATTTTCAATTGAGCAGCGTTCCTAAGAAACGTGTTTTTTCGACCGTTTTTTTGTCGACTTAGGTTGCAAATTTGGTCTCCACGAATGTACCTTTGATTTAAACGGGATAATATATAGCCTATTTTCATTCCGAAAGTCCATTCTATACATTAGTGAAAGAATTTTTCAAATCGGTCCAGTAGTTTTTGAGCCAAATCATTACAAACATACAAAAATACAAAAATACAAAAATACAAATGTTCTCTCTTTATTATATTAGTATAGATAAAATACACATATTAAACATATATATTCATATATGTATATATTTATATATATATATTCAATAATATTATAATTTAATAATATATATAATATGCATATACATACATACATACAATCACGCCTTTTTCCCGTTGGGGTAGGCAGAGACTACTTCTTTCCACATGCTACGATCCTGACATACCACTTTCGCTTCTTCCACTTTCATGAGCGCTTTCATACATGCTCGCCGGTTATAAGTACTTTTAACATGGCCTTTCTTTAAAACGTCTCCGATCTGGTCGTGGTACGTTCGGCCTCTACCGGCTGCCCCATTCACACTCGTCTCATAAATCTGTTTCGTCAGTCTTTCTTCATCCATCCTCTCTAGATGTCCAAACCATCTAAGCATCCCTTTCTCTATCTTTGTCACGACATCTTATCTTTTTTATTTATATATATATATATATATATATATATATATATATATATATATATATATATACGAGGGTCATTCAACAAGTACTTAGCCTCATCGCCCAATGACACTGCGATTACAAAAAATTTGTACCATAGTACAGTGCAATGTTTTTGAAGCCTATTGTCAAAGTTTTAAACAATGACCTCTATTAGTTTTGTTTTAATAGCCTTTGAAAGCGAACGTGTCGGTCAGTTTAACAAAAATGGAAAAAGAGCAGTATCGTTCGGTGATTCGATTTTTATTTTTGGAAGGGAAAACGCGCAGTGAAATTAAAAATCGCTTGGATGCTGTGTACAGTGACTCTTCTCCTTCGATGGCAACCGTAAAGAATTGGTTTAACGAGTTTGCTCGTGGCCGCAAGTCGGTTTTGATGAGCCACGCCCAGGTGCCCCGAAAACGGCTACTACGGAGGAAAACATAAAAAAAATCCACGATCTCGTGTTGGCAGATCGCCGATTGAAGGTTCGCGAGATAGCTGACACTGTGGGCATTGCAGAAGGATCTGTGCATCATATTCTCCACGAAGAACTGGGCATGAGAAAGCTGTCAGCGCGATGGGTGCCGCGTTTGCTCACACTGGACAACAACCACGACAACGCGCCGGCTCACACCTCTGCCGTCGCCATGGCCAAATTATTCGAATTGCGCTACGATTGCTGCCCCATCCACCTTACTCTCCAGACTTGGCCCCCTGTGACTTCTTTTTGTTTCCAAACCTGAAAAAGTCACTCGCCGGAAAAAGATTTGGGTGAATGAGGAGGTCATCACCGCCACGGAGGCCTATTTTGCAGACTTCAGGAAAACGTATTTTTTAGACGGGTTAAAAAAGTTGGAGCATCTCTGGGCCAAGTTTATTAAGTTAAAAGGAGATTATGTAGAAAAATAAATCGGCACTTTTCGAAAATTTTCGTTTTTCTTTTTTAAGGCTAAGTATTTATTGAACGACCCTCGTATATACATATATGTATATATATATATATATATATATATATATATAATTATATTAACGTTTACAATCCTAACTATAGGTAATATTATAAATGCCAAAGTAACTCTGTCTGTCTGTCTGTCTCACTTTCAGGCCAAAACCACTGCACCGATTTAAATGAAATTTGGTACACAGATAGTCTAGAGCCGGAGAACGGACATAGTCTACTACTACTTATCTGTCGCCAAAACATGTAATGTGTTCCGGCAGCTAGTGCTTACCATCTTGGACCGCATCATCACTTACTAACATGTGAGATAGTGGTCAAACGCTAGCCAATAAGATATTTAAAAAAAACGTAATGCAATAAGTTATTTTTCAAAAAAAATTAAACCGACTTCATAACCACAAAAAGGCACTCAAAAGCGAAAAATAATTTACTTAAAATTAGTATAAGCGTTACCCAATTCTCTATTTGAAGTCGGTGCCAGCCAAGTCTAATAGGTAGTAGATAGATAATACCTACATGTATCTACCTACTTACTAACCTACATGTACCTACTTACTACTACTACATACATAGTATCTATCTAATATCCAATAGGCTTGGCTGGCACCGACTTCAAATAGAGAAGTGGGTAACGCTTATAAAAATTTTAAGTAAATTATTTTTCGCTTTTGAGTACCTTTTTGTGGTAATGAAGTCGGTTTTATTTTTTTTGAAAAATAACTTATTTTACCCTTTTTAGTGCAAAAAAAGTTTTAATGAATTACAATTACAAATTACATGCATCTATTAAATTTCGTGTCTGGGCCGTTATACACTGACGGATATATACTTTTTGAAAATTTCAAGTATGTACCTATAACGGTTAAGAAGATACAGATCTGTAAAGTGCGCACATATAGACACACGGACGGACGGACGGACGAAATGTCCAAAATGGCCCTGTGCAATTAAAGCATCTGACATACACGATAATTAATTGTCTATTTTATTACAATAATTCCAAATACTTTTATAACACGGACTAGTTGTATTCCAAAATGAATATTAAAAAGTATTATTTGCGATTATTAACATTAATTGCCGCCATATGGCCAACAGAGTACTGAATCACTCTACTACGTTATAAGAGGCACTTCCCTATATTGTGGATACCCGAATTATGAAAGCACTGTGTAGCCAACCTAACAACGGAAAGTATTATTTACGTAGTAACTATTATATAATATGTGGTTTTATGCTTATAATTTCTTTTTGCTGTGGTGATTGGTACAAAGTACGTTCATAATTCTGAGTTATTTAATTATGTATGCAGTGTCGCGGGACTGAAATGGCCGCTATCTTCGCCAAATGTCATGTCATGTCAAAAAATATTTGGTATGTTTAAAAAAGTTGCAAAGTTGCACCCTAACAAGACTTTGCCCGGTAGAACATTTCTGTGAAGACAAATTATTTATATTTATATATAATTATTTATTATAATTATTAATATATAATTATTTATTGAGGGCCCGGTGGCGTAATTGGGAGAACGGTCGGCTTTGATGCGGTGGTACCGAGTTCAAACCGCCGTGCACCAATGAATTTTTCTATCGAAAAATATATGTGCGCTTCTCACAGTGGCCCTCCGGTGAAGGAAAACATCGTTAAGAAACCAATAACCTCCGCATGGTGGTAGAACATATCTAGTGTCCGCCTGGCTAGCTACCACCCTCAAGTCAGAAAATCTGTCGCCAAACATCTAATGTGTTCCGGCAGCTATCCTTGAGAGCCAGTTCCCATTCTAGTCCACTTCTCTATCTTCGACCGCATCATCACTTAGCAACAGGTGAGATAGTGGTCAAACGCTTGCCTATAAGATATTAAAAAAAATATCCCCACCTTTATTTCTATCTCGCTCACAGTTACCGTAAGAATATCTTATATGCAATAGCAACCTCCATTGTGTGTAATCTTCTTGGGACTCTTCTACAAAAACTAGTACATTCTCCTATGTTTGAGGTATTTATCTCCATATCTCTGGTGATACTAATCAGATCTCGATAAAATTAAAATGGGACCACCTCGGAAACGTATCCTACCTATTAAAAAAAGAATCAATTGAATCCGTTCACAATTGAAGGAGAAATCGCGTAACATACACACAAAAAAAAAAAAAAAAACATACAGACGAATTGAGAACCTCCTCCTTTTTTGTGAAGTCGGTTAAAAAGGGTTTTACGGGGTTTAAAGGGAGGATGAAAAATGTATGGAAGTATCGTCATTTTAGGAGCTAGAAGCTTGAAACTTAGTTTTTAGGCTGTTGATTCCATATAAATAAATATGACATTCAAAGTTTGTGAGGGGGAAGGGGGAGGGGGAAGGGGGAGGGGGAAGGGGGAGGGGGAAGGGGAAGGGGGTGGGAGTGGAGGGGAAGTTGAAGTGAGGGGAAAGGGGGAGGGGAGGTGAGGTGAGGGGAAGAGGAGGGAAAGGGGAGGGGTGAGGGAATTGAGGGGAAGGGGAGGGGAGGGGAGTGGCGGAAGGAGAGAGGAGGAGGGGAAGGGTGAGGGGCAGGGAGAGGGGGAGGGGGGATTAGCGCGTCGTGGTACGGTGTATAAAACCCGAAAAACCATATTGATTTTCAGACTTTTTTACCAACCCCTTGCAAAAATCCTGCAACACGTATTTACTTATTTATTTACAGAAGTACCTACTTAAGTAAATCTATAAGTTTATCTATATAATTTAAAATAATAAGTACCTAATATCCGTGGGGAATTGTCAGAAAATCCTTATAAGCGGATACCTACGTCAAAATAACTATCTGCATGCCAAATTTCAGCGCAACCCGAAACAATATTAATTTCAGACTTTATTACCCCACTTCACCATTTTAGGGGTGGCATTTTGAAAAAGCCTGAAACTCGTATTTCATTATTTATTTACAGAAGTACTTGCGTGAAATGTCGAATAAAATGACTTTCCGTCCGACCGCTTCAACGCTTAAAGCCAAATTTCAGCGCAATCCGAAACAATATTGATTTCAGAATTTGTTTCCCTATTTCACCCTGTTAGGGGTGGCATTTCAAAAAACCCTGCCAAACGTGTTTACTAATTTTTTACTGAAGCACTTATGTAAAGTTTTGAATAGAAAAGACTATCTAATCTTGTTTGTCCATACAAACTTTAAACCCCCATTTCATCCCTTTAAAGGGTGAATTTTGAAAAATGATTTTTTTTGTACACCTTTACGTACTAAGAAAAATATACCCTCCAAATTTCAAATCTCTACGACCAGCGGTTGCTGCTAGCTGTGCGTTGTCTGTCAGTCAGTCAGTTAGTCAGTCAGTCAGTATGTCAGGAAAAAGATTCTTATATTATTAGAAGAAGATTACGATATTAAGATAGGTAAGTACCTAGTATAATATGAGTAAGTAACTATTCTGATTTGAATTTAATATAATACGCCGGCCAAGCACCTACTCATTACAGTGCACATGAAACGAATTAATTAATTTTGTGATACAATATCAATCACAAGATTCACAAGTCACCTAGCTATGTTACTCCTACTAACCCACATGATATCAACCAAAAGTAATAATTTAATTTTAACACAACTAAATCCATCCCTGTGCATGCACGCTCCGCCCATTACAACAACAAAAGTTGGCGTCGTTCCTTCAAAATATCTCGTTTGGAGGCCATTTTGACGACGTGCCAGA
This sequence comes from Cabera pusaria, assembly GCA_954871355.1. NCBI lineage: Eukaryota > Metazoa > Arthropoda > Insecta > Lepidoptera > Geometridae > Cabera > Cabera pusaria. Next base: position 10,958,173 of record OX940895.1, on the reverse strand, counting down.
AAGAGACAGCGATGCCGCGGTCCGATGCAATCCTTCGTGAGGGAATGAGACAATTATGCAAAGATTGTTTAGTTTTTAATGTGAGTGCGTGGGGAGGTTTTTGTTTGTGTGCGTATTTGAGTTCATTTCAGGCTAGGAAGCAGGAGAGATTAGTTGGTAAATGCTCGAAGAGGTACTGGTAGATTGGCAGATAAGTATTAAAAATATTTATTTTCATGGAAAGGGCATCTATCTATTAGCGTGTAGGACTAGTAACTTTTCTGTGCTATTAGGTAATCCCCTCCAAGAAATTAGGTGAGACGCATAATTAGGTATGTATTAATTATACCCACCAATACTTAGATATATCTAACCGCATGCGAAACATATCCAAGTATAGGTACCAATTATCGACTCACATAGGTATTAGACATATGGGTACCTAACGAAGGTACTACCTACTTACCTACGGTTTACGGTAATAGAGTTCCTGATAAAGTGACAAATTAGTTATCTATAGGTATAAGTACCTATATCTAACATACGACGCCATATTAAAGTTGTCATAAAACTGTCAGGTTATCTTATAAGTTCGTCATACTCATAGGGCTATCTGGAACCAGTGAAACTAGCCCTTAGTAGGTACCTACTTACCTAGAAAAATATTATTTTTTCATTGATATTACGTATCTTGTATTATTACCTATCTGTTCTGTGCTGATACGGCTTATATAAAAGAACTCGACTAGAAAACTGACTTACCAACAAAATGAATATATATAAAATAATTTGATGTTAATAATAATGAGATGTTAACGTTGTAATCCGCAAAGATAAATGCTCGAAGAGGTACCTACCTAGGTAGTATAATACTTAGGTAGGTGTATACGTAGGTATACCTAATACCTAGGCTATATAACATAGCAAATAGTCCTAATGATAAGTATACCTACCTACCTGGGTAGGTATAGGCTTACACATACCTAATTAGGTAGGTACCTACCTACTTAGGTATGTGTACTTACTATTAGTACTTACTACCTATTCATAGCAATCACAGATATTCTGGACATCTGTGATAACTATCGTAGCTGCTCTGCGGAACTCAGCTACCTACCTATACGTGAGCACTAATGAGCAGGTATAAAGTAAGTATATATAAATAAATCATGTATTAATCAATAAAAGGCAGGTAAATCTAACAAATTTGGTAACCTGGCACCTAAACTACGCTCGAGACCATATTGGTTAGTAGGTACAGTTAATTTAATTAATTACATTTGTATGAATTTTAAATAGTTAGAAATGGAAGTTAGTTACATTATATTAATTACAACAGAAGAACATTATGTATAAAATTATTTTATGTATTAAAAATTAAATTTATGATTAGTATAAATGTTTAAAAGTTTAGTTCAAGATTATAAATTACCGACTATTATACTCACTAATAATTTAGTTCAAAGTAAGTAAATTCTTTCTTAAAATCACTCACAAATCTCACAATATTTCCCAAGCTAAAGTGAACTGTAGTAGAAGTACCTAGTAAATAAATTGCCTTCTAGTAGTATACTAAAAGTTCCAAGTCCCTACAAAAATGTAGAGATAACAATTTAGTGAATCGCCAATTCTCCATTTTACGACACCTCCATTCATTCGAGGGCCGTGAACGCGTCGTAAAAGCTACAACGTGACGTCAGCTAAGTACCTCCACATAGCGGTCCCAACAATCACCGCTAGATGGCGCTAAAACAAACACTAAACTCAAGCTCATAAAAATAAATTTTATTGTTATGATGAAAATAAAACGCTTGTCGTCAATTTAAACATAATTTTATACTGTAATAAGATTTATTTTACGATTAACAAGTGTCTTGATGAATTTATATTACTAGAATGATGAATAAAGCAATAAAATTCGCTTTTATGTTCTTGTTATCGCTTTTCTATTGGCACTTATGTTACTGGGTGTCTAGTAAGTCACATCTTCATACAAAATATGAAACGTTACGTCATATTATGAGCTGGTCATAAAAGTAGATGATTATTTTATAAATAGATGGTAAACACGTTAAATAATGACTCGTCCTATTTCGATACTACACCGCGATGGCTTGCTTAATGTTTCACCGTCTCGACTTAGTTATCAAGTTGTAATTTTAAATGGAAGTAGTTTAACATGGATTCATCTGGGTAAGTATCAAAATATGAATTGTTGTCGCAGAACCTATTTAACTATTTTGAGTTTTGTAAGTACCATTACCTATGCAACCACGTGTAACTTATTTTATTATGATCTAAGATTACGAAAATATCAAACTCAATAATAATTCACATAACCATTTTTTATAAACCATGTTAAGTCATTTTAAAGGTTAACCTTAATAGTTTTAAGTCAAAATAGGTATCAAGAGTTCGTTTCCACGCTCTTTATTCATTAACACATTGAAGAGTCCTCAACTTTGTTGTTTGAAAGCACTCGTGAAGCTTTAATGGCCTCATACTACTTCAGAGCTTATCCGATAGGTGGCGTTTACTGGAAGTGGCGCCACAGTCGTACCTTGTATTTGGTTTTATTTTATACAAATTAGCTATTGTTGTAAATATTATACAGTTAATTTGCTAAGCTATGATATTTAAGTAGGTAGGTAGATACTTACCTACCGTGTGGTTCTACAAGTCTGAATATTTTATTAAGAGCTTATATTAATGTTACTTACCTACACTTATTTTATCTGGTAATTTTTGGTAACATCGAAAGATTGTTCAACATTGCAATGCTCATAAACTTTCTAACCTTGTTGCTGAGGTTGTAGATGGTTACTTAATTCATATTGATAAAGAAATCAATTCATATTAATAGTACTACTGATTATGTTTAATTGTTTAAGGCGTATTGTGAATAAAGAATTTGTTAAACCTACATTGATCTCTTTATATTCCCAATAGGGTCCTACCCAAAAACTGCGCACCTTAAAATTCCTACTTTTGACAGTTATTATTTATTCTGTGCTATAACTGTAACCTAGCTAGGTTAAACTAATTACACTAGACATCATACTATAGACGACTACACCTCATGTGACTTCACGTCGTAGATTTTTTTTTCTTGACATAGATTATTATTGATAGTAAGTAGGTATAACCTCAAACCTCAAAAATCAATAGACTGCAGCTTCTGCATCAAAAGCTTTAACCACGCAGACCTTTCGAGAATTAAGAAATAAACTGCAAGTAACTTTATGCTCGCTCAGGCATTTAATCAGCTCATCACGTCCATTATTACTCTGCAGAACCGCCTAGTAGCTCCAATACAATAACCTGCGGCTTCCAACCATATTGTTGCTCGAAGCTCAGACGAGCACTTAAGATACACTAACAATATTGCGAGAAATAAACCATCACCAGCCTTCTCATCCTCATAAAGTTAACACCTTTCGAGAACGTATCATGAGTATCAATCCGTGCATCAATAAAATCGAAATTACAGTCATAAAAGCATTCCCCGAGAACTCGGGATCAAGCAAATCCTCAACTTGTTATAATATCACACGATTAAGCAATAAACTATCAATGACTCCTTTATCTCTATTAAACGGGTGATACTTTAAACAAGTCAATAATGGTTCAATAAACGTCGAAAGAACGGCATAATAACCATCCACGTGCGGCCGCCTACATCCATAAAGTTTCGAATTTATATAGAGGTTTAGCCCCAGAGGCGTTTAAGAAACAATGTTGCCAGAGGACTTGTGCTTAGTACCTTAGTCTTACGACTCTTACGGCTCTTGTAAATTGAATGGTTGTTTACGGGGAAGGAGATCAATCAATGAAGAAATTAATTTCATATTTACAACCGGTCGTTCGCTTCAATCAGAGCGAGATTTATTAGGATTTGCAAGACTTAGCGGGCTTGTTATGCCTTGCAAAATATGGCTTAGATAGATTTACGATCAACACATCACTATGTAATTATATTGTTATTCATTAGATGGGTGCAAAAACACTTAAGTAGGTAGATGTACATCTAGTATCTAGTACTTGCCTATACCTATGGCCTATACCGAAAGATAAATAAATACTTAATAGATAATTTAACAGAATTTAATAAAATTTGATAACTGTTCTACATAGCTACTTATGCAAATGCATTCTCTGTGTTTTCGATGTACCTGTCTTCTTCTGTAATGCTTACTTACTAGATCGTTTAAATTTATCAAAAAGCGTTTATTTTTTGATGATCTACGCCTACGCAACTGACGCCATCTGTCGTCAATACCAATCTATCTGGAAAAGTGAGCCCGCAGCAGACTGCAGAACGAATCAAAAAATTACTAATACTATCGTACATAACGTACGCAATACAGATCGTACGATACGCGAGCCACCTCGCCTCATAAAAAGGATATCAGCTCCCCAGGTGGCTAATCATAGCAGACTAATAAAACCGCTCAAAAACTACACCCAAATAGGCCATAATTTAAAATCTGACAACACCGATTCGTATAATCTGCTTCTGTTTACCTCCTATAAACGGCGCAATTCAAGTGACGTTTATGAGCGGTTGAAGTTGTAAAAATCGTGTTTACGACTGAAACGCGTGCGCCTGCGCCGGTCGCCCGCGACGTGAACATCTGTCGCGTGAATTTGAATGAAGTCTAGATTTTACTGTGATAAGGTTGTGACTTGTGACCTAGTGGGCTGGGTTGAATTGTTTCACTCGAGAACGGGAAGTCTGAAGGACGAATTTATTTTTGTTAAGAGGGTATCATTAAGAGTATCATTCATATCATTACGTGGATGATTTTGGTATCACGGGTTACCTTTACCATTTTAGTTAGTAGATAGGCATATGGAGGATAGAGGATAGAAGCTTTTATCAATAGCCCATGCTGATTTTCTTGACTCTTATTCGAACAGATAATAGAGAGGTAACATCTGAACTAATATCCCACTTGGGAGTAGGCTGTGCATTACCTTATATTAACTACGCTATCCCAGCATCTTTATAAAACAAAGTTCGGTCCAGCAAGAACATGAAATTACATTTTGAAGTTCGAATTTGACATGAATGCTAACAGAGATGTACCTAACTATTTTGTCTAGACCTGCTGGAACGCTAGCACTGTGCTTTCAGTGCAGAGTCTTTAGGAAGCTTTGTGAAATAAATGGACTCCATTGTAGATACCATCAACTTTGTGGCTATTTTGAGAACAGGTACCACCCTCTACTGAACTTACCTGTACGGACCTTTTAAGATGGCAAAAGTTTTTTTCTAATTACCATGCTATATTAATCACTTCAAGAAAAACGTGACCAGTTTCTAACATTGCCATCAAGCAGACAAGGCGGGGCATATCGAACCCAAAGGGTGCAGGGTGCAATCGTCTCGTTCAATAAGGGTTTCGAATTTCGATTTCATAGTCCCTACATTGCTTTCTTAAAAGGGTGACATTGCTACCTGCTTTCTTTGGGCGTCCATAGCCAATAGGGAATATGCATGTTTTTTTTAAATATTTTTATTTCACTCATTACATCTATATAACATAATAAAAAAATAAAACACTGCTGGAATTAGTCTAATTATTTTTTAAACAATTATTTAAATATACAAATAAATTTGAGCAGTTTAAACGCCATCATTTCCCGGGCTCTTTGGTAGTGCATTGTGACGTCACGCACTTTCGTCAGACACACGCCGCTTGAAGCAAACTAGATTTTTTTTCTGTAACTAAGACTCCGCGCGATGATTGTATTTAGCCAATGGCATGTTTTTATTAAATTATACAGTTTCTCTAATCTCGTACTCATTTTTATCTATATTATTAAATGGTTAGTAATACACATTTTTGCACAATAATACGCGGCAAACACAATATTTGGAAATAAATACAATAAGACCACACCATACATTTATTTTTATGTTCCCGCGCTCAATGTTTCTATCACGTGGAGTAGTGCATAATGACGTCAACTTTCGATTCGACCAATGGTGATCTGTTTAACAAACTTAAATTTCCCTCGCTTAAATTGCATTTTTAATTTATTATTGTAAGCAAATAAAATGGAATTAAATAAAAAAAGGTTTTACATATAACTCCAGGACAACAAAGAATCGAAAAATAAATTATTTCCAATAAATCTGAGCTTTATGCATATTCCCTATTGCGGAATTAAAAAAACATTGCCCTGCCCTTTAGTCCCTTGATTTGCTTTAGACCTATTTGATTTATATCTACTTAGTAGATTGATTTAGACCTACCTTAAAACTTTTCATCATTACAAATTATTTTGGTAAGATAAAAAGTTTTATAAGCCTGACTCACTTCCCTGACACAAAAACAAGAGGGGTTTGTTATAAGTTAGACGTGTATCTGTGTGTTTGTTTATAGGATCGTAAGTACCGCCCAAACGGATGAACTGATTTTGATTACTTTTTTTATTGTTTGATAGATTGTCTTTATAGAGAGAGTTTTGAGGACATCCATTCATCTGTTTTAATACTATGAGCTTTTTTACTAGTTGATGATACTATGAGATCATCTTTTATGGGTCTGATAATTCGAAATTCAGTATCCTCTTAATGCATTGATATTTTTACATGGCTGCATTTACCTAATATTCTTACCAACATAGAGCATCTACTCTATGATGGTCAGGAGTAGAGTATTACATATATGCACATTACATGAGATGCCCTAGGATTAGGTCAGTGCAAACCATTTTCTTACAATATCAATAAAGTAAGACGATACCGAATTATGTAATATATTTGGGCTCATTGGAATGGTCTCAATGAACAGATTATATGTACTTACTTAAATCAGTCGGCGGTGGTTTTAAATTTTTAATATAAGTTATTATTTAAAATTATTGTAGACAATCCGGTAGACCAATTTATAAGAAAAGAATAAACTGTTTGGCGTACGTTCAAACCTGTCTAAGTTTCACACACTGGTAACAATATCAAATCAGCGACTTGTATTTTAATGTTATTTAAGTAATGTTAAATGTTATTTAATGTTAGTTAAGGGTCAAGAGAGCGAACGAAACTCGTGAATTATTTTGCTGATTGTGTTATTGCTGAACACGATTCTTCTTACAGTAAACTTGGTATTTTTAGACAATTTACAAAGCCAATGTATTGTCATACTTAATTCTAAAACAATTTTACGCTAGTCAACTTATACTTAGGTACATTACATAATCACATTCATACCTTAATCTAGATGAGGTAAGTAGTTAACAAAGAATACATTTCGAATAATTGCAGGTGATTCCGAATAGCACGCCCTAAAATATAATGGTATATACTTATAATATTTCATAATAACGGATGGCTCTCTTATAACAATTTTCGATCCAAAAGCATCTAAAAGCATCCGTTGGACTAGTATCTTTTTTGGGCCAAAAGCTCATAAAGCTCATAAATAGACAAATTAAAATATCGTATCTAATACCTAGATATACAAAAATTATAATATACTACATCATACTTATATCTGGGTTATTTATTCTCAATCACGATAAATGCCCCAGTAAATACCTGCCTATTTCGATTTATTGTTATAACTTAGTAGAGTAATATATTGACATTGACAAGTTAATTTTCACGATCTTACAAGAATTGCTACTAAAATATCTAATTAGATAGTCAAAAGGCACTTGAAGCAGCAGCTTCTTATAGGAGATAGGAACCCACATGCTAAAATATCAAATAACTTTCAACTACAACTTTAATTTTAATTTTCTTGATAAATATTTTTATTCATTGTGAATAAAAATATTTATCAAGAAAATTAAAATCGACAAGATTTTGTCAGTAGTCGACTTAGATTTCTTCATAGGAAATCGTAATTATGCATGGAAGTAATAAGTACCTACTACGTACAACTATAAATTCCCTGCTTGTACTATTATTTAATTTATTACATACAGGTAATTTAGTCAACAATTTTTCATTTCTTTTCTTTTCTTTTCTTTTCTTTTCAATTCAAACACAGTATTTTTTGTGAGGCCGCTATTTTCGAATCCAGCCTTCTCATTCTCAATCATTCGAGAGCAAATTTGGATTCTGAAGTGCCTCTCCTTTGCCTTCGACAGATCTTTGCAATTCACAATGCTAATACTCTCTAATTCACTATGCCTAATCTATAACTATTAATATTTTATTACGAAAAATCTGTGATTCTAATCGGAAAGATTTCCACGTCTAAATAGCTTATGGAATAATAAATATTCGAAATTTAAGATGACGCTTCCGAATTTGAATGTAACTATCCGATTGAAATGAAAATCGGGGTTCTGATCAGAGCAAATAATTCTTGAGTAGAATCCTCAGCATAGCCAGGGATTCAAAGTATTATTATAGGTTACTACTTAATTACCTTAACAAACTCTATGATATACCTATAGGTACCTAATTTTCTTTACCAGATAAGTATTTAATGTAAATAGACCGTACGGTACACTGTGTAAAATTTACTGTGTTAGGTGTAAGTAGGGCCAATCACAGATAGGTAGGTACTACTACATACAGACTACTAAGAAGATACAGTGTAATTTGTATATAGTTGACGTTGACTCATCTTTTTCGTTTTCTTCGTTTGCTGCAGCAGAGTCAAACGCTGGTGACGTTGGCTTAACCTGAAATTGAAAAAATATAAATGAGGAATTTATTCTTAATTTTATGATTTTTTCAAGATAATAAAAATTAAAAGGTAATTAAAGGTGTGTGCCTATCAACGCTGATAAGTTAGACAGATTGACTAAATATCTTGTGGCGCGAAGTAAGTACTCTATTTAACGTAATTTGAATTAGGTATAGTTCAATTCAATTTATTTCAATTTCACACAGATTATTATTACTTCAAGAAATAGGTACAAAACTTAGCAATTTAGCAACAAATTAGTGTAACTAATAATATACATATAGGTAGGTAATTATTAATACCTATATTAGGTAAGTATATTAATATTAGTAGGTAATAAAAAAAATAAAGCTTTGATGAATTTGCGAAGTGCAAATAACGTTGTTATGGATTTTTATTTTATATTTATTATTTTATTTTTACAATGCTACTAATTTAACTAGTGATTATGAAATTTGACATGTAAATTGGTTTTATGAAATATATGGATATGAATAATTTATTAAATGTAGCTGTACCACAGAACAGGTACAGAACTGGGCTAGTCAAAAAGCATTTTGGTAGGTACTTAATGTTTGAAATAAGTACTATGTGGTCTATTTTAAACAATTAAAATAATAATATTTAAATGGATACCTAATCAATAGGTAAAAAAAAACTAAGAGTAAAATATTAAATACCCAGTTTAACGATAATTAAAGTAAGTACCTACTTAAAGGTATGTCAACGATATAAAAGGATTTTTTTGGTTAAATCTATATATGTATAGGTACTATGAAAACCAACAATTGATTAGCGGGAAATTGTTCAAAAAATGATTACCCCAACAAGTTTCACAGTAAGTAATAACTCCTAGTCATCTAATAACCGTTAAGCATTTTTAGTATCAATCTAGGTAGGTACAAAAAATGTGAATACTTCATTTAAAGGAATTTTCCCGACGACTTTAAATTGTGCCATTATTAACACGGGAAAATTATAAGTAAGTAGGTGCAATGCTAATAAAAACTATCAAAGCTCCCCGTCCCTTAGACAAATATTTGTTCAAACCGGTGACTGCAATAAAAATGCAACCGTGTCTCCTGGTAGGCCGCACTAAGAGCCATTCAAACGTTTGATGACTTCATTTCAACGCGCGAACTGAGTGCTTGCGATAATGCGCTATTGTTTACTCTTCGATAGTGCGCTATCCACTGCACGCGCCACGCTGCGAGAGAAAGAGACAACAGCTGAACTTACACCTCCATACACAAACCAACTTAGCCACGAATCACGTCCCATCACTCTCAAGCGCGCGTAAAACGCTTTAGTGCGAGCGTAACAGCGATATCGCCCGTAAAAACAGGTAGTAGAAGAAATAATAATCATCTTTACGACTTCTCACTCTATTCAGCACCTTGTTACGATACTGCGCGCTCATTGTGCCGGTCGAGAGGTTGTAAAATCTTTTCTTTACTCGCCCGTTTCACTAATTGTACGTTTATGAGTTTACGACTTCTGCGGCTTAACTTTTCAGTAAACCTTCGGTTTTGTCGACTTTTTTGTCAGTCGGTCGAGAGCTTCCGCATAATTTTTATGATTTATTGCCACTTGACGAAAGCGATTAGGCGCCACTTGACACTTATTTCAGTAGCAGAGTTGTGCTATAATCGTATTTTGAAGTGTGGTGGTGAGCTTTTCTAACGAACGAAGCACGTGCTTTCGGTGATAAGAAAGGAAAAGAGATCGAAACTGATAATATTTATAGTCATTAGCGAAAAGGGGACGGAACAATCGTCCGCGGTGTGGTATCGGTATCGCGGGCCGTCGCGGGGCGGCGCGCGTGTCGCTCTCGGCTCCGACAGTAGATTGCGTGAGCCGAGCCGCGCCGGTCGTACGGGCTAGCAGCGCGCTCCCGCCACACGCGACGCAAAACTTCGCTCGACACGACACTCGCTAGCCAACCTGATACACACCGACGATCGTTGCCGAATTATAAAATAAATACAAACACTCGTGAGACGACCGGGCGCCGCGGACGGAACCGCTTAAAAAGTCGTAAAACTCCCGGCACGCGCACCCGACTCGTAAAATAATCGTAAAAAGTAAACACACGTCGACTGGCCTTTATCGCCGACGAAGCCCATTATGACGCTCTAGTGACGTTTAAGAGGCAATAAAATTAATAAAATTAAATTACATTGTCCGTATTTGGAGTGACATTGGCGGAGGTCGCGTTATCACGGCGCGGGGGCCGCGATGACATAAGTGTTTCTAAACTGAGTGACGTTCGCGTGTGACCGGACAGAATGAACTCCTACTTTGAGCAGGGTGGTTTCTACGGGGCCCATGGAGTGCACCAGGGCGGTGGCGGCGGCGACCAGTACAGAGGGTTCCCGCTAGGGCTGACATATGCCCAGCCTCATGCGTTGCACCAGCCGCGCCCGCAAGACTCTCCTTACGACGCGTCGGTCGCGGCTGCATGCAAGCTGTATGCCGGAGAACAACAATATGCTAAAACAGATTGTTCAAAGCCCGGTGCGGAGCAACAGAACGGTTACGGAGGCAAAGAAGGCTGGGGCTCCGGGCTAGGTGCCCTCGTGAGACCTGCCGCCTGCACACCTGAAGCCAGATACAGCGAGTCGTCGAGTCCCGGCCGAGCTATCCCATGGGGCAACCAGTGTGCACTCCCCGGGTCGGCAGGGGCAGCCGCGCAGCCTGTACAACACCAGCCAACCAACCACACGTTCTATCCATGGATGGCCATAGCAGGTCAGTAACCCTCATTATATCCATCTCGCATAGATCGTTTAATTTGCATCCTTATCTCTAAATGCTCCGAAATTACTCATAAATTCTCCGCGTATGATTTTTTATTTGATTTTTTATCTTGAAGTATGAACATAAATCTACTTAATCATTAAGCACTATGAAACTACCCTACCTGTTTTACGTAATAGGTACTTACGTATATGTCCACACATGGTGTATTGTATTTCCCTGACCATAAAATTGGGGGTTAAAATGACGCTATCAGATTGTGAGCGATGACTACATGGCAAAATGATAATGTTCCTACTCAAGTCTTGTAAGATACCGATAAGAAAATATCAATGAGTATTCGGTAGCAGGTAAAGAGAGCGCGTCAACTCAAGTGTCAATAAAAAGCACATAAAACGAACGACCCTCGTTAGCTCCTTATTAGTGGGACAGATTTAAGTGCCATTCATGATTTTATTGCGGTCATCAAATCTCAGAAACTTCACTAAATAACCAATTTGAGGCGATAAAAATGAAATAAAATTTTATGAAGTGTCTAGTGCGTGTGAAAATTAATAAAACAAAATATTTGGATTTCTTTCAATAAGTTTTATCGTCATTTTATTTGTATTGTTATGATATTTTACGTTTTATGGTTCAGATAATAATTAATCGAAGAATGTATTACCATTAAGATACTAAATTAATGATCAATAATTTCGTTTTTACTATTTCTTTTAGTCACAAGTCAGTACCTATATTTAGAAAGGCACCTAAATATCTAACAGGTAATAATTTATTAACTGTGTTTTCTATGTTGGTCAATAAAGAAACACCGAACTATAAAGCAAATTGTACCTGCTTTCATCATACCTATCATAAATATAATTATGTTTTACCTATCTACAGCGTCTAAAAGCTCAAATAAAAACATAAAAATTAAAATATTTTTATGTATAATTTTTGTAATTGAATTTTTGGTTTTTTAAAGTAGGCATACTGACAAACTTTTATCAGATCAAACACCAGTATCCGACTCTAATTAGGTAGGTATGCAAATGTTTTTTTGCTAAAAGGGGGTACCTACTTACCTAGGTAGATATCTTATTTGTTATAATTACTTTAACTTTCTGTCTACTTTAATATACATTTAAATGATGTCATTAGGTTTTCACATGTATTAGTATATATGTCAATTTTGTGATTATTTGATGGAAGAAATGGTTTGAAAATTGTGTAAAATAATTAATATTTTAAGAATGAAATAAAATGTTTCTACAATAAATCGCCATAGATAATTATTGTAACAGTTAAAAAATATTTAAAATTAATTGCGTAAATAATTTTAGGAATAAACATATACCTGAGTAAAAAAATAGGGACGAAAACTTACAGCGTCATTTTAGCGCTCCAAGTTATGGCGGGAGCAATCGCCGCGCCCGCGCCGCCTGGGTCATCGAACCGATCTAGTTTGGGCGCATTATTATTAACTTAAGAACGCTAAACAAACTGTCAACTAATCTGTGAAAAGAACTACCATAGTAACTTTCAACTAATCTGCATTGGAAGTGAATAGGTAGCAAGCAAAGAAAGACCAGCGCAACTGATAGAGAAATCAAAATCCAACTTAATATTGGATTTTCAGTGAATAATGGCCTCAACGAAATATTTTACGCTCGCCGAGCGACACTACTACATCCCATTAAATGGATCAATGTGATGAATTTATCTTTCTCCACTACTGTTACACAAACAAAATAGGTAGGTACCTATTAGCTCAAGAAGTCTAATAAGATAGGTACCTTATCGCCAAAATCACCCTAATTCGAGCTCCCGTTTTAAACTTTGCCTACAAGCGCTCCTTGTTCTAATTGGGCAAACTTTCACGAAGGTAAACTGGAAATCACAATTAAAAAATTACTAACGGATAATTAAGCAACGCGTGTGGTCCCGCCTCTCATAACTCATGCGACTTGATAAAATTAAGTAACACGGGCTAAAAAAATAAAATAAAAATGAGTGGCACTGTCGGCCATATTTCACTGGGGTTCACGCAACGCGCTTCGCGAAACAATACAAGGACGCAGGCTGTGGGATGTATGAAAAGTTCCGATGATCTTGCACGCTATCCGGTCCGGTTACCGTTATATTTGGACATTTTTCTACTCTTTGGCAGTTGCGGTTAGGGTTAATTAATTTTTTCTAGCTATTATCTGCTTGGAAAAATGCATGGAAAATAATTTGGTAGAGTAGGTACGAGAGATATTCGAATTATTCCTATACCTAACAATAATGCATTCAGTTACTGTTTCTATTTATTTTTATCTATTTTTGAAGCACACTTTCTCCAAATACCTTGGTTAAATAAATGAATTATTTCTAATCTAAAATATTGTATCATTATGTTTTAAGTACCTATTCAACCTAGGTAAATATGAATAATTTAAGATCGTAAAAAATGGGAAAACCCGACTTCAAATGCCCCGCCAGTCATTTTCAGTACAAGTTTGAGGTGTTTATCTCCATATATACTCATGAGATAACCTCAGGAGTAAGTACCTATACTCTTTCGAATCAAAAATAATTATGAAAATTGGTCCACAACTGACAGAACAATCAGGGAACATCATAAAATAAAACTAATGACAATTTAACAAAATATTCATTAAGACAAACTAAAAACCTCCTCCTTTTTTAAGTCGGTAAAAATGTAGAGTCCTCATTTTCTCATACATAATGCTTCCCTATGAAACATCAAGAGTAGCAACCCTATTTGTTGAATGCTAGAATGACACGTTAGAAGAACGCCCCCTTTTGATAAGGCTATAAAATGCGCTGTTTATTATTTTATTAAGACTTAACACCGACGTTTAGTACCTCATATAGATTACTACAATTTATGATCGATTCCTGTTCAGCTCATTAAATTTATATCTGACTGAACGACGGGTCTGTATACACAGATTAAATTGTTACCTACCTATCTGTTGTTTGTAAAGTTGCGCTGTGTAACGGACTAAAGTCAGTTAGTTATCCTGCGTTTTATCTCATTGTCGTATTTATTTTATAATCTAGACAAGCTTATGTTCTGTTCTGATTAGCATAGTGTTATTTTCTCTGAAATTATCTCAAGATGATTGTCAAGTGCTTTTCAATTCAATTACCTTTTATATCACTACCGTACCTAGATTATTTTTGAGACTAACTAAATTCTAAGCCTGTACCTATCGTTTTCCATAATATTGATCTTAGTCGCGGTAAGTCCTGATTTAAAGTACCTAAAGTAGGTACCTATAAATAATCTATGCATATTCAAAGAACTAGAAGGTATGCTTACCCACCACAAATAGTCCAAAATTTTTCATTCAAAAAGTCATTTAATTTTTTTAACATATTACTTAGATTTGCAAAATTGTAATTATTATTGATGGAAATAAAGAACTTACGCATCCAAAATGCTTATTTTTCTTCTCGCAAAACTGTCACAGACATTGGAAGAAAACAGAGCACCTTCTATTTTCGAAAACGGTTAGGATTTGTAGGTAAAAGAAAACAGAACCTTCTATTTCAACCAACTTCCAAAGAGGAGGAGGTTCTCAAATTTGTCTAAGTTTTTTTTGTGTGTTCACTTCTCCGCCAATGGTGAATCGATTTAAATGATTCTTGTTTTCATGGATAGGGTTCATCTTCAAAGTGGTCCCATTACAATTTTATCAAGATCTGTCAAGTATCTCCAAAGGTTTAGCGATAAACATTTCAAACTTGCTACTGAAACTGACTCGCGCGTCATGTGAAGTCAGTTTTTAGAGTTTCTTAGCCCAATGGTAAAAAACGGAACCCTTGTAGATTCGTCTGTCTGTTTTCCGTCAGTATGTCACAGCCATTTTATTCCGAAACTATTAAGACTACACTGTTGAAACTTGATAGGTAGGTAGATGTATTCTGTGAAATGTATTCTGCTTTAGGATTTTTATACAAATAAAATAAAAAAGATTAAGGGGGCTCCCGAAACGAAATTTAAAAAAAGTTTCATCAAACCTATACCTACGTATATAGATGGTCTATATATATAGTCTACACTATATATAGTCTATAGATGGTCTTAAAATCTGTCCCCTCTTTACTTTTAAAATAAAAGAGTGAAAATGTAAAATAAAACTGGCCAAGTGCGAGTTAGCATCGCGTCTCTTATCGCACACTTAGGGAGGGTTCCGTACAATACGAAACATAACAGAGATTCAACCTCATATATTTGATTAATTGATATTACCAAGGATATTTGGTTTGGTCGCGATCTAGAAAGACCGGGCTCGTTTACTAGCGCCATCTATGTCATTTTGCCGAAACTAATTAGATAGATGGCGTTTAAAAAAACGTTCTTTGTATGGGGACCCCCTTTAATTTTTAACTTTATTTTGTTTTTAGTATTTGTTGTTCTAGCGGCAACAGAAATACACCATTTGTGAAAATTTCAACTGTCTAACTATCACGGTTAATGAGCTATAGCCTGGTGACAGACAGACAGACAGACAGACAGGCGGACAGCGGAGTCTTAGTAATAGGGTCCCGTTTTACCCTTTGGGTACGGAACCCTAAAAAAGAAATAATGCTGTAGATATCAATAAATACTTTCAAGTAGAACGAGATATAGTCCGTAACTTAGTTTTTGAGAATAGCAAATTTTCAAAATTGCAAATGTAATTTTGTCATTCATTACAAACACTGTGAAAAACAAAGTTATTTTTTGCTCACGAAAAATGATAGTGGTATTTTTTGCCCGATCTTATAAAATAATGTACGTAGTTAGGTATGGAACCTTACGAGTGCGATTCCGACTTGCACTTGGCCAGTTTATTTAGTTTTTAAACTATTTATCAAATATTGAAATTCTGTTTGTATTGTATCCACTACATCGGGTAAGTATAAGTAAGTACCCATCTATACTTACTAATACTAATATACTAATACTAATAATAATATTATAAAGAGAGAACATTTGTATTTTTGTGTTTGTAATGATTTGGCTCAAAAACTACTGAACCGATTTAAAAAATTCTTTCACTAATATATAGAATGGACTTTCGAAATGAAAATAGGCTATATAATATCCCGTTTAAATCAAAGGTACATTCGTGGAGACCTAATTTCCAACCTAAATCGACAAAAAAACGGTCGAAAAAACACGTTTCTTACGAACGCTGCTCAATTGAAAACAGATGGAAGAATATTTGTTATCGAAGAGTTGTACAACTTAATAAGACCTACAAAAAATTCCGCGACATTATATGTCTATCTCTTAAGGTTGACTCACAGTAACCATTTTAATCTTTAATTAAAAAAAAAAAAATATTACATAACTTCCAGGGCTATTTTTAAGTATATAGTATTAATCCTTATCCAAATAATTACGTTAATTAGCTTGGCCACATATTATAGATTAAAATTGTTCTTTACAGTATATAATTCAAATGAAAACTCTAGAAGATATCACGGATTTCACATACACGCATCGCAAAATTAATAAAATATTTGCAGTCAAACCACAGAATAGGTCATAGTTACTATGTAAATATTATTATAAGCTTAGCTTTTCTGTAGATCCCCACCGATCACAATCAATTTGAAGTCAATATAGTATAATAATATGATCTATTGTATAAAATAATAATAATAATGATCTATATATATTAAACCAGCCCGACTGATCCTATGTATAATCTTTTCGTTAAAAGCATTCCAATGACTCTAAACACGTCATTTAAAATTTGAGCTGTAAGTTGGTGAGGATTTGAGTACTCTGTAGAGTCCAGGAGATGTCCCAGCATCAGGTCAATGCTTCCATGTTCCTACAATATCTTTAAAGAAGAAGATTTTCGAATGGATTAGACCTATTAAAGTTGATTAAAGCTCATAGTTTTATAACGATTGAACGAATTTTCATGAATGAAAAGCTAAGAACACTCTTGATGAAGACATCTATAAAAAAAACGATCAATAATCAAACCAAAATCGGTTCATCCGGTTGGGTGCTAAGATGCTACAGACAGACACACAGATAGACACGCTAAACGTATACTTTACGTTTTACCCCTACTTTAAATCAAAATCGGTTCATTCGGTTGGGTGCTAAGATGCTACAGACAGACACACAGATACACACGTTAAACGTATAATACCCCTACTTTTTGCGTCGGGAAACGCCGTAAGGATGCGGCGGCAGATGTTCTCCTTGGTTGTAAGCTACTTTTCAACCGACTTCCAAAAAGAAGAAAGTTCTCAATTTGTCTGTATGTTTCTTTTTATTTTGTGTTTGTATGTTACGCGATCACTCCGTCAATTGTGAACCGATTCGAATTATTATTTTTGTAATCGGTAGGGTACGTTTCCGAGGTGGTCCCATTGTAATTTCATTGAGATGTAATTAGTATCTTCAGAGATATGACGATAAACGTCTCAAACTTGCTACTGAAATTGACTCGCGGGGCATTGAAGTCAGTTGTTTTAGTTTTTAAACTATCTTAATTATTGGTAGATTTAATGATTCCACGAAAACCCATGATTCATGAATGCACATAAAACTTTCATTGGTAGGTATATAGCTATGATTAGAACCAACGACCCTCGGGTCAGTATCAGGGTAACTATCCTTTACGCCGTCAAAGGGGCGTCCAATATCACTACGTAAGTATTATAAAACAAGGTCCATCACTACGTCTGTCTGTCTGTTCGCAATAATCTCAATAGCATCTGAACGGATTATCGTGCGGTTTTCACCAATAGACAGAGTGTTTATGAGGAAGGTTTAGGTCTTAGGTGCATAATTCGTTAAGGTTTTGTGTAAATTGGTTGACATATGTCGAT